>CM039089.1:41232735-41832735 GCA_022113865.1 Chimonanthus praecox | reverse complement strand
TTTTCAATCTCCAAACCCTACACCCATGCATGCAGATAAAACATATAGGAAACCCTAGCCTCCATTCGACCAAGCCTCCACCTCATTCGCACGAAAATCCCAAAATCCAATCCCAATTTTATCTCATCTCCACCTCATCCAAATCCTAATTTTGCACTCCAAGCAACCCTAGAACCTCTCACACGATTTTTACACTTAGGTTTTCTATGCATACACAATTTTTACAACTCACATACACTCCACATAATCCATGTACACAACATTGAATTATCACTTGCACAATTGGAACAAATCCATCCACCTCATGTAGCCAGTCACATTGTTTCTTGTTCTCCAATCCAACACCAAAAATGTAGGACTCCAACAAGCCTACATGATTTTGTAAAATCTTGCCTTGTTCCATTCGAATTTAGCACTCATCTAAACCCTAGGAACACACACCATTCATCCATCCATCCATGTAAACGTAGATAAAAATTCTAAAAATCTCAACCATTGAATCCATGCGCATACAACACACAAACCCTAATCTCTACATGCTCCAATCGGCCACCAATTCTTTCCATCCTATCTTTTCTCTTCCATGCGCATATTCCACCTCATGCACAGACACAACACCTCCTCCTGCAAGCCTTAGTCAATCCTACACACCTTAGTTTCCAAGAACCCTAGCCTCATTTCATCTTTAAATCAAGACCATTCAATCACTTATATTGAACTCCAATTAATCCTAGTCATCCATCTCCACTCAAAGCCTATAACTAGAGCACTAGGGCAACCATGAAAAATTGAATTTGGACTCTGACTTCAAGGCAAGTCCATGAACAAGGAAGAGAGAAAGAGAAAGACAATAACACTCTGGGAAAATCATGTGCAACAAAGGGTCTCCTGGTTTGATTTATTTTCTTTATTTTCCAATTAATTCTTGTATTTCTTTGTTTTCAATTCCAAAGTTGTGTAATTCGAATTCCATGTTTATTAATAAGATTCAAAGTGCAGTGAAATATTTAGTTTACGATTTTCCAATTAAACGTATGTCTGTATAATGAATGTTATGCTTTTAATTGTGTTTTCTGAAATTAATTACTATGTTCGAATTTTGTATGGTTGTTTTTAAATTAGATGCAATGAAAATTTAGATCTGGATAGGACTTTCACTTTTATTTCTAAGGCTTTTGTTTAACAAAAGTGCAATGAAAATTTAGTATCGAAGCCAACCTTCTATTCAATCTAAGGTTTGATTTTTAGATTATTCATTTGAAATTCATAGGGTTAATTTTTAGAATAATTTTTAATTACTTGACATGAATGCAACATTGTTTAGTTTACATGAGCTCTGGATTCTGGGCTTTAATTTTGTTTTTAAATATGGAACAATAATGCCATCTTGATTGCCTGAGACCAATTCCAGTGTATCATATGCAAATTGTTTGATTTATTTGATTCAGTATATCTTTATTATTTATTATTTTCTTCCAACTCCAAATCTCAATGGTGAACTGTAACGCCCGCCCCTTTTCACCGAAATCAGAGTCTATTTTTTTTTTTTTTTGAAATAAGAGTGACAAAGGGCGCGAGTCGTCACGACGCGAGTTAAGTCCGAACTTCTAAAGCCCAGCCCTTAACTGGTCAACCCTACCTGTGCGTGGAACTAAGTCCACAAGTACGGTTCACACGAAGAATTAAGCTCGAGGAATATTAAACTAAAATGCGGAATTATAATAGAGACTATCCTACCAATTTTTAGATAGCAGAGAAGATACATGATTTAAATTACTAAAATACCCCTAAATTCATAATTATGTCTCAAAATGATAATGTCCAAAGTAAAGACCAAACCATAGTAAGAAATCTACATTATTACAGTCCGACGAGCTACATTACACAAATTACATCTCCAAAATAAATCTTAAATAAACTAAGTAGTCCGCCTTCCCAAACTCCTAAGCTTGGCCTCCGTCTCGTCCTTCGTGTCCGCCATCTCCTGTATCATCAGCTAGGGTAGAAGTAGGGCGTTAGACAACGCGCCTAGTAGGACTCTGAGTAGGGCTAACACATGGATTAGTGATACCAAGCACATAGGTATAATATAATGAAAACCATAAAATGAATGCCATGCCATGGGTGTTTTATGTCATGTGTCCCACCCATCATCCATGCCATCATTGTACAATGTCCCTTTTTCAACCATACATAATGTCCCCCTTGATGGCAAAGCCTCATCAAGGTCTAAGTACAAATACGAATATCCCCCTTGATGGAAGAACCATCATCAAGGTATAATAATAAATACAACATCCCCCTTGATGGATGAACCATCATCAAGGTATAATAATGAATATAACATCCCTCTTGATGGAAGAACCATCATCAAGGTATAATAATAAATACAACATCTTTGTTTGAATAACCTTATGAATATATCATAGAACCCATAGTAACCTCCCTGATGAATCAAACACATCAAATATCCCCATGTTTGCTTCTCGGTCTCCCCGACGGAGCATGGACTCCGGTTTCATTTCATCCTTCCCATGCCATATCCCTCCCATGTCATACATGAGATGTAGATGCCATATGCCATGTAATATATATGATAGCACAAACCATGGCATTTAAAGTCCCATCAATAAAACATATAATTTGATTATCAAAAATAGATCAAGTAAAGCATCAATATACACATCATAGCCTTAAAACCCATCTTAAAACAATCATATGCTTACCAAAATAAATCAAGGAAAAACCCATACATAACACATAATCCATGGCTTACAAAAAGGTAGGAATCCTACCGAATACCAATTAACGTTCCTTTGCGTTTCTCCGTCCACAAACTCGGTCTCCGATCACGCACCGCTTGCGATGTCCGGTACCTTATTATACATTATCAATTAGACTCACGTTTTAATCATTTAAGTCCATTAATCATACCTTAGCGGGGTTCGGCCATACACCATGGCCGAACCTCACTAACTAGGTTTGTGGGTCCCATTTTAATCCATTGATTATCTTAGTTTTGTGAGTTTAAAAACTAGCACTCTAGGCTTTATTAAACCACACATAAGGTTATCTTAAAAGCTTTTAAGTCCATGATCATCCCCGATGGGGTTCGACCATGGTAGTTCTTCACTTTGGCCAATATTCACGATTTTGCCACTACCTCTTTTCCATGACTAATCACTCATTCATCCATGCATAATTAAGTCCATAACTGATCACAAACTTAGCTCCATTAATGATCCCTATCTTAGATCCGTTAATGACCCATCAACCATGTCATATGATCATTAAAATTAGCCACTTAATTAACCTAATCCTTATTCACTTAACCACATACAAAACCCCGTCCTTAGCCCATAATTGATCCATAATCTTGGATCCATTAACGTTCCATCAACCATGATATGTTCATTAACAAATCAGTCCTTAACTTACCTAATTTTCCATTCATCTAATCACATACATAATCCCAAATTTAACTCATAAAATGACTTACAAAAGGGGTCATGGGTTCGGCCATACACCATGGCTGAACCCATGATGTCTTTTCCCCAATTTTCTTGGACCTTTTTTTTTCATCATTTAGATCTACCACAAGTCCCTCCATGAGGGGGTTTACATCATGCATTTAAATCATCAATTTTGATCATCACTAACTATATTTAAAATCTATTAAAGTTGCCAACATTCCCTCATCATCACTATGGTCCAAATACCTCTAAGTTCACCAATCACTCTCCATCAATTTCCATAATTTTTACACCCATCATCATTACACATACATCACCATAGGGTTCATCTTCCTCTACTACCTTTGAGGCCATTAAAAATCATTAATACCTTCCATGATTTTTCTTCACTAAGATCCCTTTAAAAATTGCAAACATTTGACCCTTTTAAGCCTCCAATTCATTAACACATTACTCCATATTTTCCATCCTTTTAAACCCATTTAAAACCATCAACATTCTTAATCATTTTCCCTCTTTTTATACCCTTTAAATTTATGAACACATCACCCTAGGGTTCGGCCATACACCTTGGCCGAACCCATGGTTCATGTTTCATTCCCATCTACCATTTTTTTTTTGAGGCCATAAACATCATTCACATCTCCCATTAATTTCCTCATTTAAAATCACTACAATCATTCATTTAAAACTTTAAAAATCATTAATCACTTAACATAACCTCCATTCTCTAAACCCATTAAAATTCTAACACCATCACCATAAATTCATGGTCCATCATTCATTCATGCCTTTTAAGGCCATAAACCCATTTACATCTTCATGAATTTCCTCATTTAAAATTCTTATAAAAATCACTACATTTAGTCATTACCACCTTAAAGTCATAATTCATCCTCCATGTCTTCCATTCTTTATAACCTCATTAAAATCATTCAATTACCTACCATGCTTAAGTAAATTTTAATACATGAAATCCTTAATGCATCCTTCCTTTCTTTTTCTTTTTTTTCTTAACCTAATTTGCCCATTAGGGTTTGCCCACTCTTTCTCCTTTCACTGGATGGATTTGAGATCCAAGGCCCATGACAATTTGGCCACCAACCAATCCAAGAAATGGGTTCCATAATTACCTCTTAACCCTTAAAATGTAAAATTCTTGTTTAAGAATTACTTACAATCCGACGACTCCTCCGGCTTTTCTTTCTCCTCTTGATTTCCTTACCCCTTTCTCTTCTTCTTCTCTTTGATTGGTCGGCCAAGATGAGCTTGATCAAATGAAAAACATCAAAGCTTAGGTCGACTACGATGGAGTAGATTTGAGAGAGGGAAAGGAGGAGATGATGAGAAGAACTATCCCAACTCTTGATCTTGAAGAGGTGGGCCAACACTTGCACTTTTCTTCTCTTTTCTTCTCTTCTTCTCTTCTTATTTTTCTTCCTCTCTTCTCCTTGGGGTTGAGGGATGGCAATGAGAGAGCAAGAGAGGGAGAGAGTGAAAGAGTTAGATGGAAAAAGATGGAGAAAGGGATAAGATTCATCTCATTGGTTGAGTGACTTACACTCCACCCTTAACTTTTCCCACCAACCAACATGGGATATTTTTATGCTTTATGGTGGTGGTTGGGATAAACCACCACCTAAGCCAACGTTTTTTTTGGTCTTTGGAGATAAGATTGTTTGGGTCTTCCATTTGACCATTTGACCCACTTTTTGAATAGTTTAATTATTTAATTAATTAGATAATTAACTTGGGTTAATTAATTCCCACTTAACCTAATTTCTTTTTCTTAAATTCCCTCCATGTATCCACCCATGGTTGACCAATTCAACCATGGTGGCCGGCCCCACCAATCCTTGGTCCACATGCCACCTCACTTGGTGAGGTGGAGGTGGGTCCCAATCGGCCATGTCACTTTGATCAATTCATCACCAACTTAGGTGATTTAATTTTAATTAAATCCATTCCAACTAATTGGATCACCATTGGGCCCATGGCCCAATTACATTCACCCTTACCCATTTACCTTAGAGCTTACATTATCTTGACCCATTGGGTCCCAAATGGGTATTGGGCCCAATTTAACCATCCTTGGTCCAATTGACCATCATTGACCATTTAAATGATTTTAAATCCAATCCATGGTCCATTGGGCCATACTTGAGCCTTTGTCCATATTTTGATCCATTCACCATTTATTCCATCAAATTTCCAATTTCCACCATTAAAATAAATAATATCCCCATATATATTGATTTAAAAATTCCCGGCCATTACATGAACTAGGATTGAAATTAAATGGACTGATTTTGAATTAACTCTAAGTTAAATCTTAATTGTTTCTGAGTATTCTAAATTTATCCACCAATACAAGTTTCTATTAAAAGTTCTAAATTAAATAATTGGTTATTAATTGTGAATACTTAAGATATATTTTCAATAATTCCGTTGGGTTCGACCTCTCTCTCATTTACTATACTATATATGGTTCGTACCAAAGGAATAGGTGAAGGTGGTCTTTTCCTGATCCTCAAGTGCAACATACGTATGGTTATAATCGGAATAACCATCAACAAAACAATAAAAAGCATGACTGACTAGACGCTCTAACATCTAATCAATGAATGGGAGGGGGGAAATGGTCCTTGCAAGTAGCATTGTTCAGCTTTCGGTAGTCAATGCGTACTCTCCAGCCCATTTGGACATAGATAGAAACTAGCTCATTATCCTCATTCTTGACTACCGTCACACCAAACTTTTTAGGGAAAACCTGAATCGGACTCACCCAACTGTTGTCGTCCGATATTGGGTAGATGATACCCGCCTCTATAAGCTTTAGAATTTCGGCTCGAACCACTTCCTGCATCGCAGGGTTCATGCTTCTCTGTGGTTCATGTGAAGGTTTGGCATTGTCCTCCAGGAGTATTTTGTGCATGACCACAGAGGGGTTGATCCCTTTATCGGAATGGACCATCCAATATGTTCTCTATGTTCTTTAACAACTGTCAGTAATTGAGACTCCTAGTTAGAAGTCAGATCGGAAGGTATGATTACAGGTAATGTTTCTGATGGTCCAAGATATAAATATTAAAGACTCTCATGCAGTGGTTTGAGATCCAATTTTGGTGGCCTCTAAACTGAGTGGACCGGAACAAATTGACTCATAGGGAGAGGTTTGAATTTAGTTATCTTCCATGCTCTGGAATCGACATATGACACTGAATCCAGTAGAGCCTTCACCTCTTGACTACTAGCGTTGATGTAAATTTTTTGCAAAGTTTTAAATTTATAATCTCACAAACATACGAACCAATTGACAGCATAATATATGAGTGCAAGGTCGAACCCAAAGGAAATTACAAAATATATGTACAAATTAAATTAGTACCTTTAAGATGATGTAATTGAGAAAAAATGAATTAAACCTAGATTTGAAATTAAATATATTTATTTGGAAAAATCAAGTGAACACCATTTTGGTTTAACTTCTGAATCTCATCAAATAAATCCATTTTACTTTTAAATTGGTGAATCATGAATGTGTAGTCTCATTTTCAATTAAAATTGCAAAGTCCAAGATTGGAAAATTATATTTACAATCCCAGTTAAAGAATATTTTGGAGAGGGATTGATTTGATACATGAATTAAAGAATTAAAGAATAGACATACAAGAAATAAATTAAAAATATAAATTGAACATCTTGTATACAACATACATACAAAGTGACTAATGTAATTAAAGACATAAAATAAATTGACAAATAAAGTAATTGACAAAATAAATAAATGAATTATTTAAAGGTGGTTATTGAATTTTTCTCTCATCGCCAAAATAAATAAGCAAATAAGAGATCTAGATCTGAAATTCACGTATAGAATTCAAATTCAAGTTACACCAATTAATTAAAATTCATAATCTTTAATCTATTTAAAGTATGGTTCTTAGATTTAACACTTATAACCTAAGTACTTTAATTAATCAAAGAATACAAACTTAAATTAAAAGAAAGTATAAAAATATGTCTGAATAATCAGATTTTCCAAGATTCTAATGGCACATCACTAATTTATTTCATGGAAGAATACAAGTACATGCCATACATGAAATTGAGAAGAAGAAAACCAAATGGAGACAGTAAACTTACAACTCTCACTTGTAAAATCGTTTGGGACCTCATGTCTTCTTATCTCTTGATCTTTTCTCCTCAATTTGGTCCTCTTGAGCTCCAAGTCAAATTCGAATTTTGACTTTGGGGTAGTGGGGTATTTATAGGCTCAAGGAATGGATGAATTGTTGAGATTAAATCAAGTTTAAGTTAATGGATTAAAAGGCTTGGATTAAATATTAATGAACATGGGTGGTTGGGATTTAAGATGGTTACAAGGAGGCTTACACGATTTTGGGTTGGGCAAGAGTTTGGCTTGGTGGCTAAGCAATGGAGGAGAGAAAATAGGGATTGGTTTTAGGAAGGTGAATTTCGAATTTGGCTATGTAGGATTAGGGTTTACTTTAAGCATTGGATGGATGGGATTAAGAGATGAGATAAATGGATGGATGGATGATAATGAGATGATGTGGAGGGTTGACTTAGTGTGAAATTCGAATGGAGTGTTTGTGGATTGTGAAAATCGTGTGACATGGAAGATTGGGATGATGAGATGTGTTGAGATCTTAGGATAATATCTAGATGGGTTTTTGTCTAAGTGCATGGAGAGAATTTAGATGTTAAAATCGTGTGGATACTATAGAGAGATTGGATTGCATGATGTGGCAATAATTACGCTTGGGCGCATTAAGGCTAGCTTGAGCTCCAAGTTTTTATATCTTAGGGTTAAATGAATGGATGGCTAAGATTGGATTGGGTTAAATCTAATGGTTCTAGGTTTAATTGGCTAAAATAAATTATATAAATGGTAAGGTCAGGGTTGTGATTTAAAGGTGGAGATGGATAGATGATATGATGAATGACTTAGATCTAGTGCAAATTATGTATGTGATGGATGAATGTGGAGGCTCTAGGGTTTTCCTAATGATGTGGATGGTTGTGATGAAATGTCCTAAGATCTAATGGCTTTAGTATGTGATGGACAATCTAAGTGGATGAATGATGACATGGTGCATGAATGGTCATGATCCAAAGGTTAAACTAGATGTTTGATAGGTTGGATGGCCTAGATCTAAGATGAAAGATGTATGGGTTAGATTTGATAGGTCGCTCTAAGTTATAACTATTTTTTATGCATGAGATGGAAGGTGGAGATTTAATATAGGAAATGGAAGGTTGAGTCGCATGAAAGAGGGAGAGGTTAGGGCTATGAAATTGGGCCATGGGCTATTGGATATGGACTTAGGTGAAATTCGAATATCATGGAGCATTTAGACTTTGGATCTTGGACCTCACTTATGGACTTAGGTTCACTTGACTTGAACTTTAACTTGTCTTGAGAACTTGGGCCTTTGAGTTGCACATTGGCTTGGCCCAACTGTATGAAATGCGCATGGATTGTCTGTGGCCTGGCCCAATGCTGGCCTGTGAAGCTTAGCTTGGCCCAGTTGAAGTGGATCTTGGTCCATTTATCTTGAATTTCAAGCTTTGACACTTGAATTGTATGATGTCTCTTCCAAAATTTAATAATTAATTCACCACTTAAATTTTTAAAATAATTAATTAATCTCAGACTCCCATAATTGGATCCAGATTAACTAATTTACATGAAAAACCTTAAAAGTGGCATGAATTAAATTATTAAAATTCCAGCTCTTCACTTTTAAGCTCTAATCTTGCAGTTATCCACTGAATTGAGATGATTTTCCTGAACTTTCCATTTTTATCTACAAAACTAGAAAACAACATTAAACGCATGTTGATAAGCATAGAAAATGACAATTCTACCTCTAAATATTGGATTAGGTAGTTATTGAATTTTATTTATTTTGTATTATTAATGTAATATATTGTACATTTAAAATTATACTTGTCAATATCTCATGTTATTTAATTTGGTCTAATGAGTGTATTTTTAGAAGGAAGAGAAGTGCAGCAAGAAAACTCAAAAGCGAGATGTATTTCATGATGACCACACAATTGATCTCAAGATGCCCAAGATGTTCACTTGATTCATTGTGCACCAGCTACCATGCAATTGTTAGAGCACCTGACATATTACTTGCTGGAATTATTAGGCCCAGTGATGGACAAATGTTTGAAAAGGATGAATAACATAAGAACATTTTACAAAGAAACATGTGCTTTGTAAAAAAGATGGGTAAGAAAGAAATGATGATGTTGATGTTATGAATAAAAATTTAAAAGGAGTAATGGCTAAATGGATTGTGACACAGCAAAGACAATGTTGTCTTGAAAATGACATGTGGGGCACGCATGTAGTTAATTCATGTTGAAAGTTGGATATGCTTATGAAGTGAATGTGTGAATCTCTATGAAGGGGATACTAATTAACTATGTATGATGAGATTTATGACATATGAAATTGAATATGAAACTTGAAATGAGAGAGTAAGTGTGAGCTAAAATGTACGAATGATATTATATATAAATTGAGAAAGTATGAGAGGTGTATAGGAAGGCAGATATGAGTTATTCATAGTGTATTGAATATGAAAAACGTATAAGGCCTAGAATAAAGAGAGTTGAAGATGTAATAGCCCGGATTTTCAATGCAATAAATATATTGGCTATTATCTATTTTAATTGTTAAAAATTAAGATTTATAGATGGAATGGATGTTAGATGGATAAAAGTTGGGGCAATGGCCCAAGTATGGTCCAATGGATCATGGATAGGATTAATTCTATTTAATTGGGTCAATGTAGTCAATTGGGTCAAATGCCCAATTGGGACCCAATAGGTCAAGATGAAATGAGGTTTAGGGTAAATGGGTAAGGAATTGACTTGATCGGGTCATGGACATAAATAAGATCTAAGGCATGGGGTCCACCTCATCAAGTGAGGTGGCAAATGTAGGAGTGGCATCAAAGTGGCATAGCCAAGTGGGACCCAACTCCACCTCATCAAGTGAGGTGGCGTGTGGACTAAGGCACATGTGGGGCTGGCCACCATGGTTGACTTGGTCAACCATGAGTGAGTTCATGGGTGAATTAAAGAGGATCAAGTGAAGTGACTTGAATTAAATTATTTAATTAAATCACCTAAGGTAGATGAAAATAAATTCAAATGCTTGAGTTAGGAGAATGTTCATTTAAGTGAGTTGAATGGGTGGTGAGTCACATGGAAGATGAAAAGATGGAGTGTAATACCTCGGATTTTCAAATTATTATTTTATATGAAAATTATCCATTTTTCTTGTGAATTTTAGATTGGATCTTATATGGATAAGGAATTGGGCCATGACCCAATGAGGACCCAATTACATTGTGGCATTCGTTTTATCAAAAATTAAATAAGATTGTGCAAGGCCGTGTATGGAGATATTAATATCTATATTATCGCATGTGATGTTTTTAAAAGGGAATGCATATTGTCTTAAATTAAATTAAAAGATTACTTAGATTATGATCAATGATATGCGCATACCCTATTCTAAATAGAGATCTTATGGGCGAGTGGGACACTACCAAAAATGGGAAGCCAAGGTCGGCAATTGCTAATCTAAGCAATGAGGCCTCACGACATTGCCATATAAGGTAATGACTAAAAATACTAACAAGGGGCGCACGGCCAAAGGAGGGGGTGAGATTATCTTAAGAACTTTCTAAGGTTGGAATTAAGGGAAGGTTTTAAATTAAGGAGGGGAGGTCGGCCACTCCAATTTTAAGATAGAAACACAAGGGCGCACGATCTAAGGGGGGCAATGTTTATTTTAAGTGCCTTCTAAATATGGGACTAAGGAGAGCTTAATAAAAGGAGAGACCCAAGGGGGTGCACGGTTTTTACAACCCCATATTCGAACTCTCCCTATCTCTCTCAATCTCTCAATCTCTCACACGGCAAAGAGCAAGAGAAGAAAAGGCAGCAACAAGAAGGGTTCTTGGTTGGAGAAAAAATTAAGAAAAAGGGAGAAAGATTAGAAGAGCAAGAAATCAATCGGAAAGAGGTTAGTATATTGATTGAATAATTTTATTTATGAAACCAAAGAACCATAGGGTTCGGCCATGGTGATTGGCCGAACCCCATGGAAGAAGTTTGGATGATGATTTGATGATCTTAAATGGAGAAATAGGACCATAGGGTTCGGCCATAGTGCATGGCCAAACCCCATGGAAAGATTTGATTTATTTATTGGTTTTTGAGAATAAAAACCATGGAGATTCTTAAATAAGTAATTGGTGATAATGATATGTAATTTTGAAGGGATTAAATGGAAGATCCGTGGTTGATTAATGGAGATATGGATAAGGATGTGGGTCGGCCATGGCATGGCCGAACCATGATTGTTTTATGGCTAAGTGATTGGATCAATAGTAATGAAAAGAAGGGGTGAGGTTCGGCCATGCTGTATGGCCGAACCCCACCAAATATTTTATAGATTCGTGATTGATTTTTTTAATGGATCTAAACTAATGGCCAAGATCATGAACCATAGGGTTCGGCCATGGTGAATGGCCGAACCCCATGGAGTAGTTTTGGGAATGGAGATTAAAATAGGAAACTATCTAATTTTAGAATTGGTTGCTAAAATTGGAAAGCATCCAATTATGAAAAGATGGTATCTACATTTGGAAACTATCCAAGTGTGGAAGGAGTTTACTAAATTAGAAAGTTTCCAATTATGGAAGGTGTTTGCTTAATACGGAAAGCTTCTAAATATGGAAGGACGTTGATAATTTTAGTAAGTTTAAATATGGAAATCTTCTAATAATAGAAGGGGAGATTAACAAAGGGAAGTTCTATTTTTGGAAGGTGAAATCTAAATTTGGAAACCTTCCAATTATGGAAAGGTGGAGTTTAATTTGGAAACTATACACCATAGGGTTCGGCCAAGGTGTATGGCCGAACCCCATGGTCCAAATTAAGGGATCAAATGGCATTTTAATTTATGGTTAAGGGCTGATTGATGAATCGAATTATGAACCTATTTTATGAGTTATGTTTTGTATATTTTTAAATAAAGGGAAGGATACAAACACGTGTTATGAATTATTGATGAAGATAGTGGCAAAATGGTAATTACATGCCAAAGTGGAGGATCATGGGTTCGGCCATGGTGTATGCCCGAACCCCATGAGTTGTGTTTGATGGACTTGTTTGGTTAAGGGAATTTATAGGGTCTAGTTATTGTAGATTTAAAGGAATAAGGGAACCAATGACATTTTTGTAAATATGTTAGAATATTGGACATTGGGTTCAGCCATGGTGTATGGCCGAACCCCATGAATTATTTTATGGACTATGTGTTTTGGATTAAAAGAAGCATGTATGGATGATTTGGAACCTAAGCAAATAAAAAGGGTTATGGTTATGAACAATGACATTTTCGTAAATAGGTGCGAAAATGGTAAGCCATGGGTTCGGCCATGGTGTATGGCCGAACCCCATGGGGTTTTGTTTATGGACTTAGAACCTTGTAATCAATTGGGACTTGGTGTTGATTTATTATTATATTATAAGGTAATGGGATCTCGCAAGAGGTGCGCGATCAGTGATCGATTCTTGGACGAAAGACGCAAGCACGCGTTAACGATCTTTGGTAGGATTCCACCTCTTTGAAACCATGGGTTTATGTACACTTGTTTTATCTTATGTTTGATGAAAATATGTTTCAAAGGATATGATTTATTATTGAATTTCAAATGCTAAGCTTCATTGTGTAAATAACATGTATTGATTATATTTCAAAGGTTGATTTTATATGCTATATTTATATGAAGAAAGAGCATGTGTTTTAAATATGATTTTTTTAAATGCTATGTTTATGTTATAAAATAGCATGTGTTTCATTGGCATCTCATGCATGGCATGGGGTGGAGGATTTATAACCGGAGGGGTCACACTCCGTCGGGGCGTCCGAAAAACCTATGTGCGATACCTTGATGTGTTTTTCCATCAGGAAGAAACCGGAGGGTCCACAATCCGCCGGGGTGTCCGGAAGACCTATGTGGTGGGTACATTTATGTACATGTGATGGGTGGGACTCATTGTATATTTGTCATCATTGCATGGCATGGATTTTACCTGGTTTTATATATTATGTTATAATATATGTTTTGTACTAACCATGGGTTAGCCGTAACTGGAATACCTACTGGGCGCGTTGTTCTAACGCCCTACTTCTACCCTAGTTGATGATACAGGTAATTAGGGGAATGATGAATGTAAGATGGACCAGGCATAGGAGCTTGGAAGATTTATTTTATATGTTTTGAATAAAATTATTTATGCACATGTATTTGAGTATCTAGATTTCGGAATGTAATAACTTAGATGGTCGGATGTTTAGCTTGACGATTATGACGTTTTTAATAATGATTAAGGACTTGACGTACTTTGCTATCTGAATGGAATAGAACTTGGTTCTATTATGATTCCGCATTTTGATGTTATGATTCCGCAGGCTATGATTTTATTCCGCATATTGATATTGTTATGTGTGAACCATTTTTCATGGACTTGATCCATACACACATAGGGTTAGCCAGTTAAGGGTCGGACTTTGGAAGTTCAGACTTAGCTCGCATCGTGACGTCTCGCGCTCTATCACTCTATTCTGTTATAAAATATATATATATATATATATATATATATATATATATATATATATATATACTCTGAATTTACCGGAAGAAGCGAGTGAAAAAGGGTGGGGCGTTACATGGAGTGAGTCAAAGGGGAGGTGGAGGGTTTCCATCTCAATGGAAACCCTAGACACAAAATGTTGGAGGGTGTGTATGCCATGTGTAAGGCATGCATCCTCTTGGTTAGTCAAGAGACTCATGGGGAAGACTCCACATTGAATGAGGGTGGTTGGGAGGTGAGGTCTTGTCCAAGAAACCTTAGTCAAGATGGAAAGGGCTAACTCTCCATCTCATTCACTCTCTCCCTCTCACTCTTGGCGGACCCTCCTCTAAGACAAAAGAAAAGAATTAGGGTTTTTCCATCTTAACCTTCTCTCCCTCTCACCAAAAACCCTAGGGGCCGACCTCTCTCCAAGACAAGAAAACATTTAGGGTTTTTTTCCATTCTCTCCTCCTCTCCCTCTTTCAAACCTTCTCCTTGGCCGAACCCTCTCTTAGGGTTTTCATCTTAAACCCTCTCCCTCTCAAGCAACACTCTTTGTCCGAAGATCAAGGAGGAAGAAGAAAAGACTAAGGAAGGAGAAGATCGGAGGTGCAAGACGGAGCGAAAGAAAACAAAGGATTCGCGGAATCGGTATGTATGATTTATTAATTAAAAGGAGGTTAAGGGAACATTCCATTTCGGATTGAAAATAGTTGGTCAAAATGTTATGGGCCATGGATTCAAAATCCATCCAAGGAATGAGATGGAAAAATGGACAAAACCCTAATGGGTAAGATAGATTATTAAAGACAATATGTATATATGGCTTATGACAACATGCATGCTTAAAATGATCAAAGATCATGGTTCGGCCCTTGCATGGCCGAACCCTAATCTTGTTATGCATAAAGACCATATGCATGTTCAATGTAAGGAATGGAGAATGATCAAAGATCATGGTTTGGCCCTTGCATGGCCAAACCCTAGATTTTATGTATAAGGACCATTAAGGACAAAAAGGGATTGGATGAGGTTCGGCCATGATGTATGGCCGAACCCCATCAAATGATCTAATCATGGATATGTGATTTTTAAGGGAAAATAATGAACCATAGGGTTCGGCCATGTTGTATGGCCGGACCCCATGGAAGTATGTTATTGATTTTAATGGGTTTTAAAGGATGAAAATGATGGAAGTATGTTAGTGATTTTAAAGGGTTTTAAAGGATGAAAATGATGGAAGAATGTTGGTGATTTTAAATGGGTTTTAAATGTTGTAAATGATGATTTAAAATGAGATCATGAAGAACATTGGACCATGGGTTCGGCCATGATGTATGGCCGAACCCCATGGAAGAAATGTTGATGGATTTTGGGTTTTAAAATGATGGACCTAGGTGTATGATTAACCCCATGGATGATATTTCATGGACCTTTGTGGATTTAGGTATGATTGGATTAATAAATCAAAAAAGGCATGATGTTGGACCCATTTTGTCTAAAATAAAACAAGGGTTAAAAAGGGGGTAAAAACCAAAGAGTGAGGTTCGGCCATGTTGTATGGCCGAACCCCACTAGTGAGTTTTAGTGGACAGTGGACAGTGGACAGTGGGTAGTGGACAGTGGACAGTGGGTAGTAACAGTGGACAGTGGATAGTGGGTAGTGGACAATGGACAGTGGGTAGTGGACAGTGGGTAAACGACTGATTTTAAAAATGAAATATTTATATGATTTTCCAAATGGTTAAGTTAAATTGGAAGGATGAAGGGAATGGTTTAAAACAATTGGAATAATTAATTTGATTATTTTATGGAATTTATTTAAGGTAAAAAGATTCCACAACCGGGGGCGCGACCGGTGAGCGATTTTTGGACGAAAACGCAAGGACACGATATTTGGTCGTTCGTAGAATTCCTACCTTATTGAAAACCATGGAATATGTATATGTGATGTTTTTACTTCTATGTTAATTTTGGTATCAAAGTACTATGTTTCAACTATGGGATTTTTAATGCTATGATGTTTATTATTACATAGCATGTTTGCACTTGCATCTCATGCATGGCATGGGAGGGATCAAATGAGGGAGTCCACGCTCCATTCGAATTTCTGATAAACAACCGTGGGGAGGAATCCACACTGATTCCAATGGATGTATGATTGAATTGTAACTGGAGTCCATGCTCAGTTCGGTGGGACCGATAAGGCATTCGTGGGGAGAGATATACTGTGTTTGAAATGTAACCGGAGTCCACGCTCCATTCGGTGGGACCGATAAGGCATTCGTGGGAAGTCATGATAATACCTTGATGTGAATTATCCATCAAGAGGAATACTATGTGATTGTGCTATGGATGATGGGTGGGATTCATGGCATATGACACCCATGGCATGGCATTGACTTGCATGGTTTGACATTATTTATATCTATGTGATTTTTATACTAACCCATGTGTTTGACCTTACTCGGAGTACCTACTGAGCGCGTTGTCCAACGTCCTACTTCTACCTTAGATGATGACACAAGAAATGGACAGAGCGAAGGATGCGATCGGAGCCAAGCTTAGGAGCTTGGATAATCTAGTTTCATTTCATTTAAGTTTTTATTATGGACAATGTAATTTGAGCAGTTAGTATTTGGGACTATAATAATTTAGACTATTTGCTATGGTTTGGATTTTAATTTTTGGACATTTTAACTTAAGATGACTATTATTAAATGATGGACTTAGTTGCTATTTAAATTGGATAGGATAGAACTTTATTATAATTCCGCAACTATGTTTAATTCCGCATGTTTAGCCTTAGTACGTGTGTACCATTTTCGTGTACTTAGTCCATGCACACGCATGGTTGGCCAGTTAAGGGCCTGGCTTTGGAAGCTCGGACTTATCTCGCGTCATGACATCCCGCTCTCTCTCACTCTTTTATTTAAAAAAAGAAAAAAAAAATAGACTCTGATTTTCAGCAAGTGAAAAAGGGCGGGGCATTACAGAAGAAAGGTATGAAATATGATATATTTTATGGTAAAATGAGTATGAGATTTTCTATGAATGAAATACAAATTGTTATGTACAATGGAATTCGTAATATGATATGAGATGTTGACGATGATATAAATGAAATTTTTGAAATATGTATTATCTTTTCGAAGTATAAACCTTCTATGATGAATTAGATATGAGAAATACATGAGGTTTTCTAGAATGACGTCATTTAAGAAAATGGTCTTAAGTATAACTTGAACGTGGGATTTACGCAATGATTTTGGAAGTGGTTTTCGAGAAATGTATTATATTATGCTATAAATGAGATTGGGAAAAGGTATAGGGTTTGTAACTTAAAGATTTTCTATATATGAAAATGAAAGCACATGTACTTTGTTATAATGATACCTAGTGCATATTTATGATCGAAATTCCTATTGAGCGCGTTGACTAAGACAATAAATCCCCCCACTAGATGTAATGCATGTTTAAGAGATGCAGACAAAGTCAGACCAAAAGATGGACGGATATGATCGCGATGGATGCGAAAAGGGAGCTTAGCTATCTTGATCTATTTTGTATTTTGAGATTATTGGAAACATTGTATAAATTATAAGGATGTTGTATTTTGGGAATGTAATATTTGATACATTGATATTTGTAATCTAAATTTTGTATTTGAGTCTTATGTGGTTGGGATTCTCCTTATCTGCTTGAGATGTGAATAGTTATTCATGCGATGAATTAAATGTTTTAAATTTTCATAGGTTATTAGATAGTGTGTGCTAAATTATCATGCACACACTAGTTGGGTCAGTCAAGGGTCGGGTCTTCAGACTCGGACTTGATTCGCATTGTGACGCATCATCCCTCTCTCAGCAAGGCCATCTTAACCCTTAGCCGAGAAAGGCGGTTGCCTTAGGCCCCCGGATAAAGAAAGCCCCTCTCGTCTGGCTGCGCGCACTATCAGTTAAAAAAAATTATATAATTTCTATAGTTTTGAATAATAAAATCTCCTTAAAGTTATTTTTTAAGCACTGTCTAATTTTAAAATTTCTCAAATTAAATATCCGGACTAATTACGAAAATCTCATAAAAATACATGAAGACTTTAAGGTCTTTTGACACCCCCAAATGCTTAAAACACGGTGTTTTACAAATAAGGGTATCCCTCAACTATGTCGAAAATACATTTTCCGAAGTCCAAACGACAAACAGTAAAAACCGTTGAACTCCAAATTCAAAGCTGAACAAATATGTGAAATTTGAAAACTTAGATCTTTCAAATGATTGTTTATCAAAAATAGGTGACCTTTTTCCATCCCAAATCCTGTCCCTTGTTCAAAACAAAAAAAAAAAATCCAATTAAACAATCATTTGAAAGAACTAAGTTTTCAAATTTCACATATTTGTTTAGTTTTGAATTTGGAGTTCAACGGTTTTTTCGGTTTATCGTTTGGACTTCCGGAAGTGTATTTTCGTCACAGCCGAGAGATACCCTTTATTTGTAAAACACTGTGTTTTAAGCATTTGGGAGTGTCAAAAGACCTTAAAGTCTTAAAGTATTTTTATCAGGTTATCGTAATTACTCCGGATATTCAATTTGAGAAATTTTAGAAAAATAAAATGCTTAAAAATAACTTTAAAGTTTTAAAGGAGATTTTATTATTCAAAATTATAGGAATTATATAGTTTTTTTTAACTAATGCACTATGCATTACTGTGACATCTGTAGACCGTCCGAATGAATGGAATTTATGCATGAATAATGGTCCGAACGAAGGAAAAATATTCTTAACTCACGTCCGGATGGTGCCAAAGCGAAAGGGCAAAATGGTAATTTCCAATAAAAATTGAAAACCCGTATCTGCTAAAAGAAAAAATCCGTGTCTAAATAATTACCCTTATTCAAATTATATAGAAAAGAAGAAGAAGATAAGAGCAGTAGAAAGAACACATCTCTCACTCTCTGTTTGCACTTCAGCCCACTCAGTATACTGATCTTTTAAATTGTTCTTATTCTATTTTAATTTCTGAATATGCTAACTTTACTGGGATGAATATGCTAATTTCACTCGGATAGGTAAATTTTTCAATGCTCTATATTGTTGGCCTCTTGATCTTTTTAAGTTAAAAAATTTATTATCTAGAATTATTTATTTTATAATATATAATTAAAATTTTAATTAAATATTACTTATAATAATATATTAAATATCAAGAATGCCCTATTTAATTTTTTGTCTTAGGCCTCAATTTGTTTCTAGACGGCCCTGTCTCTCAGCCAAACATTCTTGATGAACTACTCTGATTAAGGGTGGGGGAGGGAGGGGCGTTACATGCATCGCATGATTTAATCGTCTTTGTGGTTCTCTACATGTCTTGGAATTTTCTTCCAAATGAATTTTGTAAATAACCACAGAAGGGATAATTGAGATCGGTGATGGACCATCCTATAACTTCACGATGATCTCTTAAAATAGTCAGGAGTCTAGACTCCTGCTCAGAAGTTAAGTCTGGAGCTATGATAATTGGCAATGTGTTTGAAGGTTCAAGATAAGAATATTTGAGAGTCTCAGGGAGTGTCTTGAGCTCTAAATCTGGTTCTTTCTCAACAGATGGGATTGAGATAGATTGATGATGGAAAGAGGTTCAGACATGGTGATATCATTCACTCCATTTTTATTAAAATCCTTGTCTAAAGTAGACAATGATTTTTCGAACTGATCATTGCAAATGAAGTGAAGGAGGAACTCATAAACAAAACTCTGAATTAAGTTAACCTCGCATAGATCTTCTGTACAGAGAGGTTGTCGACATAGGCCAAAAACGTTGAGATTGGTTGTCAAGTCTCCGAATGATAATCTAAACATACCATTCTGGAAATTGATCACAGTTTTTGCAGTGGCAAAAAATGATTGTCCAAGAATGACTAGGATATGCCCATTGTCTTTTTGAGTGGGTTGAGTATCAAATACCACAAAATCTACAGGAAAGTAGAATCGTCAACCTTAACTAGAACGTATTCTATCACACCTCTTGGAATTTTCACAGAATGATCAACTGACTGTAGGGTGATAGAAGTGGGTTTCAATTCTCCCAAACCTAACTTCTCATAAAGGGAGTATGACAGTAGGCTTACACTAGCTCCAAGATCTAACAAGGCCGTGCCAATTGTGTATGTACCAATGGTACAAACAATAGTTGGACATCTAGGATCCTTATGCTTGATTGGAAATGGTTGTTTGAGGAGTGCACTCGCATTTTCTACTAAAAAATCCTTTATAGAGACATTAGTTCTCCACTTTACCGTATATAGGTCTTTGAGAAATTTGGCATACGAAGGTACTTGATTGATGGCATCCAATAGAAGGATATTGATACTGACATGATTGAAATCCTCTAGTATGTCACCATATGGTATCTTTTTTTTTTTTTTTAGATAGCCTATGAGGGTATGGAGCCCTAGGTGAAAATGTTTTCTTAGCAGAGAAATCCGGTGGATTTTGGACTGGGGAAGAACTCAATGAGTTATCCAGTTGCTTTGATTGGTCATTGATTTGTTCCTCAGGTTTAGGCATTTCCACCTTATTGTCTACCTGTTTCCCTGACCTCATGGTAGTAATTGATTTAACATCGTCTGGTTTAGGTGATGAAACCTCATATTGTCCCATAGGATTTGCCATTTTCCCGATCACCAATAGCAGTGGCTAATGTTAGTCAAGCTAGGTCAATGTCTAGAATAGTCCTAGGGGGGGGGGGGGTGCTGAATAGGAATAAGGTGGAATTTTAAAATTCTTTAAAATATTTTACACTATACGGTTGGTCTTTAAGAATTAATCCAATTTATCTCCAATTAGATTAGCATGCAAGTTTATTTTACTAATTGAGATAGCATGCAACAATAAGTTTTCTCAAATAGATATGCAATGGTAATATGAGATAAACCAAGTACACAGAGTAAGGTTAGGAGATGAAAAGAAGTGGCAGATAATGACACAAGTATTTTTATGTGGTTCGACAACCTTGTCTTACATCCACGCCTCAAGTACACCACTTGAGGATTCCATTAAGTCTAAACAAATTACAACCTTTGATCTCTTTCACGGGTAGAGATCGAAAAAGTAACACTCCGGATTTTCCTCAGATTATAAATATATTGGATTGGTCCATTTGGATTACGATTTAATGGAATTTGAAATTAAAAGTTGAAATGGACACTAGATGGGCAAGAAAATGGGTCAATTATCCAATTAAGACCCAATGGGTCATAGATGAGCTTGATTTTAAAGTAATTGGTTAAGTTTAATTAAATTAGTTGAAATGGATAAATTAGTCATTTAATGCATTAAAGTCCACCTCATCAATTGAGGTGGCATGTGAGTGATGTGGCATTGCCATGTGGCATACATGTCATCACATGGAAGCCAACCAAGCAAGGATGTTATATCATCAAGTGACATGGCCAAGTGGGACCCAAGTGCCATGTAGTGACCAAGTCACCACATGCATGGCCGACCATGACATGGGTTAACTTGGTCAACCACTTGTGAGTTTAAGTCTTGAGTTAAGGTTTTTTGTTTGAGTTGAGAAGATGAAGGGTTTTCATCTCAAAAGCCATGAACCCAAGAGTTTTCACCTCAAAAGCCAAGGGACTCTTTGGTTTAACCAAGGGTCTCATTAGTTAAACCAAGGCATTATGAGAGGAAGTGAAGAGACTAAGTGTTATATAAAAAGACACAAATCAAGGGTCACTCCAAACCCCTTGGCCGACTCCTCCTCCTTGAGCAAGGATTTTCCCTCCTCTCCTCTCCTCTCTTTGTCCCACCTCTACCTCCATACGTTGGACGCTTTGAAGAACAAAGAAAGGAGAAGAAAAATTAAGGAAGAAAAGACAGATCAAAATAAAAGAAGAGACTGAAGGAAGATATGTCTAAGGCTTAATAACATACGAATGAATCCAAGGAAACCAAAGGTTTGACCATGGTGTAGTCGAACCCAGGGGTCCATGAGTGGTTGGAATGGATGGCCAAATTGTTATAAGGCCATGGAGTTGGAAATCCATCCAAGGGATGGTTATGGGTTGGAACAAAACAACCATAGGATTAATCCAAACTCGTATTATGAGGATACTAGGATTGGATGGATTATGAAAAACCCTAACCTTAGCTAGTGGGTAGGATAAGTTTGTTAAGTAAAGTATGGAAGATGAAATCCATGATTTAATATGATTAAGAATGGATTTCAAGAAGAAGGACCTTACAATGCATACAAACACAAGAACTGATAAAAAGTCAGTCGACTGAAAGTCTGTTGGCAAAGCAAACAAAGGATTTGTTGGTGTTTCAACCGAATTCAATTGACTGAAAGTATACTGGCCACACACGTAAGTAATCTGGTTGTGTTTTAGTCGACTGAATCTGCGACTGAAAGTATACTGGCCACATCACAACTGATTGATGATGTAGGTAAATGGTGGGAGGTGATAGAGAAACAACGAGCACTTATTCCGAAAGGAGAGAGGACTGCAATGACTTGGGAGCAGTTCTCAGCTACCTTCCTGGAACATTATTTTCCTAAGGAGGAGAAGGAGCGCCAGACTTAGGCTTTTCTATCTTTGGTACAAGGTACCATGACGGTGGCAAAATACCACCAGGAATTTCTCAGTTTATTTGTATATGCATTTTATATGGTGGATACAGAGTATCAAAGGGCACGCAAGTTTGAACGGGGCCTACGACCAAGGTAACCATATTTAAAGCAGCTACATTGGCAGAGGTGGTCAGCAGGGCCACTATAGCAGAGCAGGAGATGGCTGAGTTAACGCGTTTTGACAATCGCAGAGCTCAGAGTGGGAGGGGTACATTTCAGCCCAACAAGAAGTTCTGACCGAACTCTAGTAGAACCTCACCATCCACTGGGTCAACAGGGGGCTTTTGTCCTAATCATCCCTCCCCATCTGCATCAGTCACTCAGGCTCCCAGAGGCTTTCATTGTGATCAGCCTGGCCATTTTAAGAGGGAATGTCCACAACTCAACAAACCCTCTAATACCAGAGGTTCATTTCGCCCACCAGCTAGGCCAGCTAATTCACGAGGAGGCAAGACATTTAACCAGGCGGAACGGCTGCCTACAGGATCTGGACGGTTATTCACCTTAGCACCCCCAGCAGCAGAGGATCATTTTGTGATTCAAGGTATGACAGTAGTCAGTAGTTCCTACGCTTTCATATCTGCTGCATTTATAACTGCTACTGGTACATTGGTACAAAAACTGTCCACATCACTCACCATTGTATCCCTCGTTGGAGACACATCATTGGGGTTTATATGCACAACAGTGACTACTGAACTTGCTGGACTCAGATTTGAGTTCAATTATTTGGTACTCGATATGACTGAGTACGATATTATTTTTGGCATGGACTGGTTGGCTAGCTTTAAGGCCAACATTGATTGCTATCGCCGAAGAGTGACATTTTGGTCACCCGAGGGAAAACAACATGTGGTGCGTATTGACAAACAAACCAGACTGCATGAAGGGTTGAATCACCTAGTATTGAACAGTATCCAAATTAACAAGGCACTGGTGACTGAACTTCCGGAAATAGTAAGGGACTATGCGGACGTTTTTCCAAAGGAACTCCCTAGCTTGCCTCCCATGAGGGAGATCAATTTTGAAATTAAGTTGTACCCTGTCACTGCACCAGTGTCATTACCACACTACCGGATGGTACCAGTGGAGATGTCCGAGTTAAAGAAGCAGATTGATGAACTACTTAGACTAGGGTGCATTCAGAACAGTACATCGGCTTGGGGAGCTCCGGTTCTATTTGTGAAGAAGAAGGATGGTTCACTTCGTATGTGTGTGGATTATCGAAAACTAAACCAGTTGTCGGTCAGAAACAAGTACCCTCTACCCAGGATCGATGACTTATTTGATCAACTTAGAGGTTCCAGTCATTTCTCTAAGATTGACCTGATGTCCGGATACCATCAAATCCGGGTTAGGGAGGAGGACATAGAAAAAACAACCTTCAGAACGCTGTATGGACTATTTGAGTTTGTAGTCATGCCGTTTGGACTCACCAATGCACCTACTGTGTTCATGGATTTAATGAACAAGATCTTCCGTCCTTAGACCAATTTATTATTGTGTTTATTGATGACATCCTGATTTATTCCAAAAGTAAGAAGAACACGCTGAGCACCTGAAAATAGTTCTGGACACTTTGAGGAAGAACAAACTATATGCCAAAGCCAGCAAATGTGAGTTTTGGTTATCTGAGGTCAACTTTTTCGGGCATGTTATATCAGCAGAAGGTATAGCTGTGGATCAGGGCAAGGTGGTGGCAGTAAGAGATTGGAAAGCACCAAAAAATGTAACCGAGATCTATAGCTTCTTGGGATTGGCTGGTTATTACAGAAAGTTTATTATGGATTTCTCCAAGATTGCATCTCCACTGACCCGACTCACTCAGAAAGGAGTCAAATTTGAGTGGTCAAATTTGTGCAACCAGAGATTTGAGAGCTGAAAAATAGACTTACAACTGCACCTATTTTAATTTTGCCGGAAAGAGGCAAAGGTTATGAAGTACAATGCGATGCTTCAGGAAAGGGACTGGGGTGTTCACTTATGCAAAGTCATCTTGTGGTGACTTATGGTTTAAGACAATTGAAAATACATGAACGCCTCTATCATACGCACGATCTTGAACTAGCTGCGGTGGTCTTCGCTCTCAAAAGCTGGAGACATTATCTAAGAGCTTGAAATACTTGTTTGATCAGAAAGAGCTCAACCTGAGGCAGCACAGATGGTGGAATATCTGGCAGATTATGAGTTCGTACTTCGTTATCACCCTGGCAAGGAGAACAGGGTGGCAGATGCATTCAGCCGCATATCACATGCATCGGTGGCATGTTTGATTAGGACAGAATGGGAGATGTTGAATACCATTTGAGAGTTAAATCTATATATTAATAACCATGGGAGTATGTACAATCTGATCATACGGTCCAACATGGTTACCAAGATTGAACAGGAACAGCGGACAGACCCGGAAGTGGAGGAGATTTGGGCCAAGATGTCTACTGGTGAAGTCATACCGGAATTGGAGTTACGACTCGAACAGGGTCTTGTATTCCGAGGAAGGATATATGTGCCTAAGAGCTGCAGAAAAAAGTTATTGGTTGAGGCACATCAGAGCACACTCTCTATTCATCCGGGCAGCACCAAGATATATCACGACCTGAAGAGACATTACTGGTGGAACGGACTCAGGAAGGATGTGGCAGAATTTGTGGCTCATTGCTTAACGTGTCAGAAGGTTAAGACGGAACATCAGAAGCCACCAGGGTTACTCAAACCCTTACCAGTGCCGGAATGGAAATGGGAGCACATCTCCATGGATTTTGTGACGGGGTTGCCAAGGTCTTCAAAGGGCAACGATGCGATATGGGTCGTGGTAGACCGACTGACCAAGTCTGAACATTTTATTCCCATCAGGATGACAGACTCATCTGAGACTTTAGGTTGGCGGTATATCAGGGATATCATCAGATTGCATGGTATTCCTCGGAGTATTGTGTCTGACTGAGATGGTCGATTCACTGGCAGAGCATGCAGGCGACCATGGGAATAGACTTACTGACTAGTACAAAATTCCATCCGATGGGCAGTCTGAGAGGACAATACAGACATTGGAGGATATATTGAGAGCATGTATGCTAGATTTCAAGGGTGGATGGGAGGATCATTTGTCGTTGGTAGAATTTTCATACAAAAACAGTTACCAGGCAAGTCTTCAGATGGCTCCATTTGAGGCTTTATATGGTAGACCATGTAGGTCACCAGTGTGCTGGACAGAGGCCGGTGAGCCTGTACTGATTGGACCTGAGTTGGTTGCAGAGACTACAGTGCAGATACAGTTGATACGGCAACATCTATTGACTGCGCAAAGTCCTTAGAAGAGCTATGCTGACAAGAGGAGGAGGTTCCTTGAATTTGAAGTGGGAGACATGGTATTCTTGAAAGTCTCGCCACGAAAGGGACACATGAGATTTGGAAAGAAAGGAAAATTATAGCCAAGATATGTGGGACCGTTTTCAATCATAAGAAGGATGGGGGACGTGGCTTATCAATTGGCACTCCTATCACAGTTGGCACTTTACACGACGTGTTCCATATATCGATGTTGAGGAAGTATAATCCTGATCCTTCTCATGTACTGAACATACAAGACATAGAGGTCCAGAGCGATGTGACATACGTCGAGAAGCCTGTCCAAGTGGTGGACACAAAACAAAGGGTATTACGGAACTGAGCGATCCAATTTGTCAAGGTGGTATGGGATCGACATAGCATTGAGGAAGCCACATGGGAACTCGAGTCAGAAATGAGAAAAGCTCATCCTGAGCTATTTATGTAAATGTTTGAAACCCTACTTCACTCGATTTTCGAGACGAAAAATTTAAAAGAGGGTTGTATTGTAACACCCCGAATTTTCAATATATATGAAAATTACCCATTTAATTAATGAATTATTAAATATGGATCGTATATGGGTAAAGTGTTGGGCCATTGCCCAATTAAGACCCAACGGATTGTGGAATTTGTTTCAATAAAATTAAATGGGGCTTGAATTAAATGATAATGCAATTTGTCTAAAAAATATTAAATATAGATTTCATGGCCGTGTAAGAAGATATTCAATCCACATTGACATACTTAAAATGGAAGGTATGGATAGAAAGATTTTAGGATTGCCTTGGCCGTGTGTAGGGATTTTCATATCCAAGGTTATACGCGTGCATGTGTTAGAATATATCTAAATAAAGGAAAGGCAAGAGGGGCTCATGTCATATTCTAATTAGGACTCTCCAAAGAGAGAAAGACAAGGGGCGCAGTCACAAAGACAAGGACTAGATTGGAAGGTTGGCTACTTATATTTAAGGCAACAAGAGGGGCGCACATGGCAATTGCTATCTTAATAAGATAGGATCGTGTGGAAGGTTTTATAAGACAAGGGCTCACAACAATTGCAATCTTAGCACCTTCTAAGATTGGCCGATTGGAGTTTAATATAAGAGAGGCAACACAAGGGCGCACAGCTTATACACAGCCAAATTCTCTCTCTATCTCAATTCTCATTCTCGGCAAGACAAAGAGGAAGAGAAGGAAGCCAGCAAGAGGTGTTCTCGGTTTGGGAAAAAAATCAAGGAGAAAGGAGAAGGATTGGAAGAACAAGAATCAATCAGAACCGGTTAGTGATTTTATAACTTTTGTTTAAAAGAAAAGAACCATAGGGTTCGGCCATGGTGTATGGCCGAACCCCATGGAAGAAAATTGAGGAAATAACCATGGAGTGTTAATGGAAAAGATGGACCACCATGGCCGAACCCCAGGGAAGAACTTTGATAATTTTTAATGGAAAGACATGGTTATTGGTTGGAAACCATGGAAGGTCATTGGTTAATTTTAAATAAGAGTTTGATGTTAATGGTTTATAATTTTTGAAGGGATTAAATGGAGACCGTGGAAAAATATAGATGGACTTAATATGGTGATTGATTAAATGGAAGATCAATGATTAGTAATTTTTAAAGAGAGGATCTTGAACCCCATTGAAATTGTCATTAATTTAGAAAGTATATAGAAATGTTTGGATTGTCTCTATGGGTGACATTCGGCCATGGTGTATGGCCGAACCCCACTAGGGTTTATTTATGGAAGTTGTATATTAAATTTAGAAAGTTTTTATTTAGGGACTTTCTAATTATGAAGGTGGATATTGAATTTAGAAAGTTCTTAAATATCGACCTTCTAATTATGGACTTGCTAATTATGGATTTTCTAATAATGGAAGTTGATGAAAATGGAAAGTTGGACATCATAGGGTTTGGCCATGGTGCTTGGCCGAACCCCTTGAATCAATGGTGGATTATGGTTTGGAATCTAAACCTAAGGTGATGAAGTTAATGGCAAAGTTGTAATTAAGGGCTAAAAATGAAAGATCACGGGTTCAGCCATGGTGTATGGCCGATCCCCATGAGGTTCTTTATGGACTTAAGTGGTTAAGGAATTTTTATGGGTCATGTATGGACCTAATATGTTTAAAGGAATCGGTTATGAATTATTTTAAAGGTTTATTAGGAGTGTTATGAATGTTTAAATAAATGAATGGACCTATGTGTTGGAACCTAAGCATAAGTTGTTGGAGGCAATGGCAAAGTGGTAAATAAGAGTGAAAGTGCTAGACCATGGGTTCGGCCATGGTGTATGGCCGAACCCCATGGGAATTATTTGGTGAACTTAGATGTCTATGAATCTATGTTTCGAACCTAAACATGAGGAATTTTTGGGTATGATTTTGAACAATGGCAATTTGGTAATTAAGTGAAAATAAGGGACTATGGGTTCGGCCATGGTGTATGGCCGAACCCCATGGGGATTGGTTTATGGACTTGAAATATTGTAAATCAAGTGGGACTTGGTTTTGATTTATTGTTATATTATAAGATAACGGGACCTCACAAGGTGTTTACTATCTTGAACGGTTACCGGACGAAAGACGCAAGGACACGTTAGTTGTCTTTGGTAGAATTCCACCTCTTTGAAATCATGGGTTTTTGTACAATGTTTTATCTTGATTTGATGAATTTATATTGCAAAAGATATGTTTTAAAATGTGATTTTAATGCTATGTTTATATGATAAAATAACATGTGTTGGATATGTTTAAAAATGTGATTTTAATGCTATGTTTATATGATAAAATAGCATGTGTTTCATTGGCATCTCATGTATGGCATGGGGTGAAGGATTTGTAACCGGAGGGGCCACAATCCGTCGGGGCGTCCGAAAAACTTATGTGGGGTACCTTGATGTGCTTTTCCATCAGGAAGAAACCGGAGCGTCCTCACTCCGCTGGGGCATCCGGAAGACCTATGTCGGGGTACTTTTATATACCTGTGATGGGTGGGACTCATTGCATTTGTCATCATTGCATGGCATGGATTGATATGGTTTTTGACATTACGATATTATTTATGTTATGTACTAACCATGTGTTAGCCCTAATTGGAATACCTACTGGGCGCGTTGTTTTAACGCCCTACTTCTACCCTAGTGGATGACATAGGAAATCAGGAACGATGAACGCAAGGAGGGCCAAGCATAGGAGCTTGGATGATTTATTTTATATGTTGAATAAAATTACTTATGGACATGTATTTGAGTAACTAGTTTCCGAGCATGTAATAACTTAGATGGTTGGATGTTTATATGGATAAATATGATATTTGAATGATGATTAAGTACTTGACGTACTTTGCTATCTGAATGGAATAGAACTTGGTTCTATTATAATTCCGCATGTTGATATTGTTATGTGTGAACCATTTTCGTGGACTTAGTCCATGCACACATAGGGTTGGCCAGTTCAGGATCGGACTTTGGAAGTTCGGACTTACCTCGCGTCGTGACGTACCGCTCTCTATCACTCTACTCTATTAAAAAAAAAATAGAATCTGATTTACGGGAAGAAGCGAGTGAAAAAGGGCGGGGCGTTACACTTCCTTGCTATCTAAAATGGAATAGGATATAAATTTTATTATAATTCCGCATCTACGATTTATTCCGCATGTATAGCCTTATTGCTCGTGAACCATTCTCGTTGACTTAATCCACTCACACGTAGGGTTAGCTAGTTAAGGGCCGGGCTTTGGAAGCTCGGACTTAGCTCGCGTCGTGATGCTCCCGCTCTCTCTCACTTTTTTATTTATAAAAAAAAACATAGACTCTGATTTTCGGCAAGTGAAAAAAGGCGGGCGTTACAGTTGGTATCAGAGCGAAACTGGAAGAATGAATCTTTCGAAGTAAGATTAAGACGGTATCATGTCTCACTGACAGATAAGAATCCCAACTGACCGACTCTTTGGAGTTCGCTGCACAGGGGCCGGATTAATTTACTTCGTTAGACTCAGACTGAAACATTCAATCTGAGAGTAACAATTGACGAAAAAATGAATGATAGGAAAGGAAGGACAGTCACTATAAATTGGATTTATCAAACATAGCAAATTAGGAGATATTTCCCCGATATCCCCAAATTGAGAAACAAACACTTGATACTTAGGAAGATCCCCAAAAACAAAGAAATACAAAGAGTACTTAATTGGCAATTTCCCAAAAAATGTGAAAACACAAACTTTACGAAGAAGCTAAGTCAACGATGTTTTCAATGACTTAGGAAAATGCCTCCGAGAAAAAGAACCCGACAAAACCCGCATGTGGATGATGAGGTGTAACAACCTCATCAGAAGAAGGAACAAAATAGCTTGAACATACCCGTGGTGCCTCCCGAACTACAAAACTTGGTCCAAGCGGTAGTCACTTCTATTCTTCAACAGCACATGAACGGAAATGTGACCACCAGCGAGGCCAATGACCGGAGGATGGTCAAGGATTTCCAGCAGCAACGTCCCCCTTACTTTAAAGGGAAAGAAGGGCCTGTTGGAACAGAAAACTGGCTGAGGAAAATTACTCTGATCTTGACACTACTAAAGATCTCGAGTCATGAAGACAAGATATTCCTGGCTACCCCACAACTGAGTGACGATGCCTGCAAATGGTGGGAGGTAATAGAGCGACAGCGGGCGCTCATTCCGGAAGGGGAAAGGACTGCAATGACATGGGAGCAGTTCTCAGCTATGTTTTTGGACCACTACTTCCTCGAGGAGGAGAAGGAGCGCCACACCCAAGCGTTCCTATCTTTGGTGCAAGGCACCATGACAGTGGCGGAGTACCATCAGGAGTTCTTTCGTCTATCCTGTTATGCCCTATACATGGTGGATACGTAGTACCGAAGGGCTCGCATGTTTGAGAGGGACCTTCGATGGTGCATCAGGGCCAAGGTGACCATCTTCAAGGCACTCACATTAGCGGAGGTGTCAGCAGAGCCACTATAGCGGAGCAGGAGATGGCCGAGACAGTGCAGTTTGTGGACAACCGTCGAGGTCAGAGTGGGGGAAATACATTTCGTTCCAACAAGAGGTTCCGACCTAGCCTTGGGAGACCCTCACCTTCCACTGGGTCAACAGGGGGCTTTCGTCCCAACCAGTCCTCCCCACCAGCATCAGTCTCTCAGATTCCCCAAGGTGTGGGCACCTGTTTCCATTGTCACCAGCAGGGCCATTTCAAAAAGGACTGCCCACAACTTAGCAGACCTTCTAACTCCAGGGGTTCCTTTCTCCCTCCAGCCAGACCAGCTCATTCACGCGGAACCAGGCATACAACTAAGCAGGACGGGCGCCTAACCCTACAGGATCTGGACGGCTGTATACCTTAGCTCCTCCTGAGGTGGTGGATCACTCCGTGATTCAAGGTATGGCAATAGTCGGTAGTTCCTATGCTTCTGCATTATTTGATTCAGGAGCATCCCATTCATTTGTATCTGCTGCATTCATATCTACCACTGGCACTAGTACATGTAATACGCTAGATTTTTCAATATATCAATTCACATGAATTTATCCATATTTAGGGAATTTCCATTGTGATTTATTTGATATGGATTTAAATGGGTAAGGTGTTGGGCCAATGGTCCAATCAAGACCCAATGGTTGGTAGTTATGTTTACAAGACAAATAAATGGATGAGATGTACTCAAACGGGTCAAGATTTGTAATTGAGTCAAATTTTGATAAATGGGTCAAAATGGCCAAAATGGGACCCAATGGGTCGTGTATGACATGATTAATCATTGAGTGAGCTCAAAGCTTAATTGGTTTAAGTTTCATTAAATATTTGAGTTGGTTTGAGTTGAAATAAATAATGGAATTAGTTGAGTTGAATTTATTGGTTGAGTTCAATTAAATGAATGAGTTGAGTTGGGTGAGTTAAATAAAGGAGTTGGATGGAATGTTTATTTCAAAAGAGTGAGGTGTGAAGAGGAAAGGTGTTTGGGTGGTTTCAAATTCAAATAATATCCCACGTTGGTTGCATGGGTCCTCTTTAGCATGTTTTAAGTGTCACTTATTCATATAAAAATCAGTACATCATTACTGCATTTTTACCTCTCAAAACCATCCAATAAAATCATCACTTTGTCCAAATGACCATAACACCTGATGGGATTCGGCCATCCAAGATGGCCGATCCAAATGGTCCATTTTATCAGTTTTAAACCATTGTTTTAGACCCATGATACCTTCAGTCCTTATGTCATTCAGATCCATGTTTTTAACCCTCTTCAAAACATGCATTTGAATCTCAAATAACACTAAAAAACAGTCCACAAAAACTCCATGGTTTCCATGTTTCAAAACATGAAAACCAACCAATCTTTTACATGGGGTTCGGCCCTCCATGGTGGCCGAACCCAATGGTCATCTTTACCATTTTTAAACCTCTATTAATCAAGGTTAAAACCTTGGTGCAATCGGCCATAACCATGGCCCAATACACACCCCATTTGTTCCATGTTATTAAACCAAAGAAACACATAAATACTTACCAAATTTTCCAAGCTTTCTTCTTGTCTTTGATCCTTGGTTTCTCCCTTTTATTTCTTCTTTCTTTCCTTAATTCCTTGCTGGTTTATGCTTGAATAGCTGGTGCCAAAACCTCTGCTGTTTCAGCCAGGAAAAACGAATTGGAGAGAGGGAGAGAGAGATGGGAAAAATCTTGGATTTGCAATGACAAAACGGCCAAGAAAGGCAACCTTTGCCTTTATAGTTTCAGCCCCCAACTCCCATTCATCCTCCCTCATTACTCTTGCCAAAAACGAAGGGATGTTGGGTGTTAACCAAGACACCCCTTGGTGCCAAACGTTGCACCCCTTGGTGCCAAACATTGCATCTCTTTGGAAATGAACCATTGCATCCATTCATGAATAAGTGCTGCCCAACCTTGGTGTCTTTTGGCTTTGCCAAAGCACCCTTTCACTCCCAACTGTTGGGATTGATTCTCCAAGGGTTTTGTATGATTAACAACACCTTTCAATATCCATTCAACTCACTTGACTCAAGGCCCTTTTATTCTTACTCAACTCACACCACTTAACACACTTAATGCATTTGAGTCAACTCATTCTTAATTCAAATTAAATAAAATCAGTTCCACTTAACCTGATTTAACTCACCATAGAACTCATTTGTGGGCCCACACGGTCGGTTGTGGTCAACAAAGTCAACCCGACCCGTTGGGTCCCCCTTTAGCTCCTTGACCCGTTTTTTACTCCATAACCCAATTATGGGTATTTTGGTCATTTGTACTTGGTTTTCACATGTGTATCAAGCCTACCCATTTTCACTCTACCTGATTTCCAATCAGTTCAGCTTGACCCCATTTAATTTGAGCTTACACAATGGTCAATTCATCCATTTTGACCCATTGGGTCCAATTGGGCCCTTTGACCCATTTAACCATTTTCAACCCAATTGATGTACATAACCCATCCAATCAAACTTGATATTTATAATGTGCTCACGTGACCTTAATTTGAGCAACGGGCCCCACCATTTCCTTATTTGACATCTGAAAATAATTAATTTAACAAATCAGGGGCATTTTCATAATTTTCCACTTCATTGAGAAATTGAGGTGTTACAATATAACCCTCTTTTTAAAATTTTCGTCCCGAAAATCGAGTGGAGTAGGGTTCTCAAATTAAATTACACAAATAATTCGGGGTGAGCTGTTCTCATCTCCGATTCAAGGTCCCATGTGGCCTCTTCATCACCATGTCGGTCCCATACCACTTTTACGAACTGAATCGCTCTATTTCGCAACACCCTTTGTTCGGTCTCCACTATCCTGACCGGCTTCTCGACGTACGTCACGTCGCTTTGCACTTCAATATCCTGAACATTCAAAACATGGGACGGATCCAGATTATACTTTCTTAGCATTGACACATGAAACACATCATGTAGAGCTGCTAACTGCGAAGGAAGTGCTAACTGGTAAGCTACATCCCCCATCCTTCTTATGATGGAAAACGGTCCCACATATCTTGGCGACATCTTTCCTTTCTTGCCAAACCTCATGTGTCCTTTCCGTGGCGAGACCTTTAAAAATACCATGTCTCCCACTTCAAATTCCAGAAACCGTCTCCTTTTATCAACATAGCTCTTTTGCCGACTCTGTGCAGTCAATAAGTGTTGACGTATCAACTTAATTTGTGTGATAGTCTCTGCGACTAGTTCCGGTCCAATCAAAGCAGGTTCACCAGCCTCTGTCCAGCATACTGGTGATTTACAAGGCCTACCATATAATGCCTCGTATGGAGCCATCTGAAGGCTTGCCTGATAGCTGTTATTATATGAGAACTCCACCAGTGGTAAGTGGTCCTCCCATCCTCCTTTGAAATCTAACATACATGCTCTTAGCTGTCTTCCAAAGCCTGTATTGTCCTTTCTGACTGTCCATCAGTCTGTGGATGGAAAGCGGTGCTAGTCAATAAGTCCGTCCCCATGGCTGGCTGCATGCTTTGCCATACTCTGCCGGTAAAACGGCCATCTCTGTCCGATACTATTGTTCGAGGAATGCCATGTAGTCGAATGATCTCTTTAATATACAGGCGACCCAACATCTCAGATGAATCCGTCATCTTGATAGGAATGAAATGTGCGGACTTGGTCAGCCGGTCGACTACGACCCATATGGCGTCATTGCCCTTTGAAGACCTTGGCAATCCCGATACAAAGTCCATGGAAATGTGTTCCCATTCCCATTCTGGCACTGCTAAGGGTTTGATTAACCCTGGTGGCTTTTGGTGTTCAGTCTTAACTTGCTGACAAGTTAGACAATGTGCCACAAATTCCGCCACATCCCTTTTTAGTCCATGCCACCAATAATGCCTCTTTAAATCATGGTACATTTTGGTGTTGCCCGGATGGATAGAGAGCTTGGACTGATGTGCTTCAATCAGTAGCTCTTTCCTGCAACTCTTTGGCACATATGTTCTTCCTCGGAATAAAAGACCTTGTCCCGGTCGTAATTCCCATTCAGGTATGTCTACGCCAATGGACATCTTGGGCCCATATTTCCTTCATTTCTGGATCTGTTCTTTGTTCTTGTTCAATCTTGGTGACCATGTTAGATTGTATGACCAGATTGTATATGGTCCCACGGTTGTTGTAATAGAGTTTAAATTCTCGGATGGTATTTAACATTTCCCATTCCGATCTGATCAGACATGCCACGGATGCATGTGGTATACAGCTGAGGGCATCCGCTACCTTGTTTGCATTGCTTGGATGATATCTAAGCGCAAACTCATAATCCGCCAGATACTCCATCCATCTTCGTTGCCTGAGGTTGAGCTCCTTCTGATCAAAAAGATATTTTAAGCTCTTATGATCAGAAAATACCTCAAATTTCTCGCCGTAGAGGTAGTGTCTCCAACTCTTGAGGGTGAAAACCACTGCAGCTAATTCCAAATCATGTGTGGGGTAAAGACGTTCATGTATTTTTAACTGCCTTGAACCATACGCCACCACACAATTACTCTGACTGAGTGTACAACCCAGTCCTTCTCCACAGGCATCGCAATATACCTCGTAACACTTGCCACTTACCGACAAAACTAAAATAGGGGCAGTGGTAAGTCTTGTCTTCAGCTCTTCAAACCTTTGATTACATAGATCTGTCCACTCGTACTTGACTCCTTTCTGTGTGAGTCGAGTCAATGGAGATGCTATTTTTGCAAAATCCATGATAAATCTTCTATAATAACCAGCCAATCCCAAGAAGCTATGAATTTCAGTTACATTCTTGGGTGCTTTCCAATCTTTCACTGCTGCCACCTTAGCTGGATCCACGGCTATACCTCCCTCAGATATAACATGTCCCAAGAAATTGACCTCGGATAGCCAGAATTCACATTTACTGGCCTTGGCATACAGCTTATGCTGCCTCAAAGTATTCAAAACTATCCGTAAGTGCTCTGCATGTTCTTCCTGACTCTTGGAATATATCAAAATATCGTCAATGAATACGATTACAAACTGGTCCAGATACGGACGGAAGATTCTGTTCATTAAATCCATGAACACCGCCGGTGCATTTGTGAGTCCAAATGGCATGACTACAAACTCGTATAGTCCATACCGCGTCCGGAAGGCGGTCTTCTCTATATCTTCCTCCCTAACCCGTATTTGATGATAACCAGACATCTAATCAATCTTGAAAAATGGCTGGAACCCTTCAATTGATCGAATAAATCATCAATTCTGGGTAGAGGGTACTTGTTCTGGACTGTTAGCTGATTCAGCTTCCGGTAGTCCACACACATCCGTAGTGAACCGTCCTTCTTCTTCACAAACATCACTGGTGCTCCCCATGATGATGTACTATTCCGGATGCAACCCAGCCGAAGCAGTTCATCAATCTGCTTCTTTAGCTCCGACATCTCTGCTGGTGCCATTCGATAGCGTGGTAACGACACTGGTGTTGTGCCAGGGTACAACTTGATTTCAAAGTTAATCTCCCTCATAGGTGGTAAACCAGGGAGTTCCTTTGGAAATACATCCGCAAATTCTTATACAATTGCCGGAAGTCAGTAACTGGAGCTTTATTTATGGTGATATTATTTAATACCACGTGATTTAACCCTTCCTGCAATCCACTCTGTTTATCTGCACGAACTACGTATTGCTTGCCCTCGGGTGACATAAATGTCACTCTTCGACGATAACAGTCGATGTTGGCATGAAACTTAGCCAACCAATCCATGCCGAATATTATATCATACTCAGATATGTCAAGCACTAGATAATTGAACTCAAAATCTGAGTCCAGCTAATTCAGTGTTAACCACCGTACATATAAGTCCCAATGTCGAATCTTCGACAGGGGATACAATAGTAAGTGTTGTGGCTAATCTTTGAACTAATGTACCAGTAGCAGTAATAAATGATGCAGCTATGAAGAAGTGTGATGCTCCAGAATCAAATAATGCATATGCATAAGAACTACTCACTACCGCCATACCTTGTATCACAGCATGGTCCTCTTCTTCCGGAGAAGTTAGAGTAAATAATCGTCCAGCTCCAGCAGGGTTAGACCCTCGACCTCCTCGACTTTGCATTCTGCCTCCTCTAGAGTTTACTGGTCTAGCTGGCGGACGAAATGATCCTCTGGAGTATGACAGCCTGTTGAGTTTTGGGCAGTCCTTTTTGTAGTGACCTAGTTGATCACAGTGAAAGCAGGTGTTCAGTCCTCTAGATGCTTGAGTGACTGCTACAGATTGAGTGGGCTGGTTGGGGCGAAAGCCCCCAATAGATCCAACAGATGGCGAAGGTCTGCTGAAGTTCGATCTGAACTTCTTGTTGGGTTGATACGTACCCCTCCCACTCGGAGCTCGGCGGTTGTCCACTCTTGCAAATTCTGCCATTTCCTGTTCCATAATGGTAGCCCTGCTGACCACTTCCGCCAGCGTGGCTGCTTTGAACACGGTTACCCTGGCCCTAATGTTTGGCCGTAACCCACGCTCGAACTTGCGAGCCCTCCGATATTCCGTGTCCACAACATAGAATGCATAGATTGACAGGCTGAGAAACTCTTGGTGGTACTCAGCCACCGTCATCGAGCCTTGCACCAATGTCATAAAGGCCTGAATCTGACATTCCCTCTCTTCCTCCGGGAAATAGCGCTCTAAGAATGTCACTGAGAATTGCTCCAGGTCATAGCAATTCTTTCTCTTCTTGGCACAAGTGCCTGCTATTTCTCCACTACTTTCCACCATTTAGCAGCGTCATCTATTAGTTGTGACGTGGCCAATAGCATTTTGTGTGCATGACTCTTGATATTCAAAAGAGTCAGTATTTGAGAAATCTTCTCCAACCAGTTCTCGACTCCGACAGGCCCTTCTCTGCCCTTGAAGTAAGGTGGGCGTTGTTGTTGAAAATCTCTGACCATGTTACGGTCATTATTTTCACTCGTGCTTCCCCCTCCGTTCATATGTTGTTGGAGGACAGATGTAACCATAGCTTGCACCAAACTGTGTAATTCCGGAGGTACGTAGGGTACCGTCACATTGTTGTTTCCTTCTTCCTCTCGTCGATATGACGAGTCATATTCCTCCTCCTCGTTCTTTCTATACGTAGGGTCGCTGTCCTCCTCTTCCTGCCGAGATTGGCGCGACTCTTCCTCAATGCGTGATCGTTCATGAACTGATCTCTCTTCGTCATGAACGGACCTCTCTCTTTCATGTTCCGATGGCACCTTCTCATGTACCACCTTCTTGCGTTGGGGTACCACCTTCCCTTGTGGTGTGATTATGAGCACCTCATCCTTCTTCTTACCATGCTGTCGAGTCTTCATTTTTGGAGTCCCTTCAACTAATCCGATTTGTTAAACTTTTTCTTTTCCCTTTGGATCCTTTATAACCCTTTTCTGTGGCGCCATTTCTTCCTAATTCATGGAAACATCATAGACTTAGTTTCCATCAACAATATGCATTAAATGCTATAAATCCTCATAAAGTCATAAAATCGCATACTTATATTAATTCATAATTCATTTTTTTTGTACAAGGGTGGATAGGGTTAAACAAAACCCTATAAAGAACAAAATGCACCCTTACAAAAATAACCCTCTTTTTAATACCCCTGCATATTACTCCCTGCCTAGTCTTCCGTAGAAGATTCTGCATCATCAACGAACTTGAAACGGTTATCAGGACACGTCATCGCCGTGTGCCCCAATACTTCACATGTTGTGCAGGGTATTAATCCAGGTCCACCAATATAAGGACAATTAGTCCTCGCCTCTCCATGCCCATGCAGTCCACAAACCGGGCAAACAACGCCTAGAGGATCAGGACAATACCTACAGTTGTGGTCGTCCTGATTACACAACTCACATGTATTGTAGGGATCTACCTCCCCCACCGATTCCAATATTATAGGAACATCTTCCATAGGATCCTCATGAAAGAACCCTAGATCCTCCTCGATTTCCTTGAGAGGTTCCACTAAATAAGGAATATCTTCCATAAGATACTCCGGTAACGGTGCTAGATTCACCTCCTCCATTGGTGCTAAGTTCAATTCTTCCAATGGAACTAGATTCCATTCCTCCTCCTCGGGAGGCCCCTCCTGAAGGTTCACATTAGCCTCCACATTGGTGTTGTTAGAAGCAGGCACCAAATCTATGGGATTGCTAGGAGTTCCACTGTACCACTCCGAGTACTCCACGTTACTTGACATATCTGTATCACATCAATAGAACACAAGAATATTCAACAACAATTCTAAATAAACCACTCTTGGTTTTTAGGGGAATCTGATCATGCATAATATCATGTACTTTGTTTGGGAAGATTCCCAAATCATCACTCTTTGTGTTCTTTTGTTTCTGGGGAAATCTCTAAATTCCTGTTGTTTGTTTTTCAGTGTGGGAGTTTCAGGGGAGTGCATCCTACTTTGCTATGTTTGATATATCCAATTATGATGACTGTACTTTACTTTGCTATCTTTCATTGTCGTTCTCAGATTGATTGTTCAGTCTAAGTCACTCGAAGTAAATTAATCCGGCCCCCAGTCAGCGGACTCCGAAAAGTCGGTCAGTTGGGATTCTTATCCGTCAGTGAGACATGAAACCGTCTTAATCTTACTTCGATGATTCAACTTCCCGTTGCGCTCTGATACCAACTGTAACGCCCCGCCCTTTCACCCTTCTTAAAATCAGAGTGTGAAAATTTCTTTTGAAAGAAACACAGAGTGAAAGAGAGCGGGCGGCGTCACGACGTAAGTTAAGTTTAGACTACTCAAGTCTGAACCTTAACTGGCCACCTATGTGTACATGGACTAGACCATGATAATAAATCACACATGGAACTAACAACAATTTGCGGAATAAACTAGACTATTTGCGGAATAGAAAGACTAGATAGCAAGTAACAGTCTCAATTGATAATTAAAGTAAACAGCCATCCATAGTTAATAGTCTAATCAAACCATAGCAAGTATTAACTTATTACATGTCCATCATAATATAATTCAAATGACAGTAATAAAGAAGTCCAGTTCAACATTCAAGCGCTTAGGCTTGGCTCCCGTCCCGGTCATCGACCTTTTCTTTCCCTTTCCTTGTACCTGCATTCTCCTCTGAGGATAGAATTAGGGCGTTAGATCAACGCGCCCAGTAGGTTCCCGAATCAGGGCTACCACATGATTAACATATAAAACATGCATATATATCATAGTACATGATTAGTAAAAACAGGTAAAACTATGCTATGAAGTATGCACATGCAATGAGTCTCTCCCATCATGTACATTCATAGCCATCACTTGACGTGCCTCGCACCGTCAAGGTAAATCATCACAATACACTTTCATCTGGGTCTCACATGATAAGGTAATCCACAGTAAAGCTCGTTACCTGTGGAAAGACGCTTCATCATTGAGTTGATTCATATCACATATTAGTCCTCCTGGCGGGACTCTCATCGCCTAAGGAAACCATTGTGACTATGATCATCATGTTACTCCTCCTTGCGGGACTCTCATCGCCTAAGGAGGACGTAACTCATAATTGCAACACTGTAGAACCTCAGTCATCATCCCATGTCCATGCATGAGATGCCAATGCTTTATATGCCATTTGTAAATGCATAGTATATCATTCGAAACCACATAAAATAAACAAGAGTCTCATAAAAAAAATTAGGATAAAACTGTGGTTACAAGTAGGTAGGAAACCTACTGAAGATTCACTTCTGTATTTGATCTTTCTTTAGCGTCACCCTGTCACGACTCGTACGTCGTTCAACTTCCGGTACCTTGTCCATAACAATCAGCATATCATACTATCACTTACTTGTTCATTCATATCTAAGACCCAACCACATCATGTGGGGTTCTTCATTCATCACCTTTTAATCTCATTTATTACTTAACCTAATTCTATCAAATAATCATTGATGGGGTTCGGCCATGCCACATGGCCGAACCACATCCTATAGATTTTTATCCACAATCCATCATCATCAATGGTTGATTATTTTCTTACACATAATCCATAACTTATCATGTATGATTCCTTAATTAAAACAACCATAACCTCCCATCCAAAACAGTCCATTTATCTCTAAAACAGCCCCATGGGGTTCGGCCATACTCATAGCCGAACCCTAGGGTTCACTTGATCCAATAATCACCATGATTACTCATGGTTTAATCATGCTAACTCACCCATGAATTATACATGGTTCAGCCACATAAAAATCCACCAAAATAGTAAACATGTTAATCCATTAATTGCCATAAGAACACCATAACTTTATATGGTTTTTAACTCACCAAAACCATCTAATATTTTCATGGGGTTCAGCCATCCAAAGTGATGGCCGAACCCTATGTCCATGTTTTGGTCCTCTTTAGCATGTTTTAAGTGTCACTTATTCATATAAAAAATCAGTACATCATTGCTGCATTTTTACCTCTCAAAACCATCCAATAAAATCATCACTTTATCCAAATGACCATAACACCTCATGGGATTCGGCCATCCAAGATGGCCGATCCAAATGGTCCATTTTATCAGTTTTAAACCATTGTTTTAGACCCATGATACCTTCAGTCCTTATGTCATTCAGATCCATGTTTTTAACCCTCTTTAAAACATGCATTTGAATCTCAAATAACACTAAAAAACAGTCCACAAAAACTCCATGGTTTCCATGTTTCAAAACATGAAAACCAACCAATCTTTTACATGGGGTTCGGCCCTCCATGGTGGCCGAACCCAATGGTCATCTTTACCATTTTTAAACCTCTATTAATCAAGGTTAAAACCTTGGTGCAATCGGCCATAACCATGGCCCAATACACACCCCATTTGTTCCATGTTATTAAACCAAAAAAACACATAAATACTTACCAAATTTTCCAATCTTTCTTCTTGTCTTTGATCCTTGGTTTCTCCCTTTTATTTCTTCTTTCTTTCCTTAATTCCTTGCTGGTTTATGCTTGAATAGCTGGTGCCAAAAACCTCTGCTGTTTCAGCCAGGAAAAACGAATTGGAGAGAGGGAGAGAGAGATGGGAAAAATCTTGGATTTGCAATGACAAAACGGCCAAGAAAGGCAACCTTTGCCTTTTATAGTTTCAGCCCCCAACTCCCATTCATCCTCCCTCATTACTCTTACCAAAAACGAAGGGATGTTGGGTGTTAACCAAGACACCCCTTGGTGCCAAACGTTGCACCCCTTGGTGCCAAACATTGCATCTCTTTGGAAATGAACCATTGCATCCATTCATGAATAAGTGCCGCCCAACCTTGGTGTCTTTTGGCTTTGCCAAAGCACCCTTTCACTCCCAATGGTTGGGATTGATTCTCCAAGGGTTGTGTGTGATTAACAACACCTTTTAATATCCATTCAACTCACTTGACTCAAGGCCCTTTTATTCTAACTCAACTCACACCACTTAACACACTTAATGCATTTGAGTCAACTCATTCTTAATTCAAATTAAATAAAATCAGTTCCACTTAACCTGATTTAACTCACCATAGAACTCATTTGTGGGCCTACACGGTCGGCTGTGGTCAACAAAGTCAACCCGACCCGTTGGGTCCCCCTTTAGCTCCTTGACCCATTTTTGACTCCATAAATAATGGGTATTTTGGTCATTTGTACTTGGTTTTCACATGTGTGTCAAGCCTACCCATTTTTACTCTACCTGATTTCCAATCAGTTCAGCTTGACCCTATTTAATTTGAGCTTACACAATCGTCAATTCATCCATTTTGACCCATTGGGTCCAATTGGGCCCTTTGACCCATTTAACCATTTTCCAACCCAATTGATGTACATAACCCATCCAATCAAACTTGATATTTATAATGTGCTCACATGACCTTAATTTGAGCAACAGGCCCCACCATATCCTTATTTGACATCTCAAAATAATTAATTTAACAAATAAGGGGCATTTTCATAATTTTCCACTTCATTGAGAAATTGGGGTGTTACAAATCTTGTATAGATATTGTCTTTATCTCTTAATAATATACTTTCACGCTTCGTGGACGTAGGCCGGTTTGGGCCGAACTACGTAAATTTGCTTGTGTTGGATTGTGCTTATTTTATTCTGTTCAATTATTCCTATTTATTCCGCTGTAAGCGCTAACATATTACCCATGGATAGATGATACTCACGGATTGAGAGTTAACCGGGATGGATGATAAATCCCATGGATGTTTTTCCCATAATAGACATATTGGATTCAAGCCTAAATATTAATTATATAGTGGGCATATTGACCCCATGATAGATATAGTGGTCCCATGGTAGACGTATTGGTCTCATGGTGGACGTGACTGTTCTATGGATAGATATTATTTTCCCATGGATGGTTATTCCTATGGAGGGCTTTGTGACCATGTATGAGTATTGTATACCGTGGATAGATATTCCCACGGAGGGCATTGATTCCATAGAGGATTGGACTCATATTTAGAGTATTGTCCCCTTGCAGGGATGTATTTATGTTCGGGTATAGGTCCCATGGTTGAGGTTGACTCCATGTGTGATATTAACCCCATAGTTGACGGTGTTCCCATGGTTGGTATAGACCCGTGATTGGCTAGACCTGTGATAATGAGATCTATTCTATTGATGAGGCCCACGATAAGGTCATTAGACTGTCTTGATGTCACATCATGAATAGCACGGAGTTAGTGCCATGAAATAAATGAATTGAAAACTACGTAGGATCTGATCTCCTTTGGAGTACATAGGCAGCTGATAATTCAGTTCGATCAAATCAAGGGTCCAATAAGTCATGTGATCCGTAAGAATCTCGCAACACGTGTAGGTGTCACGTGTTTGGACTGTGAGTTGTGTATGCTTCCAAAAAAAATATATTATTGTTTCTCACGTGTCCATTGGATTGGGCCGTGACATGTGAACCAACATAAACTGGTTCAAATCTCCTTGATTCCCATGTCTGGGGTAGACATTCGAGCAAAAGAACAAGTGCAACAATTTGTACTTTGGGAGCATGTCGGCTTTCATAAGCTAAATCTTTTTCCTCCACTCCACTCTCTTCCCTTTTCCACAAAATTTGTTCACATATTTCCTCTTATCTTTCTCCCTGATAAGTGCATAAATGTTACATATTTGATACCCAAAATTACAATTGTTAGTATTTTATTTCCTTTTAATTTTATCTAATTTATGTGTTTTTAGGTTGGAGTATTGTCTCAACCCGAATACAGCCTAATTAGAAAGACTTGATAAGTTTTCTCAGCTTGGACTTTTGTTTGGATTGATAGAGGGAAGTGAGACCAACTGACTCGATCCATTTCGGACCAATATCACCAATTTGAGGTTTCAATCCACGTACATATATTATGGGTCTTTACGACACGTAGATCTGAGCTTGGCTATTCATATTGCAAGAAATGCTGAGGTTGTTCTGGCTATTAATTGGGCTGGGAACTTAGGCGAGATGAGAGGCAGTATTATTATGGGATTACATGAAACCTGAAAGAGTTCTTTTTTATTATTCATACAAGGCTTATTCTCATCTCCGGTTGAAGAATTGGGTAGTCTGTCTAGGACTGCATTATGAAGTTCACTTTGTAAGTTTATCATCACCATCCAATATTTATCGATTCAGATTATGTTAGATTAATTCTGTCACAAGATGGTAAGGAGAATAGCATGGTCTGACCAATTGCTAAGTGTATATGAATACATGGAAAATAATGGCCCGTGCATTATTTGGTCTCGAGAAAAGCAAGATCACTGGTGAATGGTGATCTAGTTTGAATGTTGGCTTGCTAGGATCAAGAACAAGAGAAAATAATCCCCTCCAAAGAGTGGTATCAACGGGTGGTAAGTGTCATGGTGCAGCAAGAAGTCTTGAGTATCTCCATGAAAATCTCAGAACCATACAGCAGAAGCACCAAGCTAAAACAGCAAAGTTCAGGCAACACTCAAGCACACATGATTTCTTATTCAGCACTGAAAAGGCCAGCAAGCAGAGGCGTTAAATGTACAGAGGCAGCCAACGAAAATCCTTGTACCTAACAGTGTTTTACGGAGGGGATTGATTAAGAAAAGTCAGCAAAAGAGAAGGGAAACACCAGTTGTTGCTTAAATCATGTAGCTGAAAATCAAGAAACCTACCTTGCATCTAGCGTTAGATCTACAATACAAAAGCAACATGGAGCCGTGTACAGCAAATATCAAAAGCAGGGCAAAGAAAGAAGAAATAGAATGGATAAAAAGACAGCAAGCAAGAGATTAAAGCACTTGTTTCAGAGAAACCGTCAGTAATTAAAAAATAGAAGTAAATTAGAAGGGAATCTGCTGCCATTCATCCTTGCTTATCCCGTGCGACCAAACTGAAGAAGAGCAGAGAAAGTAGGATCGGTCTGAAATAGAAATAGAAAAGAGGAAAGAAAAGAATTTGTCTACAGCAAAGTAGAAAGAGAAATCATATAAGAGAATGAAGAGGATTTGCTGCATATAGAGAAAGAGGAAGGCTAAGCTGGACGGTGAGGACAACAGAAAAAAGGGAAATAGAATAAGAAAATCTGCTTGTACCATGTGATTGAGAATAGAAGGAGATATCTGTTATGATCGAGACAACAGAGGAGATTAAGATAGAATGAGTGAAAAATAGAAAAAGAAGAGAAGATCCAGGACGGGGGAATCTGCAGGGAAGGTCATTCGGCGAAAGATAGCAGCTGCCAATACACGAAGATAGGAAGATTGGTATTTAGAAAGGGCCACGGAGAGAAAAGTTAGCAACACACCGTCTTTAGTGAGAGTCGGCCATAGAGCAATTCATCTTTAAAAGGGGTTGTCGCGTAGCACACATGGGGGGAAGAACAACACAGCTCAGTGGCTGATTAGCAGAGAAGAAGGGCTGAAACAGAGAGGAGCTTGGGCATATGTGGAGGCTCGCTCCGACTCCATGCCGGGTTTCTTCTTCCAATCTCTTTTGTGTTTAATTTCATGATGTTGTTCAAAATTTTTGTACTGATGTTGAGTGTTGTGCAAATTTTAATTTATAACTTATAAGCTCACAAACTATTAGATAGTATAGCGATTGAGTGCGATGTCGAACCCATTAGAACTTAGAAAATATATTTATGAAAATACACTATTGAATTATATATTTTAAGAAATTTAGAAAATCATAAAAATAAATCTTAAACATAGGATTAATTATCTAATCTAGGAGATCTAATTTTAATTTAGAAATATTCTAAAAATATAAAACATTGTCTAAAATTAGAAACCATAACTAAAAATAGAATTTAACAATGAAAGAGATCTAATTTTAATTAAGATTGTGGATTTGATCTAAAAATTATAAGTAATTTTAACTTAACTTAGAACACAAAACTAAAATGCAATTAATTAATTAACCAACCTAGTTCCACAATTCTCAAGATTTTTTGAATTTATAAACAAATAAAATGAAAATAAAAATAACGTCTAAATTACCTATATACATATTTACAATAGAACTGGATCAAAGAATCAAGCAGGCATTATCATCCAAATTTTAATAATAAAATAACGGCCTAGAACATGAAGCTCACGTAAACTATTTAACACGCATTCAAATCTCAAATTTCATTAAAATTCTAAATATGAAATCTATGAAATCCATTTAACTAAGAAAATTCAATTCCGGCCTTAGACTTAGGTAAAATTTATACTTGAAATTCCAAATCTAAAATAATCTCACTCTTTAAAAAGAGCCTTAGAAGGGAAAAATCAAGTTCTACCAATCCTAAAATAATCTCACTTTCCTTAAATTTCTTAGAAAAATAAACAACATAAAATCATTAAAAGAATATAAGTAAAATTGAAATTTTCATTACACATGAAAGAACAATTGGAAAACCATAATTCTAATTCTCACCTTCTTTTATTAATTAAAACATGGAATTAAAAATTACAAATCAATGAAATTTTGGAATAAAGACATAAGAAAAATACAATGGAAATCAAAATCCACCAACATTAGAACCCAAATGTGGATTGAAAATCCAACAGTCTATCTCCTTCTCTTTTTCCTCTCCTCTCCTTTACACAACCTTTTCTTCAATGCCCAAGTTCAATTTTCTCAATGGGAGACGGCTAGTATTTATAGATGAAAAGAGGTGGAATGAATGGATTGGATTTAAAGATTTAAATAAAACAAGGGATACATGAAGAGTTGATATGGTTTGTGCTAAACATGTAATGACTCAAAGGAGGTGGAAAAAAAATAGTAAATTCGTGTAAGGAAAGTGGGTGCAAAATCCCATTTTTTTTACACATGTACCACCTTATAGCTCCGTTTTAACCTATTTAAGTTCCGAATCACGAAAAGTCATAAACAACAAAGTTATAGCCCTTGAAGAATTCTTTCCAACGCAAAAAGAATCAAAGCAATCGAATATCAGAGTAGAGCTTTATGACCAAAATATTGAACATGTGTCAGACCTTCCTTATTTTTCTCCGTTTCTTATTTTGTTTCTTTTTCCTTAATCCACTTTCCAAATTCGAAAATCCTCTTATATTGGCTTATAAATTTCGAATTTCCTCATATGTATCTTGGGATGATGAAAATAGTTTTCACACATGTGGATTTCTTCATGAGCTTTTCTTAATGGGCTTAATAATTGGGTTTTTCAAAGTATGGAAAATCTAATAATTAATTTTACCACTTAAAATCAATTCTAAAAATGTATTAAATTAATCCAAACTCTCCTAAATGGATTTGAATTAATTAATTTACAAATAAAACCCCTAAAATTGTGGAAAAATAATTATTAAAAATTCTAACTTTCCAAAATATCAACTTATGCACATAAATTGCAAAATTCTCCTTTTGAATTCTCATATCTTACATTTCCCTGTAAATCTTGCAAAACGTCAAAAATCTCATTAAACATATTCTAAAACATATAAAACAAGAGGCTAACTAGTTCAAATGTAAGGGTAAAACAGTCATTTTTCTGTGCTTATAATTGAGGATGAAACCCCATTAATGAAATAATTTTTATTTATTTATTTATTTAAATCCAAATCATGTGTGTTTGATTGTTTATGATTTTACCTTCATCAAATTAATAGATATTAATTATTTTCACCATCAATGCCATGTATTTTCGTTGTTAATATTAATATCTAATTAATTAATGGTTAGTGTTTAATTGAATAAAAGTAAAACCGTTGATTCATTGTTTTCTTTTATTTTAATTTAAATACATTGGATGCTTGGAATTTATTTTTTTGATCCATTGTCTTTTGAACTAAGATAGTATACAATGAATGCATAGAATTTATGTAACGCCCCGCCCTTTTTCACTTGCTTCTTTCGGTAAATTCAGAGTCTATTTTTTTTTTTTTATAACAGAGTAGAGTGATAGAGTGCAGGACGTCACGAAGCGAGCTAAGTCCGAACTTCCAAAGTCCGACCCTTAACTGGCCAACCCTATGTGTGCATGGACTCAGTCCATGAAAACGGTTCACACATAGCAATATAAACGTGCGGAATAAAAATCATAACATGCGAAATCATAATAGAACACAGTTCTATTTCATTCAGATAGCAAAGTACATCAAGTCTGTAATTATCATTATCATAACGCAATTATCCAATAAAACATCCAAACATAGCAAATTCATCTAAGTTATTACAATCCGAATTCTAGATACTCAAGATACAAGCCCATGAGTATCTTTAAACAAAATATAATTTAAAAACTTCCAAGCTCCTATGCCTGACCCATTTCTCGTTCATCGATCTCATTGTTTCCTATGTCATCCACTAGGGTAGAAGAAGGGCGTTAGTACAACGCGCCCAGTATGTATTCCAATTAGGGTTAACATATGGGTTAGTACAAAAAATCCAGATATAACATATATATCAAATCCAGTTATAATAAATCATACCATACTTATAAAACATCATATCCAAAACATTGTATGATAATAGAAATCCAATCATACCGATAAAAACCAGAAACCTTGCATGATAATAAAGATCAGAATCATGCCGATTCAATGTCATGCCATGCTATCGTATGCAATGAGTCCCACCCATCACATGTACATAAAAGTACCCACCACATAGGTCTTTCGGATGCCCCGACGGAGTGTGGACCCTCCGGTTACATTTCATATATAGTATCCTCTTGATGGAAATCACATCAAGGTACCCCACATAGGTTCTTCGAACGCCCCGACGGAGTGTGGACCCTCCGGTTACCTTTCATTCCTCCCATGCCATGCATGAGATGCAAATGTCCACATGCTATGCAATTATACAAATCATAGCATTTAAAAGCTCATATTTGAAACATATACAACACCTGCTATTTTATTATATAAACATAGCATTTAAAACTCACATTTTGAAACATAACTTTTGCAATATAAATTCATCAAATAAGATAAGAAAACATTGTACATGAACCCATGGTTTCAAAGAGGTGGAATCCTACCAAAGACCGCTATGTGTCCTTACGTCTTTCGTCCAGTAACTGCTCACGATCGTAAACACCTTATGAGGTCCCGTTACCTTATAATATAACAATCAATCAAAACCAAGTCCCACTTAATTTTCAATATTTTAAGTCCATAAACCAATCCCCATGGGATTCGACCATACACCATGGCCGAACCCATGGTTTATCATTTTCAGTCGATATTTACAATAATGTCATTCTTACCATCAACTTGTGTTTGAGTTCCATCATATAATTCATACATTAATTCATGGGGTTCGGCCATACGCCATGGCCGAACCCTATGTCCAATATTTTCACATATTTACAAGATTGCCATTGGTTCCCTCATTCATTTAAATCTACCATAACTAGACCCTATATAACTTCCTTAACCAATCAAGTCCATAAAATAAACCTCATGGGTTCAGCCATACACCATGGCCGAACCCATGATCCTCCACTTTGGCATGTATTTACAACTTTGCCATTACCTTCACCAATAATCCATAATTAGAAGGTTTCTAACTTAATCATCCGCCCTTCCATAATTAAAAGGTTTCCAAATTTAATCTCCACCTTCTATTTTAATCACCATACTTAGATCATTTCTAAATTAATATCCAACTTCCATATTTAGAAAGTTTCTAATTTAAACTCCACCTTCCAAAAATAACTATCATACATTAAAAATACCATTACAACTCCATGGAGTTCGGCCATACACCATGGCCGAACCCTATGGTTCATAAGGTTCTCTTTTAAATGAATTCAAACAACATAACCCTCCATGGTTTTCATGATTTAATTGCATCTTAGAAAACATCAAGACAAATCCATTTAAAATAAATCATTATCCTTTCCATGGAATTCATCCTTCAAAATCCCATAATTATTATCAACACATTAAACCATGTCTTTTCATGAAATCACCAAAGTCCCTCCATGTTCTTCTATCAAACGGTTCACTAAAAACTTTATAAACATCCAATCATTTTTCTTCCATGCCGAACCCTATGGTTCCATTCTTCCTCTTTTAAAATCCATACAAAACCTCCTAAGCGTCCATGGTTTTCATCATTAAAATTTCCATAAATTATAAGCAACAACCTTCCATAGGGTTCGGCCCTTCATCATGGCCGAACCCTATGGTTTATCCAATTATCTTAAACCATTTAAACCCATAAATAAAAAATTATAAAAACACTTACCGGTTCCGCGACTCCTCCCGTTTTCCGTCGGTTGATCTTGCTCTTCCAATCTTCTTCTTTCCTTGCCCTTTTCTCTTCCAAGATCTTTCACTCGGCTGGCTGCTCTTGTGCTTGCTGCTGCTTTTCTTTGATTGCTGCAGACAATCCCCTCTTTGTATCCACAAATAGCCAATGGGTTTTCTTCCCTTCAAAATAGAGCTGCTCTCTGTTTGACACCCATACATGTAGACAGCCAATATGGTATCCTGCCTTACTGAAAACCCATGCTCACCTTTAAGCAAAGCCTCAAATTGATTCTTTCAAATCTGTATGCCACTGAGAAGAAGCTTATATTCCCTTCTTTGTTGATGCCATGTGCATCACATGATAAGCACAAAAGTCTTGCTACCAGCGCACCCCATTTCTTGTGCTGCTGCAAGCTGCTATGTCCTCTTCTAACTGGTCTTCCGTGAACAAGAACAAGACTGTTCTCTACAGCGTTCTCTAATACATCGAGTGTTTCAGTTCTTCACCCTGAAGAGTCCCATACCCGACGATCAACACCCCTGCTCTGCGTGGCTGCTAAAGGTTTGTTGTTCTCTCACTTTCTCACTACCTCAGATCTACAGATCTGTTGACAGTTGGGAACGAAACCAGCGATGGGGATTTTCCTCTTTACCGTATGTAGTCTTTCTCTGCTTCGTACACTGTTTAGCTGGCTGCTCTCAGACCTTTCTCGCTGGCTATCAGTTCAGCGCCTCTTGCTGACTGTCTGTGTGTCTTGCAGAAAGACCACTCCTCTCTGGTCTCTCTTTTCTTCTCTGGTGAACCTTGCACAACAATATCACAGCGTGTTCTCTGTTAAAAAACTGAGAACTCCTCTTACCTTAATGATCGTACCACACAGAAATCTGAGCCTCACTCCTCATGCAATGGCTGTCTCTCAGCTCGTGTGTCCGAGAAGACCCCTTTCTCTGTTCGTTGTTACTCCTCTCCACCACTTTAGCAGGTATATATAATGAGGACAGTAACACAACCACATAAGAGATAACCATTCGTGTCCAAGATAACAACTACATGCTGCTATTTATTTGCACATCTATAAGATTGCAACCATCCATTCTAGTTATATTGCATTCTATATTAATGCCCATTTAAACCATGCTATAGATATTATTCCATATTGGAATTACATGCCAATATTTCCTTTCTCCAGCTACGCATGCATGGAATCATATCCTGTTAATTACATGCAATCTATGCACACGTCTTTTGCATTGTATGGTTTGTTGCCACCTGTTATCTAGCCACTCATACACTTGGAAGATTTCCATAAGTACAAGTCCATGCTAATATTAGCAATCTTCTATATAAGAATTGATCCAAGTATTTAGGCAATTGTCGTGTATCCCATTTTTGCTTTGGAAAGTCCTCTATTTAGAACATGCCAATGCTCCCCTTGTAATTTTATGTAAGCCATGCGCCCTTGCTTCTTTTTAGACATTGCCTTAATTAATCTCTCATTGATCCCAATTTAAAAGGAGCTAAGATAATAATTCCCTTATGACGTTTTTAATCAAGAAAACCCCTTTTTTAAATGATCTATGCGCATATCCTTAATCCATACCCCTTATTATAATTGTGTTTCATTACCACTTAAATTCAACCTCTTTAATTAATTTGAAACCATTTCCACAATCCGTTGGGTCTTAATTGGGCAAAGACCCAGCACTTTACCCATATAAGATCCATATTTAAAAACTCACAAATTAAATGGGTAAATTCCGTAAATATTTATAACTTGAAAATCCGAGGTGTTACAATTTACACTTTTAAGAGAAGGAAAATCAATTTTTGAACACCATATTAATGCACTTGAATGTTTATATCTATAAAAATTGGGAATTAATAAATAAATAATTAGAAAATTATTGATTTAATGGTGGTTTAATCCGATGCCTTAGTAATTTCTCTCACTTGATTTAATCTCCAGTTTTAGTTGTTTTAATTAATTTGCAATTTCAATTCAATCATTCTCCGTAAAAATTGTTAACTAGGTCAAGCTTAAAATATTAGGCTTTTTAATTTGTTTTCCCGTTGATTCTAAAATCAGGTCCTTGTGGGTTCGAGCTTGCACTTGCATATCTCTATACTCCAATTTGATTCGTGTTTTTGCGAATAAATATAAATTTAAAATTCTCACAACAAGTTTTTGGCACTGTTGCCTGGGACTTGGATTTGAAAGAGAAAAATAAAATTAAAAAATTCTATTTGTTTAATCTTTCTACTAGTTGGAGATTTAGGATTTTTGCATCTAGATCTAGGTTTCATACATATGTTTGTGATTTGGGGCCTTCACAAAAACATAACAAGGTAAGTGCCTAATTCACTTTCTTTATTTTTTTATTTTTTCATGCATTCATATAGATTTTATTAGGCTGTCTTGCATTTATTTTGCATAAAAAAATACAAAAATTTTGCATATTTATTTTGCTCATGCATTTAGGTTGCTAGTTCATGCATTAGATTAAAATTGTTTGATTATTGTTTGCATATTTACTTTGAGTCTTGCATTAGTAATTTAGATTTACATAACAAAAACTAGAAAAATAAAAAAAGGGTAGTAAAAAATTGTTCATGCATTAGCTGTAATACCCTGACCCGAATTTAGCTTAATTATTATGGTTTATTTTAATAAATCATGTTTTGACTTGTTAATCATGAAGATTACAGCTAGGGTTTATAAAAAGTCCATGAATGGTTTAATCAGATCTCGATAGCTCGTTAATCCAACTCATTTAAGTTGGAAAAGGAAAATGGTAATTTACTGTAAATAGTGTTATTTTATTATTAAAAAATTGTTTGATTATTGATTAAGTTATATTGATTTCTTTATTAAGGATTTAAATTCTAAAATTTATAAGTATTTTTATTATATTTTTAATTTCAGAAAATGTTATTAAAAACTATCCGAAAAGATCCCGAAAGTTAGGAAATAATTATTTTAAGCAATTTTAAAAGTGAGAAAATTCTACGAAAATATGTGTTATTAAATTATGTTTTAATTCATTATTTTAAATTTTAAGATTTTAGAAATAAATGTTTTAAACCCTTTAAGTAAATACAATTTAAATTAAGGGAATAGTGATAAAATGTGATTTTTGTTTAAATCAATATAATTTTGGTAAAATATAAGTCTCCAAAATTTTATAGTAGTTTTAGATTTTAAAACCCAATATTTTGGATCAGTTGGATTAAATTAATTAAATCATTTAATAGTTAAATATTAAAAATAAATGAAATTGGGCTTAAATGCAAATAAGTTTAAAAGGACTAAATTTCAAATATATAAAATTTTAAACACCTACGTAGCAGGTGACGAACGGAAGTTGTTGCACAGGAGTCGACTCATGCAAGCTATCGCCATAGCTTGCAGAACAACGTGGGATCTCCATGGCCATGCATGGAGCTACTACCCTACTCCTCCAAGCCTATTTAAAGGCAGCAAATGTAGTGGAAATCTTCATCGCTGCTAAGCTTCATTCTTCCTCTCTGCTTCTTCCATTTCAAAATTTTAGTTTGAGTGGAAGATTTTTCCAACTGCTTAATTTCAACCAGGAACAGAAGCGGAGGTAACCATTATGTTTATTTTCAAATTTTAATTTGTTTAGGATCAAACAGAAGTAAATTCTGTTCAGATTTGAGTTCCAAAATCAATCTTGAAGTTTAATGGAAAACATTAATTTTCATGTGTTTTACTGATTTCTCTTTAAATTAGAGGTTTTCCATTACTATTTACTGTCCAATTCATTTCTAAAGTGAAGAGGACTTAATGTAGACTCATTTGACCAAAAGGATGTGAAAAACGAATTCAGAAAGCCCACTATTTCTAGATTCGTATTTCATTTTGTCCCTCCCGTCACTGCACTGTTGCAAGTGACAGAGGAAGAAGATGACTCTCGGAAGTTTCGAGAATTGGCCTTTGGGAGTTTTGAAAGTAACAGTTCGAAAATTCCGAACTTCAGTTCGGGGTTCCGAAGGAGTAAAGGCCAACAGTTCTCAACGGGATAGACAGGATGTTCCAAGACCCTCTCGGATGTTCTGAACTGCTCGGAAGTTCCGAGCAGACCTCGGCAGGTTCTGAGGTAGACCGAGACTCATGATTTTTGATTTTTTTTTCTGTTTTTTATTCGGAAGCAGGCTCGGACGTTTCGAGACCTAAACTTCGGAAGTTCCGAAGGACTGAACCCCAGGTTTCGAGAGACTGAACCTAAGTTCCGAAGGTTTTGTAAAGACCTAGAGTTTAGGCAGTGGTTTGGAAATTCCGAAGGTACAGTACCTTGTTCCGAGGCAAGTTCCAATGAACCCAAAACTGGTTTTTGAAACTTAGTCCAAGTTAACGATTCCATGTTAAGTTTAGACCCTAGATTTTGATATGATGCTTATACTAGTATGTTAATTAAAAATGATACTAACCCTTTTATTTGTATTATTATGTATTCACTTCTAGGCCGATACTCTTTACCTGTGGCGCAGCTGAAACGAAGCCTGGTAGCTATCAGTAGCTGAGCGATTAACTTCGCCGCTTGGTAGAAAGAAGGGTTCGGGCACAGAGTGATCTCTAGGCCTAACTCGTTATACGAGTAGTGGCCTAAGCATCCTATATCTCTAGGCCTTACTCAATATACGAGTAATGGCTTGAGCATCTTATATCTCTAGGCGTAACTTAGTATGTCTCCATGGTCATTTCTAGAAGACAATATGTGTAGTGGCCTGAGCACCTATTTATAGTGATGGATTATTGTAATTAAAAATGGATAGTAACCCATTTAAGAGACTCATATCCATTTCCCTAGGAGTTTTTCCCGAAAATGAGACAGAAGGATTTGAAATACTATGAATGTATGTTATTGTATTATCATGTTTGATTAATGATTGTATGATTCATTGTATTCTTATTTGTGTTTTAACAGATACCGCGAAATCCCGCATTTTCGATGAAGGGACTTAACATTGGAGTAGGAGTAAATCTGATTAAGAGGATCTAGTGCAATGAATCGTTTCAAGGATCAGACTTATGAACCCAATTATATGCCTAGAGATGCACTATTATGAAATGTGTTTATTGCTTCTAATGATGTTTATCGTATATTGTAATTTTTGAGCTCTATGATGATAATAATACTACCTCCACGTACCCTCAACTGCTGAACTATTATGGGCCCATGTGTGTCGATTACCGCCCAGGTGTATCAGTTGTTGGCCCAAGTGTGTTAGTACCGGCCCAAGAGTGTCGGAGATGTTCTTGCAAGATTCTGCATTTTGACCGTGTCGGGACTTAATGTTTTTTAGTGAGTATAATGCTTAAGTGTTACGATGGATATAGGCAGTAATACGGATGGCTTAATATATTGGCATGATAGACCAATTATGATGATGATGTTGATTTATCTAACCTACTATTTATTACACTGTATTGTTATGTTCTCTTCACATTTTAGGAGATATACCCGAGGAGGAGAAACCCATTTCAAGCTTAAGATGAATAAAGTTGTTGTGGTTGCTTGTGCTTCACACAGACGGGAATTACATTTTATTTTGATTGTTGGTTCTTTTGAACCATGTGTTGTATAAAGTACCGCATGTGGTACTTATTATATTTTTAATCATGTATGAACCACTGTGCTAGTAACACTGATATGAATGATATTATCTTTTTGTGATGGAAATATTTGTTGGTATGATATGTGCTTGTAAACGGGTAGACATATGATACATGTTTGAGTCCACATGTAAAGAGCATGTGTGACATTTATTTCTGGACCTAACTATTGATCCATCCCAGTTAGGAGTTATTAAGGATTATAAAAAAAATTAGTAGCGCTCCGGGCCCACCTTCGGGTCAGGGTGTTACAACTTGGAATCAGAGCGTTGGTTCAAACTCTAGGACTATGACAGGCAGAACCTATTTTTGAATTAGAACTGTATATGTTATTGACATTATCTAACAATTTTGATGAATTGTGTTATACAGATATGTCAAGGAATGAGGAATATAGTGAAATTTGGGACAAGGGAACACCTAGTTGCCCAATAGAAGTGGATACCACTACCGACAACTCCACTATTCAATATGGGAATTCAGGAGCACTGTCAGTTTTAAAAGTGTCATCATCAGTAGGACAATCAGCTTCGCCTCGAGTATACACCATCCACCCCCAATGCTGACGACATGGTAGCATACATTTGTGGGCTATGCAATCAGGAGGAGCATTATGAAACATATTGTCCTTACCCCATCAAAATGATATGCCCAGTATGTGGATGTAGTGGACATGGAAAGGACAGGACCAACTGTCCTTCCATTGGAGGACCATGGATAGTGCCATGCCTAACATGTGGAGTGTTGGGACATATGTCAGCAGCATGTCTTGACAACATCTTCTTCAATTATGATGCTGATGTGGAGTCCTCTACAAATGCTTAGACAAGGGAATGTAGGTGAAGGCATATGAGAGGTCATTGTAAAAATATGAATATGTATATATGTGTGTGCTGTACTAAGGGTTTACAAACCCTACCAACTCATGTATATGAATAAAACCTGAGTTATGTTTATTTGTATGTTGAACGCATGTTATATTTTTACACAACTCATATGGTATATCTTGATAATTTTTTTGAATTATTTGTGATATTTACGAATGTGAATGATAGGAAAATGCCAGGACCATTCGGAAATACCAGAGCCCGAGGAAAGAGGACATGTCCTTAATCCCGCGCCAATCAAGATGTACCCTATAACGTTGTGCGCATAGCAATGGAGGTTTTCGAGAGGATTACCGAGGATATGCGACATCCTCCCGCCAGGACCCCAGAAGAGAGAGCCACTACGGCTCTGAAGGAATTCAAACGGTTGAACCCAACGAGCTTTTCAGGAATCGAAGATCCAAGTGCGGCAAATAATTGGATCACCCAACTTGACTGGATCCTCAATACTTTCGCCATTGCAGATGATCTGCGAGTAACATTGGCAGCCTATCAGTTGGAGGGAAATTCCTACGAATGGTGGGAAGCAAAGAGTCTGGTTCGTAATCACGAGCCTATGACTTGTGAAGAATTTTCAACTGCTTTCCTCGCCCGTTACTACCCTAAAATGGCACAGGAAGCAAAGAAGAGGCAATTTCTCAACATCAAATAAGGATCCGATACTGTGCCACAATACGCCATAAGATTCATTGAACTAATGCAGTATGTGCCTTGGATAGCTGCAAATGAAGTACAGAAGATTCAACACTTAGAAAATGGACTTCATCCATTCTTACAACGGCAAGTGGCTGGGCTGACTTTCAACACTTTGGAGGAAATCATCAAGCGGGCTTCAAAGGTGGAAGCCGTAGACTCCACCAATAGGAGTATTGAAAGTTTTCAGAAACCTTCCTCCAATAAGAAGGCCAAGTAAACCCAAAAAAGGGCATTATTTAAGAATAGCCAACATGCAGTAGAACAGACAAGCCAAGCAGACACATGACAACTGGTGTGTTATTTTTGTAACCAACCAGTGCATACAACCAGAACTTGCCCAACAGCAAGGGAAATGACATGCTATCACTGGAAGCAGACATGACATTTACTTAGGTATTGCCCCTATCTTGGCAGAGTTGAACCTTCACAAAATGAGGGACCAGCTCAATCTGTTGTACAATCATCCTATGGCAGAGGTTATCAGAAAACTTCTAGAGGCACGGTGGTACCTTGGAATGGATCACCACAGAACGGACAGGGAAGGGGACAAGGATGTCCTCAAACCACTCAGGGGAGAGTCTACACAATTGGGACTTAAATGGAAGATCCTGTAACACCCCGCCCTTTTTCACTCGCCGAAAATCAGAGTTTATTCCTTTTTTTAAAAAAAAAAAATAAGGAGTGAGAGAGAGCGGGACGTCACGACGCGAGCTAAGTCCGAGCTTCCGAAGCCCGACCCTTAACTGGCTACCAATACGTGCGTCTGGACAAGTCCACTAAAACATTTCACACGCATTAAGAATATTGCAGAATTATTATTGGATTACAAATATCATCCATAACATAACATCACCTCTAAGCAAGGAAGTCAATCACATAATTTAACTGAAGTTCAAATGTCCAAATGTAACCAAACCATGGAAAAATATAACTAAGTTATTGCAGTCCCTAAATGCGATTATCTCAAAATATATTGTCCAAAATAAAACTTTAATAAAGTAAGTATAAACTATCAAAACTCCTAAGCTTGGCTTCTTTCACGTCCATCGCTCATTTCGTTCCCTGTACCATCATCTAAAGGTAGAAGTAGGGCGTTAGTCAACACGCACAGTAGGAATTCCAAGTAGGGTTATACACATCGGATTAGTATGAAATCACGATAGATACATAATATCAAAACTGTAGATAACTTGTAGTACTAAAATCAGCGCATGATATTCATAATAAAATCATGCTAATTTGATGGCATGCCATGGGTGTCATATGCCAATGATTTCCCACCCAACAACCATATCACAACTCACATTAGTTGTCCCTTTGATGAACAAGCCACATAAAGTATTCACTGTTATGCCTCCCCACGTTTGCCTTATCGGTCCCACCGAATGAAGCGTGGACTCCTCTTACATTTCAAACATCATATATCTCTTCCCGTATGTCAATCCGAATGGAGCGTGAACTCCTCTCATATATTCCCTCCCATGCCATGCATGAGATGCTGAGTACAAAGATGTCATTCCTTTTCAAATTACAATATGCCATAAAAAACAGTTCATACACATATATATTTCATAATTCAAACTAAGTCATCATGTTGGAAAAATACAAAACCATATAAGATCCACATGTATTTCAATAAGGTAGGAATCCTACCAACGTCCAAATATTGTATCCTTGCTGTTTTGTGATGTGACGCACAACAATTTCGTCAAAACCAATCACACCCCCGTCTGCGAAATCTCTTTACCTTAGATGAATTCCATCATATACAATAATCAATTAAATATCTAATTGATTTAAATCATTCCTTACCTACTTCTAGTTAAACTTAAACAATCTGGAAAATTGTATAAAAAAATTCACTTTAAAAAAAATTCAGTCGATTAGCCGTCCGCTGTCCATCCTGCGGATGATAGAAACCAGTCCCGCGGACAGCAGAAAACCGTCCCGCGGACGGCAGAAACCCGTCCTACAGACAGTCCAACCCGTCCGCAAACAACACTCTGTTCAGTCTGTTACCCGGTACCCAGTACCCGCTACCTGTGACCCGTCCCACAGACACATCCTAACCATGTCTGTTATCTGTCCTGCGAACAGTCCACACCCGTCCGCGGACGATAAAAACCTGTCCCACAGACAGTGCAACCCGTCTGCAGACTCCACCATGTCCAGTCCATTACCCATCCCGCGGATGACAGAAACCCATCTGCAGACAATAGGAAGTCGTCCCGCGGACGATAAAACTCCGTCCACAGACAGTGAAATTCTTCCGCAGACAACATACAATTCTTTTGTTCGTTACCCGTTTGCGGACGGTCGAAACCCGTCCAACAGACAATGCACACCCGTGGACAATCCTCTTTTGTTTGATGTTTGGCTTGATCCTTCATCTTGGAATTTATTTCCTTATCATTTAAAACATATATAATGTCAGCCATATTTTAAAATCAGTGAGTATACTCTACTCACTAACCAAACTAGGGTCTTGTCCATTCTTCTCCCAATCTTAGTATTACAACATAATTTTCGAATATCCTTCCACATTTGTTTCAACCATTTAATCATTCCTGGAATGGATTTCAAGTTCATAGCCTTATAAACAATTGGCCGCCCTAATATCTCAATCAACTATGGACCCCATGGTTTCGGCCATTCCATAGCCAAAACCATGGTTCCCTTAGTTTCTTTCATTCATATAAGTTCTTGACATATTTTCTACACCCTTTCCCATCTTAATAAATATGAGACATACCTCTTTCCGCGTTTCCTTCGTTTTCTTTTAAATATGAACTTTACGCTTCAATCCTTCACCTTCCTTGTTCCTTCACTGATTTCCCCAAGTGTAAGCCAAAAATGGGAGATAGAGAGAGAGAGATGAGAAGAGAAGACAATCTCTTGGTTCCAATGAGATCCACTCAGCCAAAGTATGTAGTTGAGAGAGATGAGAGAGAAAGAGATTGGGAATTCTCTTTGTTTGGAAGAGAGAGGATCAGCCAAAGTATGTAGTTGAGAGAGATGAGAAGAGAAGACAATCTCTTGGTTCCAATGAGATCCACTCGGCCAAAGTATGTAGTTGAGAGAGATGAAAGAGAGAGAGAGATTGGGAATTCTCTTTGTTAGGAAGAGAGAGGATCAGCCAAAGTATGTAGTTGAGAGAGATGAGAAGGGAAGACAATCTCTTGTTTCCAATGAGATCCACTCGGCCAAAGTATGTAGTTGAGAGAGATGAGAGAAAGAGAGATTGGGAATTTTCTTTGTTTGGAAGAGAGAGGATCGGCCAAAGTATGTAGTTGAGAGAGATGAGAGAGAGAGATAGATTGGGAATTCTCTTTGTTTGGAAAAGAAAGGATCGGCTAAAGGGAGGGGGGGTACCCCTTTGTAAACCAACCCCATAATTCTCCCCATTCCCTCATTAATGCTTGTATCCAACCAAGGAGTCTCTTGGCCAAACCAAGAAACCTCCTTGGTTCCCAACGTGTCCCCTTGGGTTTCCATCCCATGAGATGGAAACCCTCCCTCTCCCACCTTGACTCACTTAAATGGGAGACTCCTCAATTACCCTTTCAACTCAACTCAACTTAAGTGAACTCATTCTCCAACTCAAGCACTTGAACTCAACATTAATAAATTCTCAACTCATGTGAATTCACTTTCCAACTCAAGCCACTCAACACATTTGAACTCACCCATGGTTGACCAAGTCAACCATGGTTAGCCGACCATGCATGTGATATTAAACCACTTGCCACCTCACTTGATGAGGTGGATTTGGGTCCTACTTGGCCATGTCACTCACATGTCACCTCATACACATGCCACCTCAGTTGATGAGGTGGATCCCATGCCTTGGGTCTTAATTGGGTACATAACCCAATTAAATTAATCCTTTACCCATTTATTTTCAAAAATCCATTCACTTTGACCCATTGGGTCCCAATTGGGTAATTGACCCAATTAATTAACCCAATTACTTGCAATCAAACCCTATCCATGATCCATTGGATCATAATTGGGCCATTGACCCAATTCTTACCCATCTAAAATCCATTCTATCCATAAATCTTAAATTCAACGAATTTAATAATTTAAATAGACAAAATCCAATATATTAATGCATTGAAAAATCCGGGTGTTACAATATTACCCTCTTTTGAAATTTTCATCCCGAAAATCGAGCGAAGTAGGGTTTCAAACAAATTACATAAATAGCTCAAGATGAGCTGTTCTCATTTCCGATTCAAGTTACCTAGTGGCTTCCTCATTAGCATGCCGGTCCCACACCACCTTGACGAACTGAATGGCTCGGTTCCATAACACCCTTTGTTTTGTCTCCACCACTCTGACAGGATCTTCGATTTAAGTCACGTCGCTTTGCACCTCTATGTCTTATACATTCAGTACGTTCAATGGATCAGGATTGTACTTCCTCAACATAGATACATGGAATACATCGTGCAAAGATGACAGCTATGGAGGAAGTATCAGACGATAAGCCACTTCCCCCACCCTCTTTTGAATTGGAAAGGGTCCCACATATCAAGGTGACAGCTTCCCTTTCTTTCCGAATCGCATGTGCCCCTTTCGTGGCAAGACTTTCAAGAACACTAAGTCTCCCACCTCAAACTCAAGGAATCTCCTTCTCTTGTCCGCATAGCTCTTCTGACGAATCTGTGTAGTGTGTAGATGTTGTTGTATTACCTTGATCTATTCCGTCGTCTCTGCAACTAGATAAGGTCCAATAAGTGCAGGCTCACCGGCCTCCGTCCAACACACTGGTGACCTACAGGGTCAACGCTTCGAATGGAGCCATCTGGAGGCTTGCCTGGTAACTGTTGTTGTAAGAGAACTCAACCAGTGGTAAGTGATCCTCCCATCCACCTTTGAAGTCTAACATACATGCTCTCAACATGTCCTCCAATGTCTGTATTGTTCTCTCTGACTGCCCATCAGTCTGTGGATGGAACGCTGTGCTAATCAGTAAATTCGTCCCCATAGCTAATTGTATGCTCTGCCACACCCTGCCAGTGAATCGGCCATCTCTGTCGGACATGATAGTCCTGGGGATACTATGTAGCCTGATGGTATCCTTAATATACCGTCATCCCAAAGTCTCAGATGAATCTGTCATCTTGATTAGTAGAAAGTGTGCAAACTTGGTTAGACGGTCCACTACGACCCATATTGCATCGTTGCCCTTTGATGACCTTGGCAACCCTGTCACAAAATCCATGGAAATATGTTCCCATTTCCATTCCGGCACTGGTAAGGGTTTGAGTAATCCTGGTGGCTTCTGAAGTTCAGTCTTGACCTGCTAACAAGTCAGGCAATGAGCAACAAAATCTGCTACATCTCTTTTAAGTCCATGCCACCAATATTGCATCTTCAGGTCATGGTACATCTTGGTGCTACCTGGATGAATAAAGAGTTTTGTTTGGTGTGCTTCGATCAACAACTCTTTTCTGCAACTTTGAGGCTCATACGTCTTGCCTCGGAATAAAAGACCTTGTCCTGGCCGTAATTCCCATTCCGGTACAACCTCACCAATAGACATTTTAGCCCATATCTCTTCCATTTTCGGATCTATCTGTTGTTCCTGCTCAATCTTGGAAACCATGCTGGACCGTACTATCAGATTATACATACTCCCATGATTCTTGATATACAAATTGAACTCTCGAATGGTATTCAACATTTCTTATTCCTTTATAATCAAACTGGCCACTGTTGCATGTGACATGCGACTGAGGGCATCCGCCACTTTGTTTGCCTTACTAGGATGACATCGAAGCGCAAACTCATAATCTTGTAAATATTCCATCCATCTACGCTGCCTCATATTGAGTTCCTTCTGATCAAACAAATACTTCAAACTTTTGTGATCTGAAAATACTTCAAATTTCTCACCATAAAGATAGTGTCTTTGAGAGCGAAGACCACTGTGACTAATTCCAGATCATGTATGGGATAGTGGCGTTCATGAGTTTTCAACTGCCTTGAACCATAAGCCACCACGTGTTGACTCTGGGTAAGAGAACACCCAAGTCTTTCTCCTGAAGCATCACAATATACTTCATAGCCCTTGCCTCTTCCCGGTAAAATCAGAATAGGAGCAGTCGTAAGCCTCTCCTTCAGGTCTTCGAACCTTCGGTTGCACACTTCAGACCATTCAAATTTGACTCCTTTCTGTGTGAGTTGGGTGAGTGGAGATGCAATCTTGGAGAAGTCCATAATAAACTTCCGATAATAACCAGCCAATCCCAGAAAGCTGTAGATTTCAGTCACATTCCTTGGAGCTTTCCAGTCTCTAATTGTTGCCACTTTAGCCAGGTCCACGGCTATACCTTCCGTTGATATGACATGCCTTAAGAAGTTAACCTCAGATAGCCAGAATTCGCACTTTCTTGCTTTGGCATACAACTGATTCTTCTTCAGGGTGTCAAAGACTATCCTTAGATGTTCAGCATGCTCCTCACGACTTTTAGAATAAATCAGGATGTCGTCAATGAAAACAATCACAAACTTGTCCAAGTAAGGACAGAAGATCCTGTTCATCAGATCCATGAACACAGCTGGTGCATTGGTAAGTCCAAACGGAATGACCACATACTTATATAGTCCATACCGCGTTTTGAAAGCCGTCTTCTCTATGTCTTCATCCCTAACGCGGATTTGATGATAGCCTGACATCAGATCAATCATGGAGAAGTGACTGGAAGCTTTAAGTTGATCGAATAGATCATCAATTCTGGGTACAGGGTACTTGTTTTTTATTGTCAACTGATTCAATTTCCTGTAATCTACGCACATCCGAAGTGTGCCATCCTTCTTCTTCACAAATAATACCGGTGCACCCCAAGATGATGTGTTGTTCCGGATGCATCCTAGTTTGCGCAGTTCATTAATTTGCTTCTTTAGCTCCGACATCTCAGTTGGGGCCATCCGGTAATGCAGCAATGACACTGGAGTAGTGCCAGGTTATAGCTAAATCTCAAAATCAATCTCCCTCTTTGGTGGCCAACGAGGGACTTTTGTTGGAAATACCTCTGCCCAGTCTTTCACTACCATAGGTAGTTCAGCCACCGGTGCCTTGTCTAGTCTGATGTTGCTCAATACAAGGTGGTTCAATTCTTCATGTAGTCTCCTGGTCATAGGGATGCTCTGTTTGTCAGCATGTACCACGTATCACTTTCCCTCGGGTGACCAAAATATCACCCTGAGGAGATGCAGTCAGTGCTTGCCTGGAAGTTAGCCAACCAATCCATGCCAAAAATGATGTCGTACTCTGTCATCTCAAGTACCAGATAATTGAACTCAAATCTGAATCCAGCAAGTTCAGTGTTTACCGCTGTGCATATCAGTCCCAGTGATGTGTCTCCAACAGGGGATACAATAGTAAGTGCAGCGGACAGTTGTTGTACTAGAGTGCCAGTAGCAGATATGAAAGCAGTAGATACAAATGAGTGGGATGCTCTTGAATCAAATAATGCAAAAGCATAAGAACTACCAATTACTGCCATACCTTGAATCACCGAGTGATCCACTGTCTGTAGAGGAGGAGCCAAAGTATACAGTTGTCCAGATCCTGTCGGAATAGGTGCCTGTCCTGTCTGGTGATGTGCTCTGGATGCTTGTGACTGAGTTGGTCGAGCTGGAGGACGAAAAGAACCCCTGGAGTGCGAAGGTCTACTGTTCTGCGGACACTCCCTCTTGAAATGGCCCTGCTAGCCACACTGGAAACAGGTGCTTACACCTCGAGGTACCTGAGAGACTAGTCCCGATGTGGAGGGCTGATTGGGACGAAAACCTCCAGTTGACCCAGTAGAAGGTGAGGGTCTCACAAAGTTGGGTCGGAATCTCTTGTTTGGGCGGAAAGCACTTCGCCTGCTTTGGCCTCGGCAGTTGTCCACAAACCGAACTATCTCTGTTAGCTCTTGTTCAGCTATGGTAGCTCGACTAACCACTTCCGCCAATGTAGGTGACTTGAAAATAATCACTTTGACCCTGATGCTTAGTCGAAGGCCTCGTTCAAACTTACGAGCCTTCCTGTATTCTGTGTCCACCATGTATAAAGCATAACATGATAGACGGAGAAACTCCTGATGATACTCCGCCACAGTCATGGTGCCCTGAACCAAAGATATGAATGCTTGAGTCTGGCGCTCCTTCTCCTGTTTTGGAAAATAGTGATTCAGGAACATTCCAGAGAATTGGTCCCATGTCATTTCAGTCCTTTCCCCCGCTGGAATCTGTGTCCGTTGTCGTTCAATCACTTCCCACCACTTGACGGCAACATCGATCAATTGTGAAGTAACCAGCAATATTCTATCTTCATTACTGGTGATCTTCAGTAATGTCAAGATCTTGGTGATATTTCTTAGCCAATTCTATGCTCCTGCAGGTCCCTCTTTCCCGTTGAAGTGAGAGGGACGCTACTGTTGGAAGTCTCTGACCATGCTTCGATCCTGTGCCTCATTGGTGGTCGCACTTCCATTGTCGTTCATATGCTGCTGCAGAACGAAAGTGACCACTGGCTGTACTAGATTTTGTAGCTTAGGAGGTACCACATGAATATTCACGCTGTTCTGCTCCTCTACGTGGGGTGGTTGCTGCACCTCTTCCTCCACATGCGGGTGTTGTTGAGTTCTTCTTCTTCTCGGAGGCATTTTCCTAAGTCATTAAAACATCATTTGACATAGCTTTCTCATAAAGTTTTGTGTTTACATAGTTTGGGGAATTGCCAAATCAACATCTTGTATTTCTTGTTTTGGGGAACTTTTCTATGTATCAAGTATTGTTTCTCAATTTGGGGAAATCCTGATGTTTCTTGTTTCTTGGAAATATGTCCTACTTTGCTATGTTTGATAAATAGAGATCCAATCATACAGATAAAACCAGCAACAATGCGCGATAATAGAGATCATAATCATGTTGATGCAATGCCATGCCATGAGTCCCACCCATCAGCCATAAAAAAATATCCTCTTGATGGAAAGTTCCTCATCAAGGTATCAAACACATAGTAACCTCTTGATGGAAAACTCATCATCAAGGAATCCCCACAGTGGTCTTTCAGATGCCCCGACGGAGTGTGGCCTCCGGTTACCTCTTGATGGAAAATGCACATCAAGGTATCCCCACAGTGGTTTTTCGGACGCCTCGACGGAGTGTGGCCTTCGGTTACATATCCTCCCTCCCATGCCATGCATGAGATGCAAATGTCTACATGCTATGCAATTATACAAATCATAGCATTTAAAATCCCATACTTGAAAACATATCACTTATACAAAACAACTCATCAAAATATGAATTAAAATCATATTACATGTCCCATGGTTTCAAAGAGGTAGAATCCTACCAAAGACCACTAAAGTGTCCTTGCGCTTTCGGTCCGGAACCCGTTCACGATCGTACACCCCTTGTGAAGTCCCGTTACCTTATAACATGCCAACCAATCAAACTAAAGTCCCATTTGATTTCCAATCTAAATATAAATCCATAAACCAACCTTAGTGGGGTTCGGCCATACACCATGGCCGAACCTCACCCATTTGAATTTGGTCCCTCTTTTGAATCCCTTGATCTTTTAAATTAAGTCCATGATCATATCACCTTTAATTCAATAATCTAATCATACATAAAATCCTAAGTCCGCCAAACATTCCCCATGGGGTTCGGTCATACACCATGGCCGAACCCATGGTCCGTCATTTCCACCCATATTTACATCTTTGCCATTGTTCTATCCATGGATAATTTCTTAACTTATTTACATATGAACTCAATTCCAAAAATGATCCATAACTGATTCCTACTCCAAACATGGTCCACAAAAGAATGATCCATAAAAATTGGTTCATGGGGTTCGGCCATCAACATGGCGGAACCTATGATGTTTCGTTTCTCATCTTCTCCATTTAAATGATTTATAATCTTAGGTCCATAAACATAGGTCTATAATTGATCCTCCATTTAATCATCCATTCATTAAAACATGCATACATAGATCATAACATCCATAAAAACAGTTCATGTTGTATGGCCGAACCTCATGATGTCATTTTTCCATCCTTCATCTTAATATAATTAATAACCTTTCCCGTGGGGTTCGGCCATACATGATGGCCAAACCCTATGGTTCATCTCTTTCACTCATAAATAAAATAACCATGATCATAATCTTTGATGGGGTTCGGCCATACCTTATAGCCGAACCCATGGTCCATGGTTCCCATCCATAAGTCCATTCACACCTTTTTAAAACCTTTTAAAATTATAAACATCCCTCTATGATTTCCATCTTTCAAACTTCCATTAAAATACCCAATATCCTTCCATGGGGTTCGGCCATACAACATGGTCGAACCCTATGGTTCATCATAGAGTCTTTATCCATAATAAAATTAGGGTGTCCTTGAGCACCTTTTCCTTATTTTTTTGCAATTTATCGAGCATTTACCGATTCTGCGTCTCCTCCGGTTTCTTTCACTCCTTCTTGTTCTTTTCCTTCCTTAGCCTCTCTTTCCTTCCTTCTTGATCTTTGGCCGATGATGGTCTTGATAAAACTCTCTTGGAGTGGTTCGGCCAAGAGTATAGATTAGAGAGAGGGAGAAAGAGAGAAGATTAAGATAAACACTCCAAGTGTTTTCTCTTTGTCTATGAGAAGTGATTTGGCCTTGTGTGTGTGAGAGAGAGAGTGATGAAAACACACTAAGTATTCTTGTCTTGAGAGGTGTAACAACCAAGAGGGAGAGGGAGAGAATGAAATGAACACTAAAGTCTTTCCTTGATCAATAAGGTCGGCCAAAGGTGGTGTCCCTTGGTGGCACCCCTTTGTAACTCCCATATTCCTTTACCTCCCTCCTTAATGGTCCATGTGGGGGTTTCATCCTTGAGATGAAACACACTCAACGGTTGACTCTTGGGTTTCCATCTTGAGATGGAAACGTCCCCCATGCTTCCAATGTGTGCTTGCCTTTGTGTTAACCTTGTGTAACCTCCACAAAATGCCACCTCTCCATTAATGACCCATTTGGGGGTTTCATCCATGGGATGAAACTCCCATGTAGCCAACCATCTTGCCTTGACTTGGACCACAAAACCGTCCACTTCCCTTTGATGATTCATTTGGGGGTTTCATCCATGAGATGAAACTCCCACACCTCCAACGTGTGACCCCTTGGAGTTTGAATTTTAAACAACAAAACTCTTCCATTTCCCACTCCACTCAATTCATTTCTTTAACTCAACTCACTTAAAAATCAACCCAATTATTTGATTCCATTTCCAACTTAATTTAGCCCCAATTTAATCAAGCTTAAACTCACTTGGTAGTCAATCAAGTTCACCACGACCCATTGGGTCCCAATTGGGCATTTTGACCCAATTAACAAATTTTGACCCAATTGAATACATTTTAGCCATTTATTTAAATTGAAACCATATTCATAACCAGTTGGGTCTTAATTGGGCATTTGACCCAACAACTTACCCATCTAAGGTCCATATCCAATAATTCACAATTTAAAGGGCAAATTTCATATATATTGATAACTTGAAAATCCGGGGTGTTACAATACAACACTTTTTTTTAAATTTTCGTCCTGAAAATTGAACGAAGTAGGGTTTCAAACCTTTACATAAATAGCATTCATATCAACCTATGAGTTTCATTCTCGCAGGATTTACTCTGTCTCATGTTATCCCTTTCTCCTCGTGAACCAATTTGTTATCTTATGTAGATCAATGTACTCTGTTTCACTTTTACCCGCTATCAAAATATTTTCCATACGTACTCGCTCAATACGTTCATTCGTCTATTCTCTGTGTAAGGTTAGTGATGACCTCGCCCCTCATTGAAATTTGTTAGTGAGGTAGCTTGCCAATGCAAACCTATGCTCAAGGCTTTTGCTGATTCCATTTTAACTAGGATTCTAACTGCACTCTCCTGGAACTCCATCGGCTACCTACAGAGTTAGGTGATCAGTCTAACTCGGCAGTCGCCCATAGCTTCCCATTCGAGTTTAACTAGACTCTTAACTCTTCCACTAAATACATCTCCAAAAGTAAGCATATCTTCATTTGCACATAAGTCTCTATGTGACTAACACCTTTTGTTCAAAACTTCTACGATACCGATACCGGCATCAATCCAAACCACCATGGGAATCATCATCCATGGTTATACGCATCCATCTCTGGTACCACTCTATCAATGAGTATCGTCTATCCATAGTTAATAACCATCAATGAATATAACCCCCCTCTGGGTATAATCCATTCATGGGCATAACTAATCCAAGGCAAATCATCTACCATGAGATATTCTATCCGTAGGAAGAACACTCGAATGAATCACTTCGTGATTGTGGCAACAATATTAAATCATAAATATACCCAGACCCCTAGAAAGACTTAGGGCCCATAACTTACTAAGCGGAAGACCTACGTCCAACGTGATCAAGTCTACCTCGCCCTGCATCCCTTCACCCCAAGGGTGATTTAGTCAAGCTCTAAGGCTGTCGATCCGCATCTGACGAAGCTAGCATCACCCCCACGGGGTAAAATAGTACCTAGCTCTGCGCATCCACGCACATCAAGTGTGCAAAATGGCCATAAGAGCGCCCTCCAGTGCGTAGCATGCGAGGGACCCACTCCTCAACAGTAACCCTACGAAACCAAGTCTCCGTATTTCATATTGATGCTCCCCCAATCTCACGGCTACTCTAAGACTAACTCATGGAATCTATATACTTATCTCATCAATATTTACGTGAGGAACGCACCCATACCATGTCTCAATAAACTCAAGTGACCTCGTCACATGCATCTCAGTGTCAAAGTCCTCATAAACTCTTAAGTTTGCATACTTATTGAAAATTATTCAAACTTCCATCACAATACAAGGGTTGGTAGGGTTAAAACAACCCTTCAAAACGCCCCACAACCCTTACAAAATCTCCCATTTCCCCGACATTCTCTTACCACTCCTTAGCCTAACCTTCCGTAGAAGACCCTGCATCATCGTAAAAATGGAAGAAGTTGTCAGGGCATGTCGTCGACGTGTTCCCCAACACTCCACAAGTCAGACAGGGTATTATTCCCGAACCGGGTCTAACGAAGCTAGCACTACCCCCATGGGGTAAAATAGTACCTAGCTCTGCGCATCAACGCACATCAAGTGTTCGAAATAACCATGAGAGTGCCCTCCAGCGTGTAGCATACGAGGGACCCACTCCTCCACGGTAACCCTACGAGACCAAGTCTCCGTATTTCATATCGAGGTTCCCACGGTCTCATAGCTACTCTAAGCCATACTCATAGAATCTATATACTTATCTCATCAATATTACGTGAGAGACGCACCCATGCCACATCTCAATAAAATCAAGTGACCTCATCACCTACATCTCAGTGCCAAAATCCTCATAAACTCTTAAATTTGCATACTTTATTGAAAATTATTCAAACTTTCATCACTATACAAGGGTTGGTAGGGTTAGAAAAAACCCTTCAAAACGTATCCACAACCCTTACAAAATCTCCCCTTTCCCCAACATTCTCTTATCACTCCTTAGCCTAACCTTCCGTAGAAGACCCTGCATCATCATAAAAATCTAAGAAGTTGTCAGGGCATGTCGTCAACGTATGCCCCAACACTCCACAAGTCATACAGGGTATTAGTCCCGGTCCTCCAATGTAAGGACAATTATTCCTCTCCTTTTCGTGCCCATGAAGTCCACAAACAGGACAAATAACCTCAATAGGATGGGGGCAATAAATACCGTTGTGCCCCTCCTATTTGTATAATTCGCACATATAATCTGTTAACTCATCCAAAGTCGGAGTAGCCGGAGTATACTCGGGCGAGCCTATCTCCCCTACAGATTCTTTTAAGTTTGGGACATCTTCCTCGTCCTCTTCGGGTACAAAGGCTGGTGCAACCCCAACATTGTACTCTGGCGATTCTACTTCCATGTCCTGACTGATTACAACTTCATTGATGAAGTTTGGTAAGCTGGAATCGTCGGGAAAAGAAACCAGCTCTATCGGACAGCTAGGAGTCCATCTGTCTCACAACTCTGTATACTCTGTATTGCCTGACATATCTGTATCACAACAACAGAAACATATCAATGACAACCGCAATTCTAATCAAACTAATCTTTGTTTTGGGGAATTTCCCTATGTATCAAATAATGTCTCTTGTTTGGAAACATTGCCAAATAAACATCTTGTGTTCCTTGCCCTTGGGAAAATTGCCAACTAAGCACTCTTTGTATTTCTTTGTTTTTGGGGAAACTTCCTAAGTATCAAGTATTCGTTTTCTCCATTTGGGGATATTGGAGAAGTATCTCCTAATTTGCTATGTTTGATAAATTCAATTTTGACTGTACTTCCTTTGCTATCATCCATTGTTCCGTTTGAGTCTAACGAAGTAAATTAATGCACGTAGGCCGGATTAATTTACTCCGAAAGATTCAATCTTTCTGGTTCGCTCTGATACCAACTGTAACGCCCCGCCCTTTTTCACTCGCTTTCCTTTCCGAAAATCAAAGTCTATTTTTTTTATAAACAAAGAGTGATAGAGAGCGGGATGTCACGACGCGAGCTAAGTCCGAACTTCTGAAGTCCGACCCTTAATTGGCCAACCCAATATGTGAATGGACTAAGTCCATGAAAATGGTTCACACATAACAATATCAACATGCGGAATTAAAATCAAAACATGCGGAATTATAATAGAACCAAGTTCTATTCCATTTCAGGTAGCAAAGTACGTCAAGTCTTTATTCATGATTAAAGTTAACTCAATTATCCAAATAAACATCCAACCACCTAAATTATTACATGTCCGAAGACTAGTTACTCAAATACAAGTCCATAAGTAACTTAATCAAAATATAAACTAAATCATCCAAGCTCCTATGCCTGGTCCGTTTCGTGTTCATCGTTCCCCTCGTTTCCTATATCATCCTCTAGGGTAGAAGTAGGGTGTTAGAACAACGCGCCCAGTAGGTATTCCAAGTAAGGCTAACACATGGGTTAGTACCAAAAATCCAGATATAATATATATCAAATCCAGTTATAATAAATCATACCATACTTATAAAGCATCGTATCCAAACCAGAAACATTGAATGATAATAAAGATCATAATCATGCCGATTCAATGCCATGTCATGCTATCATATGCAATGAATCCCACCCATCACAAACACATAGTAGCCTCTTGATGGAAAACTCCTCATCAAGGTATCCCCTACGATTGTATTATGGACGCCCCGACGGAGTGTGGATCTCCGGTTACCTCTTGATGGAAAACTCCTCATCAAGGTATCCCCCACGATTGTATTACGGACGCCCCGACGGAGTGTGGATCTCCGGTTACATATCATCCTTCCCATGCCATGCATGAGATGCAAATGTCCACATGCTATGCAATTATACAAATCATAGCATTTAAAATCTCATATTTGAAACATATAATTTTTACATAATTTCATCAAAAATAAGATAAGAAACATTGTACAAAAATCCATGGTTTCAAAGAGGTGGAATCCTACCAAAGACTGCTAACGTGTCCTTGCCTCTTTCGTCCGGTAACCATTCACGATCGTACACACCTTGTGAGGTCCCATTACCTTATAATATAACAATCAATTAAAACTAAGTCTCACTTGATTTACAACAATGTCCAAGTCCATAAACCAAACTTGTGGGGTTCGGCCATACACCATGGCTGAACCTCACCCCTTTTGTTTTAATTTCTTTCTTTGTTTTATTAATCAATAACCCCTAAGTTAAACATTTAATCACTTCCCTTTTATTTAATCTCACATGCATAAACCCTAAGTCCATCAAAACAATCCCCATGGGGTTCGGCCCTACACCATGGCCGAACCCATGGTCTTTCATTTTTGACCATATTTACATTTATGCCATTCATACCACTTTTATTCATTAATCTAATGATAAACCAATTAATCATCTCATATACATCAAACCTTAAGTTCAGCAAACAATCCCCATGGGGTTCGGCCATGGTGTATGGCCGAACCCATGGTCCATTGATTTCACTTAATTACAATAATGCCATTATACATATCCATAACCATTTACCTTTCTTATTTTCATAAGGCTTATATGTTCCAAAATAATCCATACAATAGTTCATGGGGTTTGACCATACACCATGGCCGAACCCTATGTCCAATATTTTCACATATTTATAAGATTACCATCCATGGCTAACATAGCCCATACTCCAATCACTATCTTAAATTCATAAAATCCATTCAAATTGATTCATGGGGTTCGGCCACACACCATGGCCGAACCCTATGATATCTTAGTTCCATTTAAATGACTTATAATCTTAGGTCCAACAACCTAAACAAAAACCCATAATCCAATAATATAATCCATAAGTATATATTTGCATTATCCAATTGGTCCACCATTCATTTAAAATATTAAGTCCATACATGACCCATAAAATTGGTTCATGGGGTTCGGCCAAGCACCATGGCCGAACCCTATGATGTCTATCTTTCCATTTTCATCAACTTTCATAATTGAATCCATAAATCAAGGTTCCTTCCATAATTAGAAACTTTCTAAATTAATAAACATCTTCAATTTAATCAATTAAAATCCCATAACCATACCAATACACGTCCATGGGGTTCGGCCATACACCATGGCCGAACCCTATGGTTCTTTAATTTCTTTAGAATCATACAACCATCATTTGATAGTTCCCAATCTTCCATTAATTTTTCTTCCATGGAAATCATTATTTCCCTTAAACTTAATGATACATCTTTTTAAACCATTTCAATCTCATCAAAATAAGTCCATCTATATTTTTTCATGTTCTAAGTACATGAACATAATTTCATAAATATTTATGGGGTTCGACCATACTCCATGGCCGAACCCATGGTCTAGGATCTTCACCAAAAATCATTCATTAAAACCTTTCTAAAATTAAAACCATAACTCTATGATTTTTATCCTCCAAACTTCCATTAAAATTACCAAAGTCCTTCCATGGGGTTCGGCCCTTCATCATGACCGAACCCTATGGTTCATCAACTTCTTCTTAAACCATTTAAATCTTTTTAAAACATACATAATTATTCCATGGTTTTCATCATTAAAAATCCATAACCTAACCCATGTCTTTCCATGGGGTTCGGCCATGGTGTGGTCCATTCTTTCCATTAAATTAAATACTATGATCATCCAATTTCCTTCCATGGGGTTCGGCCATACACCATGGCCGAACCCTATGGTTCCTTATCTTAAACAAAAATATCTAAACCACTTACCGGTTCTGCGACTCCTCCGGTTTTCCCTCGTTGTTCTTGTTCTTGCAATCCTTTTCTTCCTTAGCCTTTTCTCCTCCTAGCTCTTTCCCAAGCCGAGATTGATCTTGATTATGCCGTGCGCCCCTTGTGCTTGCTGCTGTCACTCTTTGAATTCAATGTGAATGCCATACGCCCCTCTCCCTTGTCTTTATAAAACCTTCCACTCAATCCTAATTAGAAGGTGCCAATGATCCTCTTAACTTAGCAATTCCCCTTAGTGCCGTTTCTAATCAAAGAAGGGCTCCTTTGTGCGCACAACTCCTACATTGCAAAGCAATATCCCATCTCAATTTGGACATCTTCTTTATTTAGCAATTCCTTTAGTTTCACTCTTAACCAAGGAAAGAGACACCTTTTTAAAGGGTCTTATGCGCATAACCTTGGATATGGAAATCCCTCATGCGGCCTATGCAACTCCTAAAATCTTTCATCAATATCTTCCATATGCAACTCCTAAAATCTTTCATCAATATCTTCCATGCGCATGCAATGTTCCAATTCCTAAAATCTTTCCATGTCCACCTCACATACACTATATACATGGATCCTCCAATAATCCACAACCATAGAACCATAAATAAAACCTTCCATTTTAGCATGTATTTACAACTTTGCCATCCTTAGGTTTATATCCAAAACTGATCCATAAAACCCATATGATCCCATAGTTGGTTCATGGGGTTCCGCCACACACCTTGGCCGAACCCTATGATACATAACTTCCCAATTATAGAAACTTTCCAATTTAATCTCCACCTTCCATAATTAGAAACTTTCCAATTTAATTTCCACCTTCCATAATTAGAAACTTTCCAATTTAATTTCCACCTTCCTTAATTAGAAGGATTCTAATTTAGTAACCATCCTCCATGGAAAACATCAACACAAATCCATTTAAAATAAATCATTATCCTTTCCATGGGATTCATCCTTCAAAATCCCATAATTATTTATTCATGGTTCACATCACCAATAGCCCATAAAAATGGTCCATGGGGTTCCTTATTTCCATTTAAAATAAAACCAATGTCTTTTCATGGGGTTCGGCCATACAAACTGGCCGAACCCTATGGTCCATCATCTTCCCTTCTTAAAATCACTTTAGACCTTTAAAAACTTCCTTAACACTTTCCATGGTTTTTATGTTTTGCAACCCTTTAAAATTAATAAATCAGTCCACATGATTCAATGTCTAAGAAACCCCAAATCCATAACTATATTTGCTGAGGTTCGGCCATACACGATTATGCGCATAAAGGGATCATAGAAAGATTTTAGGAATGATAAATATTGTATGGCCGTGTATGACATTATTAGATTGGAAGGTAGATAAAAGAGAGGCAAGAAGGGCGCATGGCACCCTCTAAATTGGGAGTTATGGGCCGAAAGGGATCCTTCCCTTGGTGAAACACGGCATTGTCTAAATTGGGACCAATTGGAAACTATAAAAGACACAAGGAAGGGGCGCATGGCAATTGCCATCTTAGCACTTTCTAAGATGAGCAACACGCCTAGAAGTATTGGGTTTATAATGGGCAAGTGGTGAATGCGCCTACAACAAGGATATCAATTATTGTTTAGGTGATTCACGGCAATTGCTAAGCATGGAATTGTGACTTGCTATCTCAGCAAGAGAGACCGGTTGGGAGTGTTACATAAGAGGCGCACGGCATTCATAAGTTAAGAAAAGAAAGGGGCTACCGAGCAAAGCAAAAGGAATGGGCAATTCCTATCTTAATAGGATAGGATCGTGTGGAATTTTTATAGAAGAAGGGCAGCAAAATAGCAAGGGCGCACTGTAATGCCCCGCCCTTTTTCACCCGTTTTTCGACAATCAGAGTCTATTATTATTATTTTTTTTTTTTGAAATAGAAGAGTGAGAGAGGGCGCGGACGCCACGACGCGAGTTAAGTCCGAGCTTCTAAAGCCCGGCCCTTAACTGGCCAACCCCCACGCGTGCGCGGAGCTAAGTCCACAAGAACAGTTCACGCGTAGGAAGCAAGCTCGTGGATTATAATTATTGCGGAACATGATAATAGAGTTTATCCTACCGGTGTTTAGATAGAAGGGAAGATACAACATTGAATTACCAAAATGCCCCTATGTTCATATTTATATCACAAAATATATAATCGTCCATAAGTAACGTCCAAACCATCGCAAGAAATGTAAACTTATACAACCCGACAAGCTAAGTACTTTAAAATTACATCTCCAAAATGTAAACGTAAATAAACTAAGACTGCGCTGCCCAAGCTCCTAAGCTTGGCTCCTGTCATGTCCACCGCTTCCGCCATCCCCTGCGTCATCAGCTAGGGTAGAAGTAGGGCGTTAGTCAACGCGCCCAGTAGGACTCCGAGTAGGGGTAGCACATGGATTAGTGATAACACACATACCGATAAAATAACATACAACAAAATAAGCATGTGATGAATGCTATGCCATGGGTGCCTATGTCATATGTCCCACCCATCATCCGTATGATCATACAATGTATTGTCCCCACGTTTGCTTCTCGGTCGCCCTGAAGGAGCATGGACTCCGGTTATAGCATAAGAGCTATCCCCATGTCTGATTCTCAGTCGCCCCGACGGAGCATGGACTCCGGTTATAGCCCTCAGGCTATCCCCATGTCTGATTCTCGGTCGCCCCGACGGAGCATGGATTCCGGTTTCATTATTTTCCCGCCCATGCCATGCATGAGATGTACGTGCATTATGCTATGTAGTATATAGGTAATCCATATACTCAACATATCATACATAGCCATATAATGCATAATATTAAAATATAATCCATATGATTCATAACTTAAAACTCATCATAAGATAAATCATAATCATAAATCTATCATAAGCCAAATCAAAATAATTTAAAATACCATCACATATCCATCGCTTACAAAAAGGTAGGAATCCTACCGAATACCGTGTCGCGTTCCGTTACCCTTCCCGTTCGATAATCCGGTCGCCGATCGCGTACCGTTTGCGACGTCCGATACCTTATTACATTTACCGAATTAGTCCATACATTATCCATGATTAAGTTCCTAACTAATCATAACCCTAGGTCCATTCAATGATCTTTAAATACATTATAAGTTTATCGAAAATCGGCTCTTAACTTAGCCCATTATCCATTGGTTTAATCACATACATAAATCCGATTTTGACCATTTTAGATATTTCCAATTTGCGGCCTAAAACGCAGCAACTAATCGCTTCACTTAACCATTCACAAAATATACGATTTTTATGTCTAATCCCTATAGGGTTCGGCCATGGTACATGGCCGAACCCATGGTTCTTCAATGTGGCCACTTATTACGGTTTTGCCACTCTCCTTCCATGGTAAATCATCCATTCATTTATGTGCATTCTAAGTCCAAGATTCATTCATACTTAGGTCCATTCAATCATGACCTAACATCATAAAATCAGCCACTAATATTTAATTTTGAAAAATATTTACTCCCACACCTAATTCCACATTTTGGCCTAAGGTGTGGCCCACATATCATTTTTATAAATCCATCAAAATCTAGTATTCTTCTACATTATTTTCCATTTATTAAATCCACTAATCACTACCCTAAGGTTCACCTTTATGGATACCATTTTCAAAGACTAAGTTTTGTCCCAAAATAATCCATCTAAATTTTCATTTCCATCAAAAAGATTACCACACACCATACTTACTCATCTATCCAAATTCCCATTCTTCCATGTTATTTTCCATGCCTAAAAATCTCAAACCATTACCATAGGGTTCGGCCATACACCATGGCCGGACCCATGGTTCATGGCCCACCTTTCTTAGAGCCATTTAAGACCAAAGTTTTATGAATATTTGTCCATAATTTTTCTTGTTAAAAATTCCATTTAAAATCATTAATATCATTCATTTGGTCCATTTAAAACTTGTGTCATACATTTTGGAAATCCATTTACAACTATCATTTTCTCCATCATTTTCCATCTTTCTATTCTTATAAAAATAATTAACCATCACCATAGTTCCATAAAAAAATTCTAAAACATCATCCATGGATTTCATCATAAAACTTTTTCCAAAAATTTGCCTACATTTAACCCTTGAAACCCTAACCATTCTCCATCATTTTCAAACCTTAAAAACTATTAATCAATGAGCATTTAAGGATCCTAACCCTCATAAATCACTAACCATGGGGTTCGGCCACCTTGTATGGCCGAACCCTTTAGTCCATGATTTTTTTTTTAAAATATCATATTTCCATTATTTTGAGGCCACTTGAAATCATCTACATACCTCATAATTTTTCTTATTTAACACCTTTAAAACTTACCAACTTTTAATCATTTTAACATCTTGAAATCCTCATAAAACCATTAATGATTCTCCATACTTTTAAACCTTCAAACCCTAATAAAGAAATCATCCAACATTGGCCATGGGGTTCGGCCATGCTACATGGCCGAACCCTATGGCCCATTAATCCATTAAAATCCCATTTTCCTATGCTTAATAAAGACTTAAAAATTCCATTTTTCCATTCCATCTTTTTCTTAATCCATTCCTCCATTTTTATCCATTTCTTATCCTACCTTTTGATGGATCTTAGATCCATGGCCCACAACGTTTTTTGGCCACATTGGTCTAAGGAATGGATTCCATATCCTAAAATAAAATCTTGTTTAAAGAAATCTTACCGCCCGACGACTCCTCCTGTCTTTGTCGCTCCCGTCAACCTCTTTGGCCTCCTTTCTTCTTCCTCTCCTTGTTTGATCGGCTAGATGAGCTTGATCAATGGTGGGACATGCTTGGATTGGCTAAGATAGGGTTAGGTTGAGAGCGAAAGAGTATGGAAATGAGGGAGAAAATTCTTCAAGGATCTTGATCTTGGGGTGGCCCAAGACTTAATCTTTTCCTTCTCTTTTCTTCTTCTTTCTTTCTAAGTTTTTCTTCTAAGTTTTGTTCTCTTTTCCTTAGTGCATGGGACGTTTTTTGAGAGTGGAGAAGATGGAGATGAGTGAAATGAGTTCGTTGGGAAGGAGATGGAGGTGGGTGGAGTAACCTAGACTCCACATTAATTTTTGCTCACCAACCAACATGGGCTAGCTTGACTTTGGTGGTGGTGGTTGAGACCCAACCACCAAGCATGGCTCCCATGTCCTCTTTGACTTGTTTATGTTGACCCTAATTAATCAACCTAATTAATTAAGTTAAGTCCTCACTTAGGTTAATTAATTTCCATCCAATTTAATTCCATTAAATTATCTATCTAATAAATCCACCCATGGTTGACCAAGTCAACCATGGTGGACGGCCCCCACATATACCTACCCCACCCGCCACCTCACTTGATGAGGTGGAGGTGGGCCCCACTTGGCCATGTTATTTTAATTCCATTAATTTTAACTTAGGTAATTTTACAATAATTTTAATCAATTTAATTTACCTTAATCCACCTTAGTCATTCTCAAATTTATCCATGGTTGACCAACCATGATGGTTGGTCCCACTTTTTCCTTGGTCCACATGCCACCTCAATTGGTGAGGTGGAGGTGGGCCCCATTTGGTCATACCATTTCATTTCATTACTAACTTAGGGGTTTTAATTCCAAATTACCCTTTTTAAATTAATTGGCCCACCATTGGGCCCACGGTCCGACCGATTATTTTCTACCCCTTTACCTTAGGGTTTGGACCAATTTTAATCCAATGGGCCCCACATGGTGATTGGGCCCACTTTGACTCACATTGACTATCTTTGACCCAATTACTTCTCATTGACCCATCGAATGGATTTCATCCAATTTGTGGCCCAATTGGGCCATTCTTGGACCCTTGTCCCAAAGTTGATCCATTTGGCATTTTCATCACATCAAATTCCAAATTGAAACAATTAAATGTCCAATATATATTGATTCGAAAATTCGGGCTATTACACGCACGACATTAAACAAGAAGAAGAGAAGGGCAGCCAGCAAGGGTGAAAGATCTAGGAGGAGAGAAGGCCAAGGAAAGAACGGATTGAAAGATCAAGAACAAGCCAAAGGAGTCGCAGAACCGGTTAGTATTTTTTTTGATAAATTTGTTTTAAAAGCAAAGAACCATAGAGTTCGGCCATGGTGTATGGCCGAACCCCATGGAAGAAGAATGGGAGATGATTGGAGTATTAGTTAATGGAATGAGGAACCATAGGGTTCGGCCATGTGGTATGGCCGAACCCCATGGAAGAACTTTGATGATTCTTTTTAATGGACGGACATGGCTTATTTAATGATGGTTTGTATGATAAAAACCATGGAAGGAATACCAATGTTTTGAAGGGATGAATGTTATTGTTTAATAATTTTTAGAGGAAGATTATGAACCATAGGGTTCGGCCATGGTGTATGGCCGAACCCCATGGAGTTGTGTTGGTATTATAATTGAATTTTAATGGGATTAAATAATGGAAGATCAAGGAGTAAATAATGGTCAAGATCATGAACCATAGGGTTCGGCCATGGTGTATGGCCGAACCCCATGGAGGATGTTACTAATTTAGAAAATAAATGGAAAGGGTTATATTTGTCTCTATGGGTGAGGTTCGGCCATGGTATATGGCCGAACCCCACTAAAGTTTATTTTTATGGAAGTTGTTTATTAATTTAGAAAGTATCTAAATATAGAAGGAGGAGATTAAAATGGGAATGTTTCTATTTATGGAAGGTGGATTTTTAAAAAGGATTTAAAGATAGAAAGAATGAAAGGATGGTTTGTCTCTATGGGTGAGGTTCGGCCATGGTGTATGGCCGAACCCTACAAGGGTTTATTTTTGGAAGGTGGAGATTAAATTAGAAAGTTCTAATTATGAACTTTCTAATTATGGACTTTCTAATTTGGAAAACTATTTAATTATGGAAGGATGCATGCTAAATTTGGAAACTATCTATTTATGGACTTGTTAATTATGGTTTTACTAATAATGGAAGTTGATGAAAATGGAAACTTAGACATCATAGGGTTCGGCCATGGTGCTTGGCCGAACCCCATGAACCAATTTTATGGGTTTAGGTTTATGTGCTAATGAATGGAAGGTTGAAAATAATTAGGCCAATGGCAATTTTGTAAATAGGGTCTAGAATGAAGGACCTTGGGTTCGGTCATAGTGTATGGCCGAACCACATGGAAAATATTTGATGGATCATGTTGGGACTAAGGAATCAATTATGGAATTAATATGGTGATTGATTAAAGTGGAGAATACAAATGTATGTTATCAGATTATTGGTTATGTAAGCCATGGATGGCAAAGTTGTAAATATGTGGAAATATTGGACATAGGGTTCGGCCATGGTGTATGGCCGAACCCCATGAACTATTTATTGGACTACGTGTTTGGATTAAAGAAGTATGTATAGAGTATTTTGGAACCTAAGCAAGGAAGATGGCTATGGATATCTATAATGGCAATTTGGTAATATCGGCTAAAAATGATAAAACATGGGTTCGGTCATGGTGTATGGCCGAACCCCATGGGGATTTGTTTATGAACTTAGAATGTTGAAAATCAAGTGGGACTTGGTTATGATTGATTGTTGTTATATTATAAGGTAACGAGACCTCACAAGGTGTTTACGATCGTGAGCGATTACCGGACGAAAGACGCAAGGACACGTTAGCGGTCTTTGGTAGGATTCCACCTCTTTGAAACCATGGGTTTATGTACATTGTTTTTATCATGATTTGATGAAGTTATATTTTAAAGGATATGTTTCAAAATGTGAATTTTAAATGCTATGTTTATATGATAAAATAATATGTGTTGTATATGTTTCAAATATGAACTTTTAAATGCTATGATTTGTATAATTGCATAGGATGTGGACATTTGCATCTCATGCATGGCATGGGAGGGATGAACGGTAACCGATGATCCACACTTCGTCGGGGCGTCCGTAAAACATTCGTGGGGGGATACCATGATGTGATTTCCATCAAGAGGATACTATGTATGAAATGTAACCGGAGATCCACACTCCGTCGGGGCGCCCATAAAACATTCGTTGGGGGGATACCTTGATGAGGAGCATTCCATCAAGAGGATACTATGTATGAAATGTAACCGGAAGGTCCACACTCCATTGGGGGGTCCGAAAGTCCTATGTGGTGGGTACTTTTATGTACATGTGATGGGTGGGACTCATTGCATATGATAGCATGGCATGGCATTGAATCGGCATGATTATGATCATTATTATCATGCAAGGTTTCTGGTTTTTATTGGTATGATTGGATCTCTATTAGTATACACTGTTTTGGATACGATGCTTTATAAGTATGGTATGATTTAATATAACTGGATTTGATATATATTATATCTGGATTTTTGGTACTAACCCATGTGTTAACCCTAATTGGAATACCTACTGGGCGCGTTGTTCTAACGCCCTAATTCTACCCTAGTTGATGATACAGGAAACAAGGAGAACTATGAGCGCGAAACGGGCAAAGCACAGGAGCTTGTATGGTTTTAATTTATATTTTGTTTAAGATTACTCATGCGCTTGTATTTTGAGTATATAGAATTCGGATTGTAATAACTTAGATGAATTTGCTATGGTTGGATGTTTTATTGGATATTGCGTTATGATAATGATGATTAAGGACTTGACGTACTTTGCTATCTGAATGGAATAGAACTGTGTTCTATTATGTTTCCGCATGTTATGATTTTTATTCCGCATGTTTATATTGCTATGTGTGAACCGTTTTCTTGGACTAAGTCCATGCACACATAGGGGTTGGCCAGTTAAGGGTCGGGCTTTGGAAGTTCGGACTTAGCTCGCGTCGTGACGTCCCGCTCTCTATCACTCTTCGTTTATCAAAAAAAAAAAAATTAGACTCTGATTTTACGGAAAGAAGCGAGTGAAAAAGGGCGGGGCGTTACATTGATGAGGAGATGAAAGGGTTTTGGGGGTTACACAATTCAAACCCATAGCACACCTTAGACTCATGGGAGCTTCATCTCATGGATAAAACCCCCAAATGGGTCATTAATGGGAGGGGACGGTTTTGTTGTTACACAAGGTAACCAAGGGGCAAACGGTTGAGAGTTTCATCTCATGGATGAAACCCCCAAATGAATCACTAATGGAGGTGGACGGTTTTGTGGTCTAAAGTCAAGACTACACCTTGGAGACATGGGAGTTTCATCTCATGGATGAAACCCCCAATGTAAGTATCAATGAGAAGGTAATGAGTTATGGGAGTTACAAAAGGGCTTTACAAAAAGGCACCACCCTTGGCCGATCACCCTCATTTGAACAAAACAAGTTTTGGTCCTCATCTCACTCTCTCCCTCTCTCAAGGCCGATCACTCTCTTGGGACAAAGGATAAAAGAATTAAAGAGTTTTCTATCTCAAGCCTCTCTCAATCTCTCAAACCCACACTCTTGGCCAAACCCTCTTCTTGAAGTTTCATCTCAAGACCTCTCAAGTTCACACACTCGGCCAAGGATCATGGACGAAGAAAAGGCTAAAGAAGAGGAAGATCAAAGGAACAAGAAGGAGAGAAGAAAACCGGAGGAGTTGCGGAACCGGTAAGTACTTAATAGAATTTTGATTAAGTAAGATGGTCAAGGAAAGTGGTGAAATGGTCGAACCCTAGTCTTATTATGGCAAAGGACCTCTTGCATGGACCCTATAAGGATTATGATTATGGATCATGGGCTGGCCTTGCATGGCCAAACCCTAAGGTTAATATGCATGGACCACCAAGGACAAAAAGGGGTGGATGAGGTTCGGCCATGATGTATGGCCGAACCCCATCAAAGAATATAAATCTTGGTATATGATTTAAAAAGGAATTAATGAACCATAGGGTTCGGCCATGTTGTATGGCCGAACCCCATGGGAGTTTGTTGGTAATTGTAAATGGTTTTTGAAGGATGAAAACCATGGAAGGACATTAGTTAATTTTAATGTATTTGAAACATGAAAATCATAGATGTATGTTTATGATTTGTAAAAGGTTTAAAATGGAAGTTATGTTGATGGACTTTGGGATTGTAAAGGATGACCTAAGGTTATGATTAAATTTCCCATGGAGGGACTTGTCTTAGGGATTAAAGATTGTAAATAATTAAAGGAGAAGATGGGGAAATGAGACATCATTGGTTCGGTCATGGTGTATGGCCGAACCCCATGAACCATTTTAATGGGCCATTTGGTATTATATCTTGATTTGATGAACCATTTATGAAACTAGGTTTATGGATTAGATATGGACCCAAGTGTGGGTAACTTAAGTATGTGATTACCATGTATGGAAAGAATGGCCAAAAAGTGAAATTAAAAGACCATAAGGTTCGGCCATGGTGTATGGCCGAACCCCATGGATCATGTGTTTGGATTAAGGAACTATGTATGATCATTTTTGGAACATAAGCCTTATGTAAATAAGCAAGGTAAATAGCCATGGATGGAATAATGGCAAGGATTTAAATAAATGAAAATAATGGACCATGGGTTCGGCCATGGTGTATGGCCGAACCCCATGGGGAATGTTTGGTGGACCTAGGATTTTATGTATGTTAGATGATGAACTTATGTATGATTAGATTAATGAATTAAAGGTGATATGATCATGGAGTTAATTTAAAAGATCAAGGGATTCAAAAGAGGGACAAATTCAAATGGGTGAGGTTCGGCCATGGTGTATGGCCAAACCCCACTAAGGTTGGTTTATGGATTTACGTTTAGATTGGAAATCAAATGGGACTTTAGTTTGATTGGTTGGCATGTTATAAGGTAACGGGACTTCACAAGGGGTGTACGATCGTGAACGGTTTCCGGACCAAAAACGCAAGGACACGTAAGTTGATCATTAGTAGGATTCTACCTCTCTGAAACCATGGGACATGTAATATGATTTTAATTCATATTTGATGAGTTGTTTTGTATAAGTGATATGTTTTCAAGTATGGGATTTTAAATACTATGATTTATATAATTGCATAGCATGTGGACATTTGCATCTCATGCATGGCAAGGGAGGGAGGATATGTAACAGGAGGCCACACTCCGTCGGGGAGTCCGAAAGACCACTGTGGGGATACCTTGATGTGCATTTTCCATCAAGAGGTAACCGGAGGCCACACTCTGTCGGGGCGTCAGAAAGACACTGTGGGGATACCTTGATGATTAGTTTTCCATCAAGAGGTTACTATGTGTTTGATACCTTGATGAGGAGCTTTCCATCAAGAGGATGTTTTTTTATGGCTGATGGGTGGGACTCATGGCATATGACACCTATGGCATGGCATTGCATCAGCATGATTATGAGCTCTATTATCATGCACAGTTACTGGTTTTATCTGTATGATTGGATCTCTATTATCATACATGATTTTGGATACGATGTTTTATAAGTATGGTATGATATATTATATCTGGATTTTTGGTACTAACCCATGTGTTGACCCTAATTGGAATACCTACTGGGCACGTTGTCTAACGCCCTACTTCTACCCTAGTTGATGACACAGGGAATGAACGGAACGAGGAACGGGATCGGAGTCAAGCTTAGGAGCTTGGATGATTAAGTTATATTTTGTTTAAGTTATTCATGGACTATGTATTTGAATAGCTAGCATTCGGGATTGTAATAACGTAGATATATTTGCTATGGTTTGGATGGTTGATTTTGGATATTTAACTTAAGGCAAATATTATTAAGTGTTGGACTACTTTGCTATCTAAAATGGAATAGGATTGTTATCCTATTATAATTCCGCATTTATGTTTATTTCGCATGTTAACTTGAGTACGTGTGAACCGTTTTAGTGGACTTGGTCCACGCACACGTATGGTTGGCCAGTTAAGGGTCGGGCTTTGAAAGCTTGGACTTAGCTCGCATCGTGACGTCCCGCTCTCTATCACTCTTTGTTTATTTTTTTTAAAAAAAAAAAAAATCTGATTTTCAGAAAGCGAGTGAAAAAGGGCGGGGCATTACAAACGCGTTCAATAGGAATTCCGATCACATAATATGCACTACGGCGTGTTATACTAAGACATATACATACTTGTACTCTTATCGAATCTCGATTTTATCGTATTTCAGAATTATATAAAATCTATCTTCAAAATATACTATGTCATTATAAGTGTTTTAGTACTTTATCCAAAATCATATTTAGGTTTTAAAATCCACATGAAGGTCACAAGCTGTAACGACCCGGCCCGATTTCTCAGGGTTTTATGGAGAATTATGGATCTCCAAGTTGTTTTTCGGGTTTAGCAGAGGTGGGTAGAGAGTGGACTCACTGGTGAACCCCGGTTTGCTTGGGTTCGAGGTCGGAGGCTCCGTGGGCATTTTGGTAATTTTTTAATTTGTGTTCTCATTTTCATAAAATTATTTGAAAATGACACAGAGAACATAGAATTTGGACAATTATACCCCCAATATTTCACACACATTCCCTCAAATAGATACATTGATTAAATGTAAAATTCACACAAATTTGACTCCCGATGTTAAATTTTTAGTTTTCTCAAATTTTAAATTGATTTTGGAAAGATCAATTTTAGATTTTAGAAACTATGAATTTGTGCTATTTAAAACAAATGAGTTTTTTTTTAAAAAAAATAAGGAAATTAATGATAAATATAATATAATTTTTTTTAAACTATTTATAAACTGAGTTCACAACTTGAGAACCAAAACCTTAGTCTAAACCCGTATATTTGCTTTTCCCTCGCTACCGCTGCACCTCATATCATTTCTTCTTAAGAGAGGGCAATCCCAGCCAGCCTCTCGACCACTTGCCTTGACTTCTTCCTCCCATCTCTCGCTTCTTCTTTCTTTTTCCCACATTTCTTTCTCTTTTCCGTTGAAATCAAAGTGGAGCAGCACCAACCCACATCTGCCATTCAAGAGTAAGCACCAAATCATTCTTAATTTTTTGTTGTTACTAATTGTTCTTCCCTACCGTCCCTGGTGTGCAGGTCCTTTGCTTTTCTTCTTTTCTTTCTCCCACTTTTCCTACATGTATTGAATCTATGTTGCTTTTTGAAACAAGATTTGCAAATGTCTTTTAAAGTGGGCCAACCTGAGAAGAGACCTCAACTTTGGGGTCATGACAACGTTATTGTGCATTACCTAATTCTAATTAGTGCTTCACCTATTTGTAAAATATCTCAAGGTCCATGTATTTTTTTACTCAATGCACAGCCGTCACACCCTTCAAGTTGATTCTCAGTAATTTTTGGTTTTCTTTCCTAAATTTATTTTATTTCTTAGAAATCTCTTCCAAATTTGAAATTGTAAAATTCAGTTGTTTATGTGATTTATCGATCTAGCACCAAACTTTTTTTAAAAATAATAAATACTTGGCCATGTGGGTTTTTTTGAAAAAATATTATTATTATTATTTTTACTTTCTATTTAGTGTTATGATTTAAATTCAAAGTCTACCATTTTACACTTTTCCTTTTTCTATGAGGAATTCAACTATGTAAATCGCTAAGCCGCTTTTTAATTATTTTCAGGTTTAGGAACCGTTTATTTTTATTATCCAATTGCTTGTCTGAAAGTGTCTTTGGTTATGAACGTAAGAGTATTAAGGTTTTGTTTATTTAAAATGGTTTAAAGAATTTATTTGTTCTTCAATCGCTATGCTCGATTATAAAGATAAAATAAAATATGTGATGGTTTAAAATTTTTACCAAACTTTCCAAGTCAATTCTTTTGAACACCAAACTAACGACCTTCAAATAAAAAAAATATATTATTTTACAGTTTGAAGGAGCCCCCTTTTCAATCAACCTAGGGCACGGTTCACTATTTCACAGATCAACATTTCAGGTGAGGGGACTTATCATTGTTTTAGCATACATTCACATTCTTAACCTATAACCTTGTACATGTATAGAAAATATAACATACATATCATTAGAATTTCTTTCCACTAGTTGTTCTAAATTTCTAATCTTTATATATTGTTTCTCCACATCTAAGGTTTCATTAGGTCCTGCAAGTCCATTAGATAAAGGTTAACATAGCCTAGGTGATCCCACATTAATGATCAAAACAAGAGTGTGGGGTTAAGATAAAAAAGTTCTGGTCACTGCCAGTTCGGAACTTGGGCCACTTTGTTCAGAACTTCTGAAGCTTGTTCCGAAGCTTCAGAACATTCGGGTTATCTTTTGGATCGTCTGAAGTATACAATCAAATTGGTTTGCCGAAACTTGGTTTCGGAACCTCCGAACCAAGTTCTGAGACTTCTGAACTTCCTCTCGGCACTTCCGAGACATGTATAAATTGTTTCGAACTTGGTCTCGGTACTTCCGACCCCGGTTCTGAGACCTCGGGTCCTCCTTTGGACTTAACAGATTTTTCCGAAGTGTTTAGTCCTTCTGGCGTTTCATTGATCTTCTCGAAACTTGGTCCCGTAACGTCCGAGCCAGGTTCCGAGACTTCGGAACTTCTGAGCTTCCTCTCTGCATTTCCGAGACATGTAATTTCTCAATTCATACTAGATTGCTCGGAACTTGGTCTCGATACTTCCGAGCCAGGTTCCTAGATCTTGGGTCCTCTTTTGGATTTAACAAATTTTTCCTAAGTGTTTAGTTCTTCCAGGGTTTTATTAGTCTTCTCGGAATTTGGCCTCGGAACATCCTAACCAGGTTCCGAGACTTCATACCTCGCTATAGTTCTCGGAACATCATCCGTTCCCTCAGACAGTCCTAGCTTTCGTAACTTGTCTCAAAATATCTGAGGCAGGTTCTGAGACTTGTCTTCTTCAGACAATTACTTGTAGAAAACTGCAGAAAACTACAGTGCGGGCCGAGTATTTTGAACTCGAAAATCACAAAAGGGTGGGTCATTGGCCAAGATTTTCAAACTAACCTCTTAGATTGATTTCAGATGTGATTTCTCACATTTTAGAAGGTTAATACTCATGATTTGATTAACAAATACATGGATTTTAAATTAGATTCCATGAGTTGTGGGATAACCCAAAAATCTCCAAATTTTCCAATTTCCATTTCTTGAACCCAAATTTGTTTTGGGTTGATTCTAAACCATTCTAATCCTAAAATTAAGTCTTAATACTAAGTCTAGGGAGAAAAACTAACCTCTTGTGAAGCTTTCCAAGATCTCTCTTCCTTCTTTCTTTTTCATTTCTTCCCTTCTTCTCTTGTTTTATTCCTTGCTTGAGTTTTACTAATGGAAGAGAATAGAGGAGGAGGAAAATCATGTTGAAGGGTGGAAGAGTAGAGGTGAATGGTGGTGAGGAGTGGAGATGGGGTGGTATCCGTCTGAAGGGAAAGAGAGGAAGAGGGAGAGTCGTGTGAAGAGGTGTGGAATGAGGTGAATGCCATTTGAGTGGGATAAAAAGGGGAGTTTTGGCTTTTCCTTCCTTTGGTTACCCTAAGTTAGAGGGGTTTGTCTTGCCATCCTATGTGGCATGCCACCTCACCACACATTGATACATCATCGATTATGTGGCATGTCGCCACATCATCCATTTAATTTTCATAATTTAAATTCCACCTTTTAAATTTCACGCTTAGTTAATTATTTCCTTAATCCCACTCCATTAATTAATATTCAGTGGAATTAACGAGATAAATCAAATTACTCTTAGCCTCACTTAATTAACTAATCACCAAAATTTTCATCAATTAATTTAATTAATTATATTAGACTCCACTTTCAAAATTATTTAGTTAAATCATCCCTTAATTTAGTTTTTCTTAAATCTCGCTTAATTACTCCGTCATCCATATAATCTCACATTCTTACTTAATTATTTTTTTCCTCATTTGACCTAATATATAGCATCAGCCCAATTCATTCCTCATCATTAAGGGAAATTATATTGATTTACCGGATTAAAATTCAGGGTGTTACAATATTAACACCTTTTAAAATTTTCGTCCCGAAAATCTAGACAGAGCTTGGGTTCCAAGGTATTTTCTTATAAGTAATTTCAGATAGAATTTCCTTATCTCCGATATTTGTTCTCGAGTAAGTGCTTCATTGTCACATCGTGTCTCAACCAACTCTTCCGTTGTTTACATGGGTTTTCAAATCTAGATGGGTAAACACAACCATTATATAAATCGATGTTCGTTGTCCCTTCCATCATTGTATAATCACTTTTTTTATCAGTGGTTTCTCCTCCTTGATCTTCTTTCATTCCTTAGTCTTTTCTTTCTTCCTCCTTGATCTTCGGCCAAAGAGTGGTGCTTGATTAAGATGAAAATCCTAAGAGTGGTTCGACCAAGGAAGAGGTTTGAGAGAGGGAGAGGATTTGAGAATAGAAAACCTTAAGTCTTTTCCTTGTCTTGTGAGGGATTGGCTCCAAGAGTGAGAGGGAGAGGAGTTGAGATAGAAATCTCTAGGTCTTTCTTGTCTTAGTGAGAGGATCGGCCAAGGGTGGTGTCTTTTGGGTGATGCCCCTTTGTAACAACTATAACTCTTCACCTCCTTCATTAATATTTCCTTTGTGGGTTTCATCCCATGAGATGAAACTCTCCAACCGTGTGCCCCTTGTGTGTCCATCTCTGGAAACCCTCCATCTCCCCAACGTGTACTCTTGAATATGCCTTGTGTAACAACAAAAACCCTTTACCTCCCTCATTAATGTTTCCTTTGGAGTTCCATCCCATGAGATGAAACCCCCACCTCCCCAACGTGTGTACACCTTGGGTTTGGTCTTATGAGATGCAACTCTCCATCTACTCTACTAACTCACTTAAGATGAAAGTCTCATTAACTTCCCATTCAACTCACCTTAACTCAAATATTTTTAATTCTTTTAAACTCAAGACTTGTACTCATTCATTAACTCAATTCCTTGATTCCATTTTGAACTTACTCAATTGAACTTAATCCAATTTAATTCAGCCACACCTTAATTAAACTTGAACTCATTTGGTCGTCGACCAAGTCAACCATGACCCATGGTACTTGGGGTCCCACTTAACCATGTCACATACATGCCACCTCATTTGATGAGGTGGATCTCATGCCTTGTTATTAGACCCAATTATCAAACCTTACCCATTTACTTCTAATTAGCTCATCTATGACCCATTGGGTCCCAATTGGGCATTTGACCCAATTGACAACCTTGACCCAATTAAATAAATCTTACCCATTTATTTCAATTGAACCTTATCCGTAATCCGTTGGGTCTTAATTGGGCAATTGGCCCAACTCCTTACCCATTTAAGGTCTATCTCCATTAATTCACAAATTAAATGTACAATTTCCATATATATTCATGAATTGAAAATCCGCGGTGTTACAATACTACCCTTTTTTGAACATTTTCGTCCCAAAAATCGAGCGAAGTAGGGTTTCAAACAGATTACATAAATAGCTCAGGGTGAGCTGTTCTCATTTTCGATTCAAGTTCCCAAGTGGCTTCCTCATTACCATGTCGATCATATACCACCTTGACGAACTGAATGACTCGGTTCTGTAACACCCTTTGTTCTGCCTCCACCACTCTGATAAGTTTTTCGACGTAAGTCACGTCGCTTTGCACCTCTATGTCTTGTACATTCAGTACGTGCGACGGATCAGGATTGTATTTCCTCAACATAGATACATGGAATACATCGTGCAAAGATGACAACTGTGGAGGAAGTGCCAATTTTTAAGCCACCTCCTTCACCCTCTTCAGGATTGAAAACGGCCCCACAAATCTACGCGACTGTTTTCCCTTCCTTCCAAATCTCATGTGTCCCTTTCGTGGCGAGACTTTCAAGAACACTAAGTTTCCCACCTCAAACTCAGGGAACCTCCTCCTCTTGTCAGCGTAGCTCTTCTGACGACTTTGTGCAGCAAGTAGGTGTTGTCGTATCAACTGAATCCGCGCTGTAGTCTCTGCAACTAACTTGGGTCCAATAAGTGCAGGCTCACCGGCCTTTGTCCAGTACACTGGTGATCTACATGGTCTACCATACAAGGCCTCGAATGGAGCCATCTAGAGGCTTGCCTGGTAAGTGTTGTTGTAAGAGAACTCCACCAGCGGCAAATGATCCTCCCATCCACCCTTGAAGTCTAGCATACATGTTCTCAGCATATCCTGTAATGTCTGTATCGTCCTCTCTGACTGTCTATTAGTCTGTGGATGGAATGTTGTGCTAATTAATAGATTTGTCCGGGTCATTACACACATGTTGACTTTGAGTGAGAGAACACCCAAGTCCCTCTCCTGAAGAATCACAAAATACTTCATATCCCTTGCCCCTTTCCGGTAAATTCAGAATAGGAGCAGTTGTAAGCCTCTCCTTTAGTTCCTCGAATCTCTGGTTGCATACATATGACCATTCAAACTTGACTCCTTTCTGAGTGAGTCGAGTAAGTGGAGATGCAATCTTGGAGAGGTCCATGATAAACTTCATATAGTAACCGGCCAATCCAAGGAAGCTACGGACCTCGGTCACATTCTTCAGTGCTTTCCATTCTCTCACTGTCGCCACCTTAGCTGAGTCCACGGCTATACCTTCCGCTGATATAACATGCCCCAAGAAGTTAACCTCAGATAGCCAAATTCACACTTGGTTGCTTTGGCATACAGTTGGTTCTTCCTCAGGGTGTCCAGAACTATCCGCAAATGCTTAGCATGTTCCTCCTGACTTTTGGAATAAATCAGGATGTTATCAATAAAAACAATCACAAACTTGTCCAAGAAAGGACGGAAGATCCTGTCCATCAGATCCATGAACACAACCGGTGTATTGGTGAATCCAAATGGCATGACTACATACTCATATAGTCTATACCGCGTCCTAAAGGCTGTCTTCTCGATATCCTCATCCCTAACCCGGATTTGATGGTAGTCGGACATCAGATCAATCTTTAAGAAGTGGCTGGAACCCCTAAGTTGATCGAATAGATCATCGATCCTGGGTAGAGGGTACTTGCTCTTGACAGTCAGCTGGCTCAATTTTTGGTAATCCACACACATCCGAAGTGTACTGTAATGCCCTGCCCTGTTTCACTCGCAGAAATCAGAGTCTATTTTTTTTTAAAAAAAATAAAGAGTGAGAGAGAGCGGGAACGTCACGACGCGAGCTTCCAAAGCCCGGCCTTTAACTGGCCAACCATAAGTGTGCGTGGATTAAGTTCATGAGAACGGTTCACACATAATAAGGTTATACATGCGGAATAAATCGTAGATGCGGAATTATAATAGAATAACTATCCTATTCCATTTTAGATAGCAAGGAAGTCCATCACTTAATAAATATCATCTTAACTTAATATGTCCAAAATCAAAATCCAAACCATAGCAAATAATCTAAGTTATTACACTCCCAAATACTAGTCACTCAAATTATATTGTCCATGAATAAACTTAAATAATTAAAACTAGATTATCCAAGCTCCTAAGCTTGGCTCCGACCACGTCCTTCGTTCCGTCCATTTCCTGTGTCATTATCTAAGGTAGAAGTAGGGCGTTAGACAACGCGCCCAGCAGGTACTCCAATAGGGTCAACACATGGGTTAGTATAAAAATCACATAAATAACATAATATCAAAACCATGCAAGTCAATGCCATGCCATGGCTGTCATATGCCATGAGTCCCACCCATCATCCATATCACAAACACATAGTATCCTCTTGATGGAAACTCCTCATCAAGGTATCCCCATGAATGCCTTATCGGTCGCCTCCAACGGAGCGTGGACTCCGGTTACAATTCAAACATAGTATTCCTCTTGATCGAAAATCCTCATCAAGGTATCCCCACGAATACCTTATCGGTCGCCTCGAACGGAGTGTGGACTCCGGTATCAAATCCATAGGAATCAGTGTGGATTCCTCCCCACAGTTATTTATCGAAAATCCGAATGGAGTTTGGACTTCCCTCATTTGATCCCTCCCATGCTATGCATGAGATGCAAATGCCAACATGCTATATAATAATAAACATCATAGCATTAAAATCTCATAATTGAAACATATCATTTGATACCAAAATAACTCATCAAAACATGAAGTAAAATATCACTTATGCATATTCCATGGTTTCAATGAGGTAGGAATCCTACCAACGTCCAATAAACGAGTCCTTGTGTTTCTGTCCAAAAACCGATCACCGAACTCGTCAAGCCAATCGTTCACCCTTTGTGAAATCCCGTTACCTTATTACGTTTAACATATACATACATCAATTTGGTGATCCATTTAATTCCATAAAATAACCAATTTAATTATTCCAATTGATTTAAACCATTCCCTTCATCCTTCCAATTTAACCTAACCATTTGGAAAATCATATAAATGTTTCATTTATAAAATCAGCAGGTTACCTGCTGTCCACTACCCACTGTCCACTGTCCACTGTCCACTGCCCACTACCCACTATCCACTATCCACTACTCACTATCCACTGTCCACTGTCCACCAAAACTCACTTGTGGGGTTCGGCCATACCCCATGGCCGAACCTCACTCTTTGGTTTTGACCCCCTTTTTAACCCTTGTTTTATTTTACACAACATGGGTCCAACACCATCCATTCTTTGTTTTATTAATCCCATCACTTAAGTTAATCATTTAACTTGATAAAAACAACACCTAAATCCATCAAATATTATCCATGGTGTTCTTTCATTCCATCTTCTTTCCATTTTAACCCTCCTTTCTTAACTTGGTCATTCAATCACTTATCATGTATAGATCTACCAAAATGACTCATCAAAATAATTCATGGGGTTCGGCCATACACATGGCCGAACCCAGTATGGCCGAACCCATGGTCCTTTGTTTCCATCTTCCCATGGTCTAACCATCTTTAAAACCATCAACATTTCTCCATGGGGCTCGGCCATACAACATGGCCGAGCCCATGGTCCATGGTTCTTCATCATTTACAACATTTACAACCCCTTTAAAATCACCAACGTTCCTTCCTTATTTTCATCCATTAAAACAAACCCATTAAAATTAATAATCTATTTCCATGGGGTTCATCATACACCCATGTCCATGAAAAAGTCCTTCAACGGGTTCGGCCATACAATATGGCCGAACCCATGGTTCCTTATTTTATTAATTCCCATCTTAAATACCACATGTCCATGATTTGATCATTTGATGGGATTTGGCCATACATCATGGCCGAACCTCATCCAATCCCTTTTGAGTTCTCAATGATCTTTATACATAATAATCTAGGGTTTTGTCCATTTTTCCATCTCATTCCATGGATGGATTTTGAATCCATGGCCCATAACATTTTGACAACCATTTCCAATCTATATGGAATGTTCCCTTTAATCACTTTTTAATAAAATCTTGTCAAGGATTACGCGACTCCTCCGATCTTCTTTCGTTCCTTGGTCTTTTCTTTCTCCTCCTTGATCTTCTTTCGTTCCTTAGTCTTTTCTTTCTTCCTCCTTGATCTTCGGCCAAAGAGTGGTGCATGATTAAGATGAAAATCTTAAGAGTGGTTCGACCAAGGAAGAGGTTTGAGAGAGGGAGAGGATTTGAGTGTAAACGCCCCGCCCTTTTCCACCCTTCTAAAAGTCAGAGTCTAATTTTTTTTTCTTAAAAGTTAAAGTAAAGTGGAAGTGAGAGGGGAGCGTCACGACGGGAGCTAAGTCCGGACTTCCAAAGTCCGACCCTTAATTGGCCAAACCTATGTGTTCATGGACCAAGTCCATGAAAACCAAACCACACATAGAACTAAGTAAAACTTGCGGGATATACATAACCGATTGCGGAATAAATCAAATATGCGGAATAACAATAGGATGACAATCCTATTCCTTATGAGATAGCAAAGTACAAGTCCTATCCACAATAACTTAATTCAAATATCCAACCCAAACAAACCAAACCATAGCAAATCCAAATCAAACCATAGCAGTATTACTAAGTTATTACATGACCATATAAAAGTATTCAAATGTTAATAAATAATTCCATTCCATATCCAAGCTCCTATGCTTGGCTTTCCTCGCGATCTTTGACCTTTCCTTTTCCCTTTCCTGCGTCATCCACTAAGGATAGAAATAGGGTGTTAGATCAACGCGCCCAGTAAGTCTTCCGATTAGGGTTACCACAAGGTTAGTATAAAACATGCATATAACATATAATACATGATCATCAAATACTTACAAAACAATGCTATGTATGAGTGCACATGTAATGAGTCCCACCCATCACAAATATACATAGCCATCACTTGACGGGATTCTCATCGTCAAGGTAACCCACAGTGTTCTTTCATTTCCTCTTGATGGGATTCTCATCATCAAGGTATTCCTCCTGGTGGGACTCTCATCACCTAAGGAGGTCCCACAGTTGCATCACGGACATTCCGACGGAGTGTGGGCTCCGGTTTCTATATCCATCACCCCATGCCATGCATGAGATGTCAATGAATACATGATACATGCCATTTGTAAATAAATCTTAACATTTAAATCCCATTTGAAACATAATACTTTAACACATATAAACCATCAAAATCAACATAAAAACAACAAGTATAATATGTGGTTACAAAGAGGTAGGAAACCTACAGAAAAGTTACTTAAGTTGTCCTTCTTCTCAATCCGTCACCCGTTCACAACTTGTGCACCGTTCAAGGAGTCTCGTTACCTTGTTTATATAACAGTAAGTCAAACACATAACCTTTTGATTTCCAATTAATTCTAAGTCCCAAAAATCATCATGTGGGGGGTATGGCCGAACCTCACCCACTTGTATTTGATCTTTCTTTTTATTTAATCAACATTAAACCACCTCACACTGCAAACATACTTTGGTAGGGTTTGGCCATACAACATGGCCGAGCCTTACCACTTTGGTTTTGGACCCCTCTTCCAAGTCCTTTAATCTTTCCTTCCATTTTTACATTATAACTTATATTTACAGTTTTGCCACTGGACTAACCGTTGTTTAATTTTTGCTTAATAATCAATGTCCACAACCAATCCTCCTTAGTGGGGTTCGGCCATACAACATGGCCGAACCTCACCAATCTCAAACTTGATCTTTTTATCCTAAGTCCACAATCATCCCCCATGGGGTTCGGCCATACACCATGGCCGAACCCATGGTTCTTCATTTTTGGCCATATTTACATCCTTGCCACTCATTCTTCCCATGGTTTATCACCTTTTATTTATGCATGTCCATATCCCTAACTGATCCATAAACATGGATCCATCCATGCCTCATCAATCATGACACAAAACCCATTATAAATCAGCCATTTCCATAACTTAATACCCATTCACTTAAATATGCCTAGATTCATACTTAACCCATGAAATGACCCATAAAATAGGTCATGGGGTTCTCTTGACTTAATCACTCCATCACTCATTTATGGTTTATGCTCACTACTTTAGCCATAAAAATAATATGGTTCAGCCACCCAATGGCTGACCCAAAACATCAACTTTAATTCCAATTAAAACACTTAAAAAAAACTCTCATACATTGGTATGGTTTTTATCTCTCCAAAAACCATACAAAATTATCAAATCCTTTCATGGATGGCCGAACCCTATGATCCATGTTTCTATCCTTTTAAACCTCATCATCCATAATTTAAACCTTTGGTAGATTCGGCCATACCATGGCCAAATCATGTTCCCTTAACCCATTTTTCTTAACAAAATTTTATGAAATACTTACCAATCTCCTTTGCTTCTCTTCTCTCCTTTGATCCTTCCTTCTTGTTCCCTTAATCCTTAGCTGATTTTGTGCTTTGATCAATGGTGAAAACACCAAGGGCTGGTTCGGCCAAGGAGGTAGATTTTGAGAGAGTGAGAGAGAGATGAAATTCTATGCTTTCTTTGAGATGGAATTCGGCCAAGTGATGGTGTGTATCCATTTTGTTAAAACAGCCCTTGAAATCCTCTCATTACCCTCATGAATGTTGGTCTAACCAAGGAGTCCCATGGCTTAACTATGGGACTCTTGGCCTAAGCTTAGACAATCCTTCCATCTCCCCATGTTGGGCCTTGGGTTTCCATCATGAGATGGAAACCCTCCAAATTCCCAAGGTAATTCTTATCTCATTCCATTAAGATTGTGCATGGGATCTCACTCCCAAGTACCCAACGTGTGGGACTTGTCTTGGAGTCTTTGATATCAAGGCAACTCCTCACCTCCCCACAAGGTCCCCATGGCTTTCAACTTAACTCATTCAACTCATTAGCTCAACAAACCCCATTTAATACCACTCATTTAATGCACTTGAGTCAACTCCATTATTTCATTCATTTCCAACTCAATTCAACCCCAACTCAACATATTTTAACTCAATCTTTTTGGCTCACTTGATGGTCCACACGGTCAATCATGGTCAACATGGTCAGCTCGACCCATTGGGTCCAATTTGAACCTCTTGACCCAATTAGGCGCCATGACCCATTTAAATGACAATTATCCATTTAAATATAGTTTACCCAATTGCACATGGCTTACCCATTTACCCTCCATTGGACTCCCATTCAATTCAGCCTAACCCAATTAAAATTGAGCTCATCCAAGGGTCAAACAAGTCTACCATGACCCATTGGATCCCAATTGGGTCCTTTGACCCAAATAACCACCTTGACCCAATTAGATGTACATTACCCATTTAATTTAATTTGATCCTTATAATATGTACATTGGGTCTTAATTTGAACAATGGGCCCCACCATTTCCTCATCTACGATCATATCTTTTTAATTCACCATTCCAATGGCATTTTTGTAAATATTAGTATCTTTGAAAAATCGGGGTGTTACATTGAGAATGGAAAACCTTCAGTCTTTTCCTTGTCTTGTGAGGGATCGGCTCCAAGAATGAGAGGGAGAGGAGTTGAGATAGAAATCTCTAGGTCTTTCTTGTCTTAGTGAGAGGATCGGCCAAGGGTGTGTCATTTGGGTGATGCCCCTTTGTAACAACTATAACTCTTCACCTCCTTCATTAATATTTCCTTTGGGGGTTTCATCCCATGAGATGAAACTCTCCAACTGTGTGCCCCTTGGGTTTCCATCATGAGATGGAAGCCCTCCATCTCCCCAACGTGTACTCTTGAATATGCCTTGTGTAACAACAAAAACCCTTTACGTCCCTCATTAATGTTTCCTTTGGAGTTTCATCCCTTTGGAGTTTCATCCCATGAGATGAAACTCCCACCTCCCCAATGTGTGTACAACTTGGGTTTGGTCTTATGAAATGCAACTCTCCATCTACTCTCCTAACTCACTTAAGATGAAAGTCCCATTAACTTCCCATTCAACTCACCTTCACTCAAATATTTTTAATTCTTTTAAACTCAAGACTTATACTCATTCATTAACTCAATTCCTTGATTCCATTTTGAACTTAGTCAATTGAACTTAATCCAATTTAATTCAGCCACACCTTAATTAAACTTGAACTCATTTGGTGGTCGACCAAGTCAACCATGACCCATGGTACTTGGGGTCCCACTTAGCCATGTCACATACATGCCACCTCACTTGATGAGGTGGATCTCATGCCTTGTTATTAGACCCAATTATCGAACCTTACCCATTTACTTCTAATTAACTCATCTACGACCCATTGGGTCCCAATTGGGCATTTGACCCAATTGACAACCTTGACCCAATTAAATAAATCTTACCCATATATTTCAATTGAACCTTATCCATAATCCGTTGGGTCTTAATTGGCCAATTGACCCAACTCCTTACCTATCTAAGTTCTATCTCCATTAATTCACAAATTAAATGGACAATTTCCATATATATTTATGAATTGAAAATCCAGAGTGTTACAAAACTTTCCAAGACACTGTGATTGAAAAAAAAAAAACTATAAACCGGCGATCCAAAATGAATTAGATTGAAAATGGTCTTATTGAGCGTGAAAAACCCTAATTCTAACAAATGGTTGTAAATTGATTTTATTTGGGTAATGTAATGCCTCGACCCGAAGGTGGGCCCAAAACGCTACTAATTTTTTTTATAATCCTTAATAGCTCCTAACTAGACTGGATCAATAGTTAGGCCCAAAAATAAATGCCACATGTTTTTTACATGTGGACTCGAACATGTACTATATGTCTACCCGTTTACAAGCACATATCATACCAACAAATATTTCCATCACAAAAAGGTAATATCATTCATATCAGTGTTACTAGTAGTAACATGGTGGTTCATACATGATTAAAAATATAATAAGTACCACATGCGGTGCTTTATACAAAACATGGTTCAAAAGAACCAACGGTCAAAATAAAAACTAATTCTTGTCTCTAGGAATCACAAGCAACCGCAACAACTTTATTCATCTTAAGCTTGAAATGGAGATTCCTCCTCCTCAGGTACATCTCCTGAAATGTGAGTGGTGTGAGCTAACCAGCCCAATGAATAGAACATAACAATACAATGTAATAAATATCAGGTTAGATAAATCAACATCATCATCATAATTGGTCTATCATGCCAATATATTAAACTATCCGTATTACTGCCGATATTCACCTTAACACCTAAGCATTATACTGACTAAAAAACATTAAGTCCCGACACGGTCAAAAAGCAACATCTTAAAAGAACATCTCCTACACACTTGAGTCGGTACTGACACACCTGGGCCAGCAATTGACACACCTGGGCCAGTAATTGACACACCTGGGTCGATAATAGTTCAGTAGTTGAGGGTACGTGGAGGTAATATCATTATCATCATAAAGCTCAAGTTCATAAGCATTTCATCATCAATAATCACAATATACGATACACATCGTTAGAAACAATAAACACATTTCATAATAATGCATGTCTAGGCATATAAGTGGGTTCATAAGTTTGATCCTTGAAACCACTCATTTCACTAGATCCTCTTAACTTAATTTACTCCTACTGCAATGTTAAGTCTCCTCACCTAAAATGTGGGATTTCGTGGTATCTGTTAAAATACAAATAAGAATACAATGAATAATACAATCATTAATCAAATATGATACACAAATACAATAATATACATTCATAGTATTTCAAATCTTTCTATCTTATTTTCTGGAAAAAACTCCAAGGGAAATGGATATGAGTCTCCTAAATGGGTTACTATCCATTTTTAATTATTGTAATCTATCAATATAAATAGGTGCTCACGCCACTACACATACTTTCTTCTGGAAATGACCATGGTGACATATTGAGTTAGGCCTAGAGATATAAGATGCTCAAGCCACTACTCGTATATTGAGTTGGGCTTAGAGATATAGGATGTTCAAGCCACTAATCGTATAACGAGTTAGACCTTGAGATCACTTAGTGCCCGAACCTTCTTTTTTACCGAGCGCCAAAGTTAATCGTTCAGTTACTGATAGCTACCGGGCTGCATTTCCGCTACGCCACAGATAGAGAGTATTGACCTGGAACTGAATACATAATATATTGAAAGTTCCCTTGTGAGCTAGAACAACACAATTGACCCTAGGGGGGGGGGAGAGTGAATAGGCATATCTAAAATCGTTGGTCCTTTTTAAATTTACTCTATTAATTAGTTTAGGCGCAGCAAATATATCAATCAAATGAGTGTGTGTTAGGAAATGTGATTAAACAATCAACATAATAAAATAGGTCTAACACCATAAGCAAAAGGACATAAGATATGGTTCAGTTCGCCAACCTACATCCACTATTAGGACTCGCTCAACCTTGAGCTATCCAAAAATTCACTAAGTGTGGATTTACACCCTCACAATTAGAGTTGGAATTCTAGCTCACTCAATCGACTCGGAATTTCTCCCACCACTATAGAATAAGAATTCCATCTATCCAATCAGTTGGAAATTCCACCCACCACTGTGCTAGAGACGACGCTCTACAGTTTTTTATAGTAGTTCCGGAGAAAATCCCCCTAAATCTACTTTCGGGTCAAAGGTTTTAAAATTAAATTAAAATCAAGAAGCACTTGCCTTTGAAGCTCTTTCTCGTTGATGTGTGCTTCTTGAAGATCACACCCAATGTGTGCCGTCGCTTCTCTTCGTAGCCGTCATAGAGCAACTACAATCTCAGGGTGACAAGGAAATTGGTTGTACCACATGTTTCCTAGTTTATGTTTCTCCTCTTTTCTTTCTCACTTTCAAACTCAATCAATAGATTGGTTTTTTATGATTTTTCTTTCCTCCTCTCTTTATCACTTCCAAACACAATCAATAGATTGGTTGTTTATGATTCTCTGTACAAGAGTGTTGATCGTACCTTAATAACTCTTCTTAGCTCAAGGAAGATAGTTAAACGATCACACAACACTTATATTTATATAGGAGATTTAACAGTCTTTCTGACTATCCAAAACTGATAGGTTGGTGGCACTGATGGGTCAGTGTTCATATTTATTACCGTTCAACAACCCAACTGTTGTGCATTAAATGCACTCCCAATGACTTTATTACTTCCCGGTCGACAGGTCGGTGTCACCGATGGGTCGACAGTTATAGCATTGAGAGGTCCATACGAGTGTCTTGATCTAGGGCAACACCATGCTGATAGTAGTTTCAAGTCAGAAACCTGTCTTACCTAGAGAGACCTGTAGCCTTTTACCGAGGGGTCGGTCTTGGTACTCTCGATCGGTCTTGAACTACCAATATGTCTGTTTTCTCGAGAGCCTATTTGAGTTCACAGTTCAGAACTCTGAAGTCCTCTACCGATGAGTCGTCGACCACGAGGGGTCGTTTAAGTTCATCACCGATGGGTCGGTGCATACGAGACTCTCAGTCCGAGGCTTTCCTAGAATGACAGTTCTTTGATCTAGAACCTCCGTCAATCTGGTCGACCTGTCCTTGACCACGATGGGTCGATCCTGTCTCTGTAACATCCCAGACTTTTCAATGCAATAATATATTGGATTTTGATTATTTAAATTGTTTAATTTGTTGAATTTAAGATTTATGGATGAAATGGATTTTAAATGGCTAAGAATTGGGTCAATGGCCCAATTATGAGCCAATGGATCAAGGATAGAATTCGGATTGGAAATAATTGGGTATGTGTGATTAAATGGGTCAATTACCCAATTGGGATCCAATGGGTCAAGATGAATCGATTTTTAAGATCCAAGGCATGGGATCCACCTCAAAAAGTGAGGTGGCATGTGAATGACATGGCCAAGTGGGACCCAAATCCACCTCATCAAGTGAGGTGGTGAGTGGATTAATGTCACATGCATTGTCGGCTAAACATGGTCAACTTGGTCAACCATGGGTGAGTTCAAATGTGCTGAGTTGAATTACATTGGGTTGGAAATTAAAAATCACTTGAGTTATATGGAAATGAGTTCAAGAAAAATTAAGTGAGTTAAAGTGAGTTTGGAGTGAACTGAGTTGCATGGAATTGGAAGAGACCCATAGTGAGTCAAAGGGGGAGTTGGAGGGTTTCCATCTCATGGAAACCCTAGGTTTCCATAGGCACCAAAGTTGGGAAAGGGGGGGAATGTAACACCCTGGATTTTCTAGTTATTAATATATATGAAAATTACCCATTTAAATTGTGAATTTTAGATATGGACCTTAGATGGGTAAAGTGTTGGGTCATTGCCCAATTAAGATCCAACGGATATGTTATAAGGTTCAATTTAAAATAAATGGGTAAGATGGGTTTAATTGGGTCAAGGTTGTTTATTTGGGTCAAATGCTCAATTGAGACCCAATGGGTCATGGTTAACTTGGATGACCACCAAGATAGTTCAATTTAAATTAAATGGGGCTGAATTAAATAATAATGCAATATGTCTAAAAATTAAATAAGGATTGCTTGGGGTGTGTATAAATGAATGAACCTATGTTTTGGAACCTAAACCTAACATTATAAGTCATGTAAATGGTGAATGAATTATTTATGGATCATTCTTGAACTTAGAATGTTGAAAATCAAGTGGGACTTGGTTATGTTTGATTGTTATATTATAAGGTAACGGGACCTCACAAGGTGTTTACGATCGTGAGCGGTTACCGGACGAAAGACGCAAGGACACGTTAGCGGTCTTTGGTAGGATTCCACCTCTTTGAAACCATGGGTTTATGTACATTGTTTTTATCTTGATTTGATGAATTTATATTGTAAAGGATATGTTTCAAAATGTGAGTTTTAAATGTTATGTTTATATGATAAAATAACATGTGTTGTATATATTTCAAATATGAGCTTTTAAATGCTATGATTTGTATAATTGCATAGGATTTGGACATTTGCATCTCATGCATGGCATGGGAGGGATGAATTGTAACCGATGACCCATACTCCGTCGGGGCGTCCGTAAAATATTCGTGGGGGGATACCTTGATGTGATTTCCATCAAGAGGATACTATGTATGAAATGTAACCGGAGATCCACACTCCGTCGGGACGTCAGTAAAACATTCGTTGGGGGATACCTTGATGAGGAGCATTCCATCAAGAGGATACTATGTATGAAATGTAACCGAAGGGTCCACACTCTGTCGGGGCGTCCGTAAGGCCTATGTGGTGGGTACTTTTATGTACATTTAATGGGTGTGACTCATTGCATACGATAGCATGGCATGACATTGAATCGGCATGATTATGATTATTATTATCATGCAAGGTTTCTGGTTTTTATCGGTATGATTGGATCTCTATTATCATACACTGTTTTGGATACGATGCTTTATAAGTATGGTATGATTTAATATAACTGGATTTGATATATATTATATCTGGATTTTATGTACTAACCCATGTGTTAACCCTAATTGGAATACCTACTGGCGCGTTGTTCTTATAACGCCACGCCCTTTTTTCACTCGCTTCTTCCTATAAATCAGAGTCTATTTTTGTTTACAAATAAACGAAGAGTGATAGAGCGCGGGACGTCACGATGCGAGCTAAGTCCGAACTTCCAAAGTCCGACCCTTAACTGGCCAACCCTATGTGTGCATGGACCAAGTCCACGAAAATGGTTCACACATAGCAATACCAACATGCGGAATAAAAATCATAACATCAAAATTACGGAATCATAATAGAACCAAGTTTTATTCCATTCAGATAGCAAAGTATGTCAAGTCCTTAATCAATATTAAAACGTCATAATTATCCAAATAAACATCCGACCATCTAAATTATTACATTCTGAAATCTAAATACTCAAATACAAGTCCATGAGTAACTTTTATTAAAAATCATAAACTAAATCATCCAATCTCCTATGCCTAGCCCGTCTTGCGTTCCTCGTTCTCCTGATTTCCTGTATCATCAACTAGGGTAGAAGTAGGGCGTTAAATCAACGCGCCCAGTAGGTATTCCAGTTACGGCTAACACGTGGTTAGTACAAAACATATATTATAACATAATATATAAAACTATGTAAAATCATGCCATGCAATGATGACAAATGCAATGAGTCACACCCATCACATGTACATAAAAAGTACCCACCACATAGGTCTTTCGGACGTCCAGACGGAGTGTGGACCCTCCGGATTCTTCTTGATGGAAAATCACATCAAGGTACCGCACATAGGTTTTTCGGACGCCCGGACGGAGTATGACCCCTCCGGTTACAAATCCTCCACCGCATGCCATGCATGAGATACCAATGAAACACATGCTATTTTATAACATAAACATAGCATTTAAAATCACCTTTTGAAACATAATCAACACATGTTATTTATACAATTAAACATAGCATTTGAAATTCAATATTAAGCATATCGTTTGAAACATAATCTCATAAAAAATAAGATAAACACAAAATACATAAACCATGGTTTCAAAGAGGTGGAATCCTACCAAAGACCGCTAACGTGTGCTTGCATCTTTCGTCCGGTAAACGCTCACGATCGTAAACACCTTGTGAGGTCCTGTTACCTTATAATATAATAGTAAATTAAAACCAAGTCCCACTTGATTTTCAACATTTAAAGTCCATTAACCAATCCCCATATTTATAAGATTGCCATTCATGGTTAACCTTCCATCTTAGCAAGTATTCACAACTTTGCCCTTGGTTTAATCATTCCAAACCTTCCACTACTTAACACATAAACAAAATGGACCCATAACTGATTCATGGTTCATAATTAATACTCTAATCCTTCCCTTCATTTAATCATATTAGGTCCATATAAATTCCATAACCACTCAAATCCATAAAATAGACCTCATGGGGTGCGGCCATACGTCATGGCCGAACCCATGATCTTTCACTTTAGGCTATAATTACAACTTTGCCATTGGTCTCATCCATAGTTAATATTTCATTCAATTACAAACACCTAAATCCATATTTTGATCCACAAACCATAAATTGGTTCATGGGGTTCGGCCATACACATGGCCGAACCCATGATGCCTAAGTTTCCATTAATTTCATCAACCTCCATTATTAGCAATTCCATAATTAACAAGTCCACAATTAGAAGTTCCATATTTAGAAAGTTTCCAAGTTTAGCTTGCTTCCTAATTTAGCAACCTCCTTTCTATACTTGGATAGTTTCCAAATTTAGATTCCATAATTAGAAAGTTCTTAAATTAAAACTTTCTAATTTAGTTTCTACCTTTCATAAATAGAAACTTTCCCATTTTAATCTCCTCCTTCTATTTTTAGAAATTTTCTTAATAAACAACCTTCCATAAATAAAAATGTTTCCAAAAATAAACCCTAGTGGGGTTCGGCCATACACCATGGCCGAACCTCACTCTTGGAGACAAATCCATCCTTTTTCATTTACCTTCTAAATTAGTAATCAACTCCATGCGGTTCGGCCATACACCATGGTCGAACCCTATGGTTCATACTCTTTAGAAATCACACATAATTATTCCATTTTAATCAATTAAAATCCTCAAATATAGTTGGTGGGGTTCGGCCATACACCATGGCCGAACCTAACCCTTTCTTTTTCCATTCTTTTGATCCAACATCTTAGCCATAATACAATCATGGTTCGGCCATGCAATGGCCGACCCACATCCCTAACCATATCTCCATTTAAAATTCTCTTAAAACATAAGTATAAATCCATTATCTTCATGCTTGAAACCCCATAAATTTATTAACAACTTCCATGGTTTTTATCATTCAAACCATCATTAGATAAACCATGTGCTTCCATTAATCAATCATGGGGTTCGACCATACACCATGGCCGAACCCTATGGTTCTTTTCTTTCCATTTTTAAAAATCAATCATCACCCAATCTTCTTCCATGGGGTTCGGCCAAACACCATGGCCGAACCCTATGGTTCTTTTATCTCAAAAATATAAAATCAAACAACTAACCGTTTACGCGACTCCTTCTTGCTCTTCCAGTCTTTCTCTTCCTTAGCCTTTTTCTTCTTTCCGTGAACACCTTTGCTGGCTGCCTTCTCTTCCTATTGTTAATGCCGAGAATGGGGATTGAGAGAGAGGGAATTCAGCTATGGTGTAGGTGTGCCCCCTCCTTCTTCTCTTTATAGACTTCCAATTGTTCCAATAATAGAAGGTGTCTTGCGCCCTTCTTATTAGAAATTTCTTAATGTCGTGCCCCCTTATGTCTTTCTTATTTAATACAACTCCAATCAGCCAAGGCTTAGAATATAATTGCCGTGAGCCCTTCTCCTTTATTCCACTCAGTCCTATCTTATCAAGATAGCAAAACCCTTAAGTTTAGTCATCCTTAATGCCGTGTATCCCTTGTGGTTGCCTCTCTTGTATCTACCTTCCAATTGGTCCAATCTATACTTAGATAGTGCCATGCGCCCCTCTCCCTTTAATTTAGCCATTGCCTTAATGTCGTTCTTAATCAAGGGAAATACCCCCTTTAAAAAAATCTATGCGCATCACATATAGATTGCACATCTTCCACACGGCCATACACAATCTAATTAAATCTTAAATATCTTCTCAATATATTGTAGCATATTCTTTAATTCAAGTCCCATTTAATTTTATGAAAACAATTCCAAAACCGTTGGGTCCTAATTGGGCCAATGACCCAACTCTTTACGCAATTTAAGATCCATAACAGATATTCACAAATTAATTGGATAATTTTCATACAAAATAATAAATTGAAAATCCGAGGTGTTACAATACAACCCTCTTTTAAAAATTTCGTCCCGAAAATCGACTGAAATAGGGTTTCAAACATTTTACCTAAATAGCTCAAGATGAGCTTTCCTCATTTCTGACTCGAGTTCCCATGTAGCTTCCTCAATGCCATGTCGATCCCATACCACCTTGACAAACTGGATTGCTCGGTTCCGTAACACCCATTGTTCTGTGTCCACCACTCAGACAGGCTTTTCGACGTATGTCACGTCACTCTGAACCTCTATGTCTTGTATGTTCAGTATATGAGAAGGATCAGGACTATACTTTCTCAACATCTATATATGGAACACGTCGTGTAAAGATGCCAACTGTGATGGGAGTGCTAATTGATAAGCCACGTCCCCCATCCTTCTTATAATTGAAAACGGTCCCACATATCTTGGCGATAATTTTCCCTTCTTTCCAAATCTCATGTGTCATTTTCGTGGCGAGACTTTCAAGAACACCATGTCTCCCACTTCAAATTCAAGGAACCTCCTTCTCCTGTCAGCATAGCTCTTATGACGACTCTGCGCAGTCAATAAATGCTGCCGTATCAACTGTATCTGCTCCGTAGTCTCTGCAACCAACTCAGGTTCAATCAGTGTAGGCTCACCGGCCTCTGTCCAGCACACTGGTGACCTACAAGGTCTACCATATAATGCCTCAAATGGTGCCATCTGGGGGCTTGCCTGGTAACTGTTGTTGTATGAGAATTCTACCAACGGCAAGTGATCCTCCCATCCACCCTTGAAATCTAGCATACATGCTCTCAGCATGTCTTCCAATGTCTGAATTGTCCTCTCAGACTGTCCATCAGTCTATGGATGGAATGCCGTGCTCGTCAATAAGTCTGTTCCCATGGCCTACTGCATGCTCTACCATACTCTGCCTGTGAATCGACCATCTCTGTCAAACAAAATAGTCCGAGGTATACCATGCAATCTGATGATATCCTTGATATACCGCCGACCCAAAGTCTCAGATGAGTCTGTCATCTTAATAGGAATGAAATGTGCTGACTTGGTCAGTCGGTCTACCACGACCATATCGCATCGTTGCCCTTTGAAGACCTTGGCAACCCTGTCACAAAATCCATGGAAATGTGTTCCCATTTCCATTCCGGCACTTGTAAGGGTTTGAGTAACCCTGGTGGCTTCTGATGTTTCGTCTTAACCTGCTGACAAGTTAAGCAATGAGCCACAAATTCTGCCACATCTCTTTTGAGTCCGTGCCACCGGTAATGTCTCTTCAGGTAGTGATACATCTTGGTACTGCCCAGATGAATAGAGAGTTTGGTTTGGTGTGCCTCTACCAGTAACTCTTTTCTACAGCTCTTAGGTACATAAATCCTTTCTCGGAATATAAGACCTTGTCCTAGTCGTATCTCCCATTCCGGTATGACTTCACCAGTAGACATCTTAGCCCATATCTTTTCCATTTCCGGGTTTGTCCGCCGTTCCTGTTCAATCTTGGTAACCATGTTGGACCGTATGATCAAATTGTATATAGTCCCATGGTTGTTGAGGTAAAGTTTAAACTCTCGAATGGTATTCGGCATCTCCCATTCTATCCTGATCAAACATGCAGCTGATGCATGTGATAAATGGCTGAGGGCATCTACCACCTTGTTCGCCTTACCAGGGTGATAACGAAGTACGAACTCGTAATCCGCCAGATATTCCATCAATCTGCGCTGCCTCAAGTTGAGCTCTTTCTGATCAAACAAGTACTTCAAGCTCTTATGATCTGAAAACACTTCAAATTTCTCGTCACAAAGATAATGTCTCCAGCTTTGGAGAGCGAAAACCACTGCGGCTAGTTCCAGATCGGATAGAGACGTTCATGTATTTTCAACTGTCTTGATCCGTATGCCACCACACGATTACTTTGATTGAGTATACACCCCAGTCCCTCTCCTGAAGCATCGCATTGTACCTCATAACACTTGCCTCTTTCCGGTAAAACTAGGATAAGAGTAGTGGTAAGTCTCGTCTTCAGTTCTTCAAATCTCTGGTCACACAATTTTGACCATTCATATTTGACTCCTTTCTGAGTGAGTTGAGTAAGTGGAGCTTCAATTTTTGAGAAGTCCATGATAAATTTCCTGTAATAACTAGCCAATCCCAAAAAGCTATGGATTTCGGTTACATTCTTTGGCGCTTTCCAATCTCGTACTGCCTTTACCTTAGCTGGGTCTACGACTATACCTTCTTCTGATATAACATGTCCCAAAAAGTTGACCTCAGATAGCCAAAATTCACATTTACTGGCTTTAGCATAAAGTTTGTTCTTCCTCAAAGTGTCCAGAACTGTTCTCAGGTGCTCAGCATGTTCTTCCTGAGTTTTGGAGTAGATCAAAATCTCATCAATAAATACAATGACAAATTTGTCCAAGTAAGAACGAAAAATCCTGTTCATAAGATCCATGAACACAGCCGGTGCATTGGTGAGTCCAAACGGCATGACTACAAACTCAAATAGTCCATAGTGCGTTCTGAAGGCTGTCTTTTCTATGTCCTCCTCCATAACCCATATTTGGTGATATCCGGACATTAGATCAATCTTAGAAAAATGACTGGAACCTTTAAGTTGAGCAAATAAATCATCGATCCTAGGTAGAGGGTACTTATTTCTGACCGTCAGCTGGTTCAGTTTTCGGTAATCCACAGACATATGGAGTGAACTATCCTTCTTCTTTACAAATAAAACCGGAGCTCCCCAAGCCGATGTACTGTTTCGAATGCACCCCAGTCTAAGCAGTTCATCAATCTGCTTCTTTAACTCGGACATCTCTGCTGGTGCCATCCGGTAATGTGGTAATGACACTGGTGCAGTGCCAGGGTACAGCTTGATTTCAAAATTGATCTCCCTCATGGGAGGCAAACAAGGGAGTTCCTTTGGAAACACGTCCGCATAGTCCCTTACTATTTCCAAAAGTTCAACCACTGGTGCCTTGATGATTCTGATAATGTTCAATACTAGATGATTCAACCCTTCATGCAGTCTGCTTTGTTTATCAGCACGCACTACATGTTGTTTTCCCTCGGGCGACCAAAATGGCACCCTGCGACGATAACAATCAATGTTGGCCTTGAAGCTAGCCAACCAATCCATGCTGAAAATAATATCATATTCTGACATATCGAGTACCAAATAATTGAACTCAAATATGAGTCCAGCAAGTTCAGTATTCACTACTGTGCATATAAATCCCAATGATGTGTCTTCGACGGGGGATATAATGGTGAGTGATGTGGACAGTTTTTGTACCAATGTACTAGTAACAGTTATAAATGCAGCAGATATGAAAGAGTGAGATGCTCCCAAATTAAATAATGCAAAGGCGTAGGAACTACTGACTACTGCCATACCTTGAATCACTAAATGATCATCTGCTGCTGGAGGTACTAAAGTGAATACCCGTCCAGATCCTGTAGGTGGCCGTCCCGCCTGATTAAATGTCCTACCTCCTCGTGAATTAACTAGCCTAACTGGTGGATGAGATGAACCTTTGGAATATGAGGGTTTGTTGAGTTGTGGACATTCCTTCTTAAAATGGCTAGGTTGATCACAATGAAAGAGTTGCTCCCACCTCTGGGAGCCTGAGTGACTGATGCAGATGGGGAGGGATGATTGGGACGAAAGCCCCCTGTTGACCCAGTAGATGGTGAAGGTCTGCTAGAGTTCGGTCGGAATCTCTTGTTGGGCTGAAATATACCCCTCCCACTCTGAGCTCGGCGATTGTCAAAACGCGTCAACTCAGCCATCTCCTGCTCTGCTATAGTGGCCCTGCTGACCACTTCTGCCAATATGGATGCCTTGAATATAGTTACCTTGGCCCTTATGCTTGGCCGAAGGCCCCCCTCAAATTTCTGTGCCCTCCGATACTCTGTATCCACCATATAGAATGCATAAACAGACAAACTGAGAAACTCCTGGTGGTACTCTGCCACCGTCATGGTACCCTGTACCAAAGATAGAAAAGCCTGAGTCTGGCGCTCCTTCTCCTCCTCAGGAAAATAATGTTCCAGGAAAGTAGCTGAGAACTGCTTCCAAGTCATGGCAGTCCTCTCTCCTTCTGGAAGAAGTGCTCGCTGCTTCTCTACCACCTACCACCATTTACCAGCATCATCAATCAGCTGTGATGTGGCCAGTAAAATCTTGTGAGCATGACTCGTGACATTTAACAATGTCAGAATCTGTGAAATCTTCTTCAGCCAGTTTTCCGCTCCGACAGCCCCTTCTCTCCCCTTGAAGTAAGGAGGGCGCTGTTGTTGGAAGTCCCTGACCATGCTCCTGTCATTGTTTTCCTTGGTGGTTCCATTCTCATTCAGGTGTTGTTGAAGCACTGAAGTGACCACTGCTTGAACCAAATTTTGCAATTCAAGAGGCACCACCGGTATGTTCACGCTACTTGCTTCCTCCTCGTGGAGGGATGGTTGTTCTTCCTCGCGGTGAGATTGTCGTTCCTCCTCATGATGAGATGGTTGCTCCTCCTCATTTCGAGGATGTTCTACCTCATCTTCACCCCCACTTGGGTTTTGTCGGGTATTTCTCCTTGGCCTTCCCCTTGGAGCCATCTTTCCCTAACCCATTAAAAAAAAATATATCATGACTTAGTTTCTATCATAAAATTTGTATTTCCTACTTTGGGGAAAATTTCCAAATAAGCACTCTTGAGTTTTGCTTTGTTTCTGAGGAAATACATCCTATGTTGCTATGTTTGATAATCCGATTATTTTGACTGTACTTTTTTGCTATCATCCGTTTGAATCTAACAAAGTAAATTAATGCACGAGACCGGATTAATTTACTCCGAAAGATTCAATGTTTCGGGTTCGCTCTGATACCAACTGTAATGCCCCGCCCTTTTTCACTCGCTTCTTCCCGTAAATCAGAGTCTATTTTTTTTAATAAATAAACGAAGAGTGATAGAGTGCGGGACGTCACGACGCTAGCTAAGTCCGAACTTCCAAAGTCCGACCCTTAACTGGCCAACCCTATCTGTGCATGGACCACGTCCATGAAAATGGTTCACACATAGCAATACCAACATGCGGAATAAAAATCATAACATCAAAATTACGGAATCATAATAGAACCAAGTTTTATTCCATTAAGATAGCAAAGTACGTCAAGTCCTTAATCAATATTAAAACGTCATAATCATCCAAATAAACATCCGACCATCTAAGTTATTACATTCCGAAATCTAGATACTCAAATGCAAGTCCATGAGTAACTTTTATTAAAAATAGTAAACTAAATCATCCAAGCTCTTATGCCTGGCCCGTCTTGGGTTCCTCGTTCCCCTGATTTCCTGTATCATCAACTAGGGTAGAAGTAGGGCGTTAGATCAACGTGCCTAGTAGGTATTCCAGTTAAGGCTAACACCGGCTAACACGTGGTTAGTACAAAACATATATTATAACATAATATATAAAACCATGTAAAACCATGCCATGCAATGATGACAAATACAATGAGTCCCACCCATCACATGTACATAAAAAGTACCCACTACATAGGTCTTTCGGACGCCCCGACGGATTGTGGACCCTCCGGATTCTTCTTGATGGAAAATCACATCAAGGTACCGCACATAGGTTTTTCGGACGCCCGGACGGAGTATGACCCCTTCGGTTACAAATCCTCCACCCCATGCCATGCATGAGATACCAATGAAACACATGCTATTTTATAACATAAACATTGCATTTAAAATCACCTTTTGAAACATAATCAACACATGTTATTTATACAATTAAACATAACATTTGAAATTCAATATTAAGCATATCCTTTGAAACATAATCTCATAAAAAATAAGATAAACACAAAGTACATAAACCATGGTTTCAAAGAGGTGGAATCCTACCAAAGACCGCTAACGTGTGCTTGCGTCTTTCGTCCGGTAACCGCTCACGATCCTAAAAGCCTTTTGAGGTCCCGTTACCTTATAATATAATAATAAATTAAAACCAAAGTCCCACTTGATTTTCAACATTTAAAGTCCATTAACCAATCCTCATATTTACAAGATTGCCATTCATGGCCAACCTTCCATCTTAGCAAGTATTCACAACTTTGTCCTTGGTTTAATCATTCCAAACCTTCCACTCCTTAACACACAAAATGGACCCATAACTGATTCATGGTTCATAATTAATACTCTAATCCTTCCCTTCATTTAATCATATTAGGTCCATATAAATTCCATAACCACTCAAATCCATAAAATAAACCTCATGGGGTGCGGCCATACATCATGGCCGAACCCATGATCTTTCACTTTATGCTATAATTACAACTTTGCCATTGGTCTCATCCATAGTTAATATTTCATTCAATTACAAACACCTAAATCCATATTTTGATCCACAAACCATAAATTGGTTCATGGGGTTCGGCCATACACATGGCCGAACCCATGATGCCTAAGTTTCCATTAATTTCATCAACCTCCATTATTAGCAATTCCATAATTAACAAGTCCACAATTAGAAGTTCCATATTTACAAAGTTTCCAAGTTTAGCTTGCTTGCTAATTTAGCAACCTCCTTTCTATACTTGGATAGTTTCCAAATTTAGATTCCACAATTAGAAAGTTCTTAAATTAAAACTTTCTAATTTAGTTTCCACCTTCCATAAATAGAAACTTTCCCATTTTAATCTCCTCCTATTTTTAGAAATTTTCTTAATAAACAACCTTCCATAAATAAAAAGGTTTCCAAAAATAAACCCTAGTGGGGTTCGGCCATACACCATGGCCGAACCTCACTCTTGGAGACAAATCCATCCTTTTTCATTTACCTTCTAAATTAGTAATCAACTCCATGCGGTTCGGCCATACACCATGGTCGAACCCTATGGTTCATACTCTTTAGAAATCACACATAATTATTCCATTTTAATCAATTAAAATCCTCAAATATAGTTGGTGGGGTTCGGCCATACACCATGGCCGAACCTAACCCTTTCTTTTTCCATTCTTTTGATCCAACATCTTAGCCATAATACAATCATGGTTCGGCCATGCAATGGCCGACCCACATCCCTAACCATATCTCCATTTAAAATTCTCTTAAAACATAAGTATAAATCCATTATCTTCATGCTTGAAACCCCATAAATTTATTAACAACTTCCATGGTTTTTATCATTCAAACCATCATTAGATAAACCATGTGCTTCCATTAATCAATCATGGGGTTCGACCATACACCATGGCCGAACCCTATGGTTCTTTTCTTTCCATTTTTAAAAATCAATCATCACCCAATCTTCTTCCATGGGGTTCGGCCAAACACCATGGCCGAACCCTATGGTTCTTTTATTTCAAAAATATAAAATCAAACAACTAACCGTTTACGCGACTCCTTCTTGCTCTTCCAGTCTTTCTCTTCCTTAGCCTTTTTCTTCTTTCCGTGAACACCTTTGCTGGCTGCCTTCTCTTCCTATTGTTAATGCCGAGAATGGGGATTGAGAGAGAGGGAATTCAGCTATGGTGTAGGTGTGCCCCCCTCCTTCTTCTCTTTATAGACTTCCAATTGTTCCAATAATAGAAGGTGTCTTGCGCCCTTCTTATTAGAAATTTCTTAATGTCGTGCACCCTTATGTCTTTCTTATTTAATACAACTCCAATCAGCCAATGCTTAGAATATAATTGCCGTGAGCCCTTCTCCTTTATTCCACTCAGTCCTATCTTATCAAGATAGCAAAACCCTTAAGTTTAGTCATCCTTAATGCCGTGTATCCCTTGTGGTTGCCTCTCTTGTATCTACCTTCCAATTGGTCCAATCTATACTTAGATAGTGCCATGCGCCCCTCTCCCTTTAATTTAGCCATTGCCTTAATGTCGTTCTTAATCAAGGGACATACCCCCTTTAAAAAAATCTATGCGCATCACATATAGATTGCACATCTTCCACACGGCCATACACAATCTAATTAAATCTTAAATATCTTCTCAAGATATTGTAGCATATTCTTTAATTCAAGTCCCATTTAATTTTATGAAAACAATTCCAAAACTGTTGGGTCCTAATTGGGCCAATGACCCAACTCTTTACCCAATTTTAGTTCCATAACAGATATTCACAAATTAATTGGATAATTTCATACAAAATAATAAATTGAAATTCCGAGGTGTTACAGTTTTAACGCCCTACTTCTACCCTAGTTGATGATATAGGAAACAAGGAGAACGATGAACGCGAAACGGGCCAGACACAAGAGCTTGGATGGTTTTAATTTATATTTTTTTGTTTAAGATTACTCATGGGCTTGTATTTTGAGTATCTAGAATTCGGATTGTAATAACTTAGATGAATTTGCTATAATTGGATGTTTTATTGGATAATTGCGTTACGATAATGATGATTAAGGGCTTGACGTACTTTGCTATCTGAATGGAATAGAACTGTGTTCTATTATGTTTCCGCATGTTATGATTTTTATTCCGCATGTTTATATTGCTATGTGTGAACCGTTTTCTTGGACTAAGTCCATGCACACATAGGGTTGGCTAGTTAAGGGTCGGACTTTGGAAGTTCAAACTTGGCTCGCGTCGGGGCGTTACAATCAATGAGCCTTTGGAGTTTCATCCCATGAGATGAAACTCCCACACCTCCAACATGTAACCTTGACTTGGTCTTGGTGGCATGCACGTTTCCACTTTCCCACTCCACTCACTTGAGATTAATATCCCACTAGCTTCCAATCAACTCAACTTTTTAACTCAACTCACTTCTTTAATTCAACTCTTTTAACTTACTTAAAAATCAATTCAATCACTTGATTCCATTCCAACATAACTCAGCCCAATTTAATTAAGTTTGAACTCACTTGGTGGTCAACCAAGTCAACCACGACCCATTGGGTCCCAATTGGATATTTTGACCCAATTACCAAGTTTGACCCAATTAAATACATCTGACCCATTTAATTCAATTGAACCATGTCCACCACCCGTTGGGTCTTAATTGGGCAATTGACCCAACACCTTACCCATCTAAGGTCCATATCCATTAATTCATAAATTAAATGGACAATTTCCATATATATATCCATAGCTTGAAAATCCAGGGTGTTACAGTGTTAACTAAGCTCATAAATTTCCCCCCTCTAGATTGTGCATGCATGTTGGAGTGCGTAGACGAAATCAGATCAAGTGATGGTCGAAAGCGAGATAGACACGATAATCGAAGCTTGAATAGCTTGGCTCAATGTACTTGTAAAGTTGGAAATTAGAAGACAATTTAAATTTGTAAGAATGTTATCTTTTGGGGAATGTAATGTTTATGTTGTGGAATTTATGTATTTAAGTTGTTTTGTATTTGACTCTAGTCTGTGGGAATTCATTATCTTGCAATGGGATGTGTTGATTATTCATGCAAAGTTCAAAATGTTTTAAATCTCCGCAGGATTATAAGAGTGTGTGCAAAATATCATACACACACTAATTGGGCCAGTCAAGGGTCAGGTCTTCGGATTTGGATTTGGCTCGCATCATGACGCTCATCTCCCTCTCACTAAAATATTCCTAATATATTACTCTGATGACGGTGGTTAGAGGGAGGGGTGTTACAGGTGGGGGTATTACAGGTTTCATGTGAAAACAACTTACATCCCTTGTCTTTGGTTATTTTAATTTATTTTCTTTTTTGTTTTTCAGGCCTCTTACTTATTAGAGTGTTTATTTGAGCATTTATCTAATTAGTCAGTCTGTTGTGCTTTCTTTAAAAAAAAAATGATTTCTTTAAAAAAAAATGATTATGTTCTTTAGTTAAGTTAAGAAATTATTCAAGTATCTACTTATCTGTTACCTTATGCTGCTAGATGTGGCCTTCAATTTGCTTAAAGTGTACCATGAAAGTCACCAGCCTCTTAATTTCTTTTTGGCTTAGAACATCAAAGTGTTTTAAGAAGAATTTATTCATCATGATGTAGTTTGCCGTGTAATATTTTATTATGAGATCAGTCAGTGACTTTGTCTTTTCAAAAGAAAAATTCTTCGAATGATTTAGTTTTGGATTGGTACAATTCATGGTTTAAACTAGAAAAAAATGATGATGACAATGAGGAAAATTGACTTTGAATGTCAAAAATATTTATTGTTGTGTTTTAAATTTATACTCACAAGTGCACGAACCATTTATAATATAACTTTGTAGTGCGAGGTCGAACCATCGGAACTTAGAAAAATATATCCGTGAAAAACATACCATTGAATTATATATTTTAAGAAATTTAGAAAATCATAGAAATAAACCTCAAAGATGGAATTATTTCTCTAATCTAGAAAATTTAATTTTAATTTAGAAATATGCTAAAAATAGAAAACAAGTCAAAAATAGGAACAACATATAAAAATAGAAAATAACCATTCAAGAGATCTGATTTTCATAGAAAACACAAAATTTAATCTAATTTCAATTAAGATGGTGGGATTTTCTAAAAATTATAAATAATCCTAACCTAATTTAGAATACAAAATTAAGATGCAATTAATTAATTAGCAACCTAGTTTCCAATTTGAAGAATTTGAATTTTAAGGAGAAAAGAAAATAAAAATAATACCTAAATTACCTCTGTACATATTTACAATAGAACTGAATTAAACAATCAAGGAGGCATTATTTTCCATATTTTAAAAATAAAACAAAGCCCTAGAATACGAAGCTCACGTAAATCACCAATCATCACTCAAATTTTTCATTCATGATTATGGGAAATGATTTGTACACCCCCCCCCCCCCCCCCCCCCATTTTACCCATGGTGCACTCCTTCAATTGTTTTTTCCAATTTTACCCCTCACCTAAAAAATGATGGAAATGGAGAAAAGGTGGGTGGAGGGCAAAATTGGAAAAAAAAATTGAAGGAGTGCACCATGGGTAAAATAGGGGGTGCACAAATCACTTCCCATGATTATTCCAAGAATTAAATCTATGGATTTCATTAAATTAAAAATCTCAAATTAATGAATAGAATTTAAACTTTTTCTCGAAATCTAAAATGTTTCATCGCACTCTTAAAATAAGAGCTTTAGATCGAAGAAGGAAGTCTATTCAATCTAAATTTTCATCATTTTTAATTTGAAATGCTTAAAATAAATCCACACATAGACTCAATTAAAGAATAAAACTAAAATCAAATAATCACCAGACATCAATTGAATAATTGTAAAACCATAAATTAATTATTTTATCACACCTTTCTCTTATTATTAAAATACGAAATTAGAATTACAATACAAAGAATTTTGGAATTAAGAGAATTCAATAATACAACGGAAAATTACAAACCACCAACCTCAGACCCTTGTGGAAATCAAAATTGCCAAAGTTTCTGCTATTTCCATCATCTCCTATGCACAACCCTTCAATTTCTTCAGCCAAGTTCAATTTTCTCAGTGGGAGAGGGATAATATTTATAGATAAAAGGAGGTAGAGTGAATGGTTTAAAGGAGGTGGAAAAAACCACTAAATTTTGTGCAAGGTGTGAACACAAAGGGGTTGAGTCGGCCATGGTGTGAACACACCATGAAAAATGGGTGCAAATGTAACACCTCGGATTTTCAGATCATTATTTTATATGACATTTACTCTTTTAAATTGTAAATTTTAGAATTAAACCTTATTTGGATCAAGAATTGGGCCATGACCCAATTAGGACCAAACCAATGTTGGAATTGGTTTTATTAAATGCAAATGGGTTGAATTAATTTAGTGATGAATTATATCTAATTTTAAACAAAAGATATTATGGCCGAGTAGTGGATTTGAAATATCCAAGTAGATGTTAAAAAAAATCAAATAAAGATTATCTTGGCCGAATTTTAGATAATGCTTTACATATTATGCACATGAGAGATATGTGGGATTTTTAAATCCACAAATGATATGCAAGATATTTAAAAAGGGATGAAATATTTATGAATTTAATTAAAAGATTATTTGGATTATAATTAGGGTTATGTGCATAGTACTTGCTAATAAGAATTAAAGGAAGTCTTAATAAGGCAAGGGAAAGTCGGATATGGCTAATTAAAGAGGGAAAGTTGGCCATGGTTAAATAAGGAAGGTTTGACATATGTCCAGTGTTTTGGTTATAACTTTTCACTCTCATATCTGATTGCTTCTATTCTTTTTGCGTTGGAAAGAAGATTTCAAGAGCTACAACTTTTTAGTTTATCACTTTTTCTGATTCGGACTTTAACAAGGTCGAAATTGAGCTACAATATAGTACATGTGTAATAACGGGGAACATAAGGGGTACACGGCTAAGGGTTGCTTATCTTGAGAAATTTCTAATGTGGGATTAAGGAAAACTTAATAAAAGGAGAAGCCCAAGGGGTTGCACGATTTTTACAACCCATTAGCAAGTTTTATTCTTCTCTCTCCCTCTCTCGATTCATCATTCTCTTCCACGCCAAAGCAAGAGAAGAAAGGGCAGCAACTAGAAGGTGTTCTTGTTTGGAGAAAAGAAATAAGAAGAAGGGAGAAAGATTAGAAGATCAAGGAAGAGGTTAGTATTTAAGTGTTTAATGTTATAATTTGATTTATGAAATCAAAAGAACCATAGGGTTCGGCCGTAGTGCATGGCCGAACCCCATGGAAAGATTGTTTAATTAATTGGTTTTAAAAGATGGAAAACCATGGTGTGTTCGTGATCCATTGATGGGGTCTATATTTTAGATCTTGGATCATGGAAATCATGGTTATTTCATAATGGTTTGAATAATGAAAACCATGGGGATTTATGGTTTAGATTAACAAATTTAAATGATGAAAATCCATGGAGGAGTTTGATGATTATTAAAGAAAAATTGGATGGACATTGGGTCGGCCTTGGTATGGCCGAACCATGATGTTTTGTGGTTAAGCTTTGTGATCCAAAATAATAAAAGGAAGAGGTGAGGTTCGGCCATGGTGTATGGCCGAACCCCACCAAACTTTTTATGGAAGTGATGATCGATTTTGATGGGATCTAAACCAATGGCTAAGATCATGAACCATAGGGTTCGGCCATGGTGTATGGCCGAACCCCATGGGATAGATTTTGAATGGAGATTAAAAATAGAAAACTTCTAATTAAGGGAAGGGGTGGCTAAATTAGAAAGCACTCCAATTTTGGAAAGGAGTTCTAATCTTAGAAAGTTTTCATTTATGGAAAGTTGGAATCTATATATGAAAACCTTCCATTTATGGAAGATGTTGTTAATTATGGAAAAATCATCTAATTTTGGAAGGTGTTTCCAAATATGGAAATGAGGTTGCTTATTGGGAAAGTTTCTATTCTTGGAAGTAGATATTAAAATTAGAAAATATCTACTCAAAGACCAAGAAGATTACTTATGGAAACCATCCCAAGAATGGAAGGTAAGATTTGATTATGGAACCTAATTTAAATGAATGGATTGATTGACATGAGTGAGGTTCGGCCATGATGTATGGCAGAACCCCACTAGGGTTTAGTTTTTGGAAACCTTGTTATTTATGGAATATGATATTAAATTATATAAGGGTTGGTGTTTAATTAAGAAACCTTCTAGATGTGGACCTTAGGTTAAAAATGGAAGGAAGAGTTATTTTTAGAAAACTTTCCATTTATGGAAGGAGGTTGATATTATGGTAAATTAATTAGAGAAACCTTCTAATGATAGAAGGGGAGATTAATAAAGGGAAGTTCTATTTATGGAAAGTGAAATATAAATTTGGGGACTTTCCAATTATGGAAAGGTAGAGATTAATTGGAGATTATACACCATAGGGTTCGGCCATGGTGTATGGCCGAACCCCATGGTCTAAATTAAGGGACTAAAGGTGTAATTAAATTATGGTTTAAGGGCTGGTTTATAAATCAGATTATGAACCTAAGTCATGAGTTAAGTTATGTGTAGTTTTAAATAAAATAAAAGGGTACAATGTATGATAAGAAATGATGGAGAAGGGAATGGCAAAAATGTAATTAAGATACCAAAGTAGGAGAACCATGGGTTCGGCCATGATGTATAGCCGAACCCCATGTGTTATGTTTGATGAACTTATTTGATTAGGGAAGTTTTTAAAGCCTAATTAGGGAAGATTTAAAAGAAGAAGGAAGCCGATGACAATTTGGTAAATATGAGAGAATGTTGGACATAGGGTTCGGCCATGGTGTATGGCCGAACCCCATGAGTTATTTTTATGGTATTTTGGCATTTGGAAGCATGAAAGGATAACTTGGAACCTAAGCAAAGAAAAGGGGCTAGGGTTACCAACAGTGGCATTTTTGTAAATATGTATAAAAATGGTAAACCATGGGTTCGGCCATGGTGTATGGCCGAACCCCATGGGGTTTTGTTTATAAACTTAGAACTTTATAATTAGGTGAGTTTTGGTGTTGATTTATTATTATATCATAAGGTAACGGGATCTCGCAAGCGGTGCACGATCGGTGATCGAATCTTGGACAGAAATGCAAGGACTTGTGAACGGTCTTACGTAGGATTCCACCTCTTTGAAACCATGGTTTATGTACTTTGTTTTGTCTTATGTTTGATAAAAATATGTTTCAAGGAATATGGTTTATTTATGGATTTCAAATGCTATGTTTAAATTGTTTAAAATAGCATGGATTGATTATGTTCAAAGGTGATTTTACATGCTAGGTTTTATTGTATAAAGAGCATGTATGGAATATGTTTTTCAAATGATGGCTTTTAATGCTATGTTTATGTTATAAAATAGCATGTGTTTCATTGGCATCTCATGCATGGCATGGGGTGAAGGATTTATAACCGGAGGGGTCACACTCCATCGGGGCGTCAGAAAAACCTATGTGCAACACCTTGATGTGATTTCCATCAAGAATATTTCCGGAGGGTCCACACTCCGTCGGGGCGACCGAAAGACCTATGTGGTAGCTACACTTTATGTACAGGTGATGGGTGGGACTCATTGCATATTTGTCATCATTGCATGGCATGGATTTTAACTGGTTTTATATATTATGTTATAATATATGTTTTGTACTAACCATGCGTTAGCCGTAACTGGAATACCTACTGGGCGCGTTGCATTAACGCCCTACTTCTACCCTGTAGTTGGTGATACAGGTAATCAGGGAAACAATGAACCTAAGGCAGACCAGACATAGGAGCTTGTAAGATATAGTTTTATATGTTTTTTAAATAAATTACTCATGAACTTGTATTTGAGTATTTGGATTCCGGAATGTAATAACTTAGATGGTTGAATGTTTTGGTTTGATGATTATGACGTACTTTGCTATCTGAATGGATTAGAACGTGGTTCTAATATAATTTCGTATATTGATGATTATGATTCCGCAGTTGTATGATTTTATTCTGCAAGTCGGTATTGCTATGTGTGAACCGTTTTATTGGACTGAGTCCATACACACATAGGGTTGGCCAGTTAAGGGTCGGACTTTGGAAGTTCGGACTTAGCTCTCTTCGTGACGTCCCGCGCTCTATCACTCTACTCTATTACAAAAAAAAAAATTATACACTGAATTTACGAGAAAAATCGAGTGAAAAAGGACGGGGTGTTACAGCAAAATCCCATTTTTTACACATGTACCACCTTACAACTCAATTTTGTCTTAGTTAACGTCTGAATCACTAAATGTCGTAAACTACAAAGATGTAGCCCTTGAGGAACTATTTCTAACACTAATAGAGTCAATGCAATTGAATATCAGAGTGAAATGTTATGACCAAAATATTGAATCTGTGTCAAAATATTCCTTCTAAGTTCTTCAAAATTTATTAATTATTCTCTTTCTCTCTCGTCCACATGGGCTTGTCCGAATTTTGCATGGTTGAGCTCCTTGAATTTCACACGTTTGAATTTGAACGCTTCATTTCTTCATATCTTCAATTTATGAAATTTAATAATTTATCTCATCACTTGAAAATAATAATAAAAACCTAAAAAATTACTGAATTAATTCAAACTCTCATAAATAGATTTGATTTAATTAATTTACAATGAAACCCTAAATTGTGATGAAATAAATATTAAAAATTCAAACATCCAAGAATATCTCTTTCCAAAAATAGCAGCTTCCAAAAATAGATTTATTCTCAATTTCTCCATTTTTTCTTCCATTTAATCCTTATATCGTGTATTTTCCAAACATACCTGTAAAACTCATAAAATCCCATTAATGATATTAATAATATGAAAACAAAGGCTAATTTATCCAATATTCAGGGGTAAAATAGTCAATTTCTAGTGTTTATCAAATACCTCATACTTTGATTTTGCTAATCCTCAAGCAAAACAAAACTAAAAATTAAAAAAATCCTAACTACACCACTTTCGCTAGCACTCTCGATTGTATTTAGTGTGTGCAACAAACTTTTAAACCCTTAGCTCACTACTAGTGGACGAGTTTTAGTCTCGTGAGGGGTTCTAGTGATGATACCCACAAACATCAAATTTTAGATTTTAACAAAAATATCTAAACAAAAATTTAAACATCATACAACTGCAATATTATTTTCTAAAACTTATACCCGGAGTGTAGTGTGTGATAACCAAGATTAACATAACAATTTATTTCCAAATACGCACAAATTTAGCAACCACCAGCTGAAAATGTGTTTCGATTCCAAATCTCACAAAAGTATATCTCTCAGAAAGACGCTTAGAGATTGGCTTGAATTTTCTCTCATGTATATGCATACATGAGCATAATAATTTCTCAAATACAAATATCTCACATATTTAATAACATAGAACAAATTATAACAAAGAAAAATATAGATCTCATGAATGGATGCCATTTTTCTTAGAACTTTGAAATAATACACCATTATTTTAATCATCTATTCTCTACTTTAAATACCATATTAACTAAGGATCAACCGGACTTCCTAATAGGACGAAACATGGCATAGGGGTCATATCAAAGAAGGATAACAAGACTCTAAAATAAATAATTTGAATATAAAAAGTTAGATGTCTTCAGTAATTCATCGACGGGATATTTCTTCATCTATTTTTCTTTTAGCACTCTCGAAGTATTTACTTTTTCTTCATTTTCTCATCTTTTTTTCACAGGTTTTTTTTTGTACTATGGATGTTCCCTTTTTTTTTTTTTTTCATTGATTCTTTTTTTCCTTTTTTTTTTCTTTTTCTTGTCTGCATCACTCAATTTTTTTTTCCAAGTGCCATATTTTTTCAGAGTACCATCCCAATTTGTCATCTCTAATCTTTCCTAGATCCTTAGAATATGTCATAAATATTTCAATGAAGGCTTAAACTCCACAGTCGGAGTTGGGTATGGTAAACATGTCTAACAACAAAATAGGCTAAATTTTCATTCAAGACTAAAAAATGGGAACTAAGGTGATAATATGACCAAAATAAGTGGGCTTCAAAGGCTCAGACTATCCAAAAATAATGGCCTATATCACTACCTAAACTTCACATGGTTATTTATATCGCTTCAATTAAATTCAGAAAAAATTCGGTGTAATAATCCAAAATTAATGTCGTTCTTAGTATTTTGAACATAACAAAGAATAATGAGATCTAACTACAAATATAATGCGCACATCAAAGAACATAAGAATTTACTTATAACCCTCAGAAAAATTGAATGGCTCAAAAACTCACTGCATCACAAGTCTTCACTCGTATTCTTCCAGTGATTACTCAATTCATGAATACTTTTTTTTCTCAGACTAAATTTAATATGACGAGAGTAAAAAGTTTCCAAGAATAACTTTCATAAAATTTAATTGGAAAAACATGATATAATTTTTTTTATCCACATATTAATGTTGAAAATCAAAGATTTTTTTAAAAAAATTTCAAGATTTTTCAATTTGTTTTTGGACTCTAAAACAAAACACAGAAAAAGTGTAGAAAACACACAAAAGTGTAGCCCCCCAATACCCCTAAACTTAAATTGAACATTGTCCTCAATGTTCCCTAATCTACATGTGCACCTACAAATTAGAAGAAAATTTACAGAACAAAAACAATTTGGGTTCAAAAGTACCTGGGATGGCTTTCTTTATTTCAAATTTACAACAACAAATAGACAACAAAAAACACAAACACAACAAAAAGGACTCTAGACTGACAACAAAAACACAAAAATTGATTCAACAAAAACGAGACCTAAACTAGACGCTGACAAAATGACACACACACATAGACAGACTCAAACTTAGACTCAGAGTGACGGGTGGACATGGATGGAGATAGATGGACAGATAACAACAAATCAAAACAAAATGAAGACTACACAATATATGACATAAACGTTAAAAATTTTGAACATCACATCCCAAAAGACAGTGGTTCTAAATTGATTTTAACTTACAATGCATGAATCACTTTTACTCATATTTTTAGATTTTCTAGTTTTTGTTAATGCAATCCTAATCTAACAATGAAATATTCAAAACAAATATGCAAAAAAATAATCAAATAACTAAGCTAATGCATGAGACTGACACCCTAATATGCATGATCAAATTAAATATACAATTTTTTTTTATGCGAAATAAATGCAAAACAACCTAGTAAAAACTATATGAATGAATGAAAAATTTAAATTAAAAGAAAATGAGCTTAGACACTTACCTTGACATGTAGTGTTTAAATCCAGAAATTTTAGAGCTCGCGATTAAAATCTCCAACAAAATAGAATACCACAAACTTTGGTGAAGATTCTGAATCTCACTAAAAAAATGCATGAAACCCAATCTAAATGCAATTTTTTCTAATGTTATAACTAGTGGAGGAAATTAACTAATTGGAACCTAATTAAGAGTTTTAAATTATATTAAGACCATAATTTTTTTTAAATTAACATCCACTCAATTAATAAAAATTAGACTTTCAAGTTTAAGAATAATCTATTAAAGTTCAAAGTTGTTTCATGATTTTTTTTTTTTTAAATTAGACAACGTAATTGGACAATTTCCAAATTTAGATGAGGGTCTTAACATAGAGTTTTCTAAGTTTAGAAACTGTCCAAAATTAGATGATATCCAAAATTAGACACCTTCTGAAAATAACAATTTCTAAATTAAAATTTCCCGAATTGAGATCTGTTTTCTAAAAATAGAATATGACTGAATTAAATTAAAATTTAAAGATTTGAAAATTCTAAAGAGAGAAACTAGCCAATTTTAGAATTTCCAAAAATAGGAGTTTCCAAAAATAACAAGTTTCTAATTTTAGTAGTGTTTCCAAATTTAGATCATCTGTAGATTTTTCTTATTTCCAGAAAATTCTAATATAGGTAACCTTCTAAAATTAGAGTCTCTTAAAACATAGAAACTTCCAATTTTAAAGAGTTATCAAAAATAGTAATTTTATAAAATTACATTATTTCTAAAAATACATTATTCAATGGCAATTTTCTAAGTTCCCCGGCAACAGTGCCAAAAACTTGAATTTTAAATTTCCTGAGGTCTAATCTTGGAAATTTAGTTTTAATTTAGAAATATACTAAAAAATAGAAAATAAGTACAAAAATAGGAACAACATCTAAAAATAGAAATTAACCATTAAAGAGATCTGATTTTCATGGAAAACGCAGAATTTAATCTAATTTCAATTAAGATGGTGGAATTAATATTAAAATTATAAATAATCTAAACTAATTTAGAATACAAAAGTAACATACAATTAATTAATTACCAACGTAGTTCCCAATTTCAAGAATTCAAATTTTATGGACAAAAGAAAATAAAAATAACACCCTCTGTACATATTTACAATAGAACTGTATCAAAGAATCAAGGAGGCATTATTTCCATATTTAAAAATAAAACAAACGCCTAGAATACGGAGCTCACGTAAATCACCAATCAAGCACTCAAATTTTCCATTCATAATTATTCTAAGAATTAAATCTATGGATTTAATTAAATTAAAAATCTCAAATTAAACCTTTGAATGAATATAATTTAAATTTTTTCTCCAAATCTAAAATATTTTATCGCACTCTTAAAATAAGAGCCTTAGATCGAAGAAGGAAGTCTATTCAATCTATTTTCATCACATTCAATTCGAAACACTTAAAATAAATCCACACATAGACTTAATTAAAGAATAAAACTAAAATCAAATAATCACCATACATCAATTGAATAATTGAAAAACCATAGATTAAATATTTCATCACACCTTTCTCTTATTATTAAAATATGAAATTAGAATTACAAAACAAAGGATTTTGAAATTAAGAGAATTCAATAATACAATGAAAACTTAAAAACCACCAACCTCAAACCCTTGTGGAAATCAAAATTGCCAAAGTTTCTCTTCTTTACCTCATCTCCTATGCACAACCCTTCAATTTCTTCAGCCAAGTTCAATTTTCTCAATGGAAGAGGGATAATATTTATAGATGAAAGGAGGTAGAGTGAATGGTTTGGATTCAAAGATTTAAATAAAGCAATGGACACTTGGAGGGATGATATTGTTTGTGCTAAACATGGAATGACTTAAAGGCGGTGGAAAAAATACTAGAATTCATGCAAGGTGTGAACACAAAGGGGTTGAGTCGGCTATTGTGTGAACACACCATGGAAAGTGGGTGCAAAATCCCATTTTTTACAAATGTACAACTTTGTAGTTCAATTTTGATCTAGTTATCGTCTGAATCACTAAATTTCGTAAACTACAAAGTTGTATCCCTTGAAGTCTTCTTTCGAACACTGAAAGAGTCAATGTAATCAGATATTGTAATGGAACGTTATGGCCAAAATACTGAATCTGTGTCAAAATATTCCTTCTAAGTTCTTCCAAATTTATTAAGTATTCTCTTTCTATAACGCCCCGCCCTTTTTCACTTGCCGAAAAGTCAGAGTCTATTTTTTTTTTGAAATAAAGAGTGAGAGAGAGTGGGACGCCACGACGCGAGCTAAGTCCGAAATTCCAAAATTTGGCCCTTAACTGGCCAACCATACGTGTGCGTGAACTAAGTCCACAAAAACAGTTCACACGCATTAAGGCTAAACTTACGGAATAAACATTATGCGGAATTATACTAGAGTTACTATTCCTATCCATTTTTAAGCAAGGAAGCCCATCACATTAAATAACTTAAGTTCCAATGTCCAAAATAAAACAAACCATAGCAAGATAATTCTAAGTTATTACAGTCCCAAAATGCGAATAACTCAAATTACATTGTCCGAAATAAAGCAAGTCTAAATTATGCAAGCTCATAAGTGTAACGCCCCGCCTTTTTCACTCACTTTCCGAAAATCAGAGTCTATTTTTTTTTTTTAAATAGAAGAGTGATAGAAGGCGGGACGTCATAACGCGAGTTAAGTCCGAGCTTCTAAAGCCCGACCCTTAACTGGCCAACCATACGTGTGCATGGACTAAGTCCACGAATACGGTTCACATGTAATAAGTTTAACTTGCGGATTACATCATAACTGCGAAATTATAATAGAACCTAATTCTATTCCATTTTAGATAGCAAAGTAGTCTGTCATTTAACAATGTTTATCTTAACTTAAATATCCAAAAGTAAACATTCAAACCATAGCAAAATAACTAAGTTATTACATGCCCGAATTCTAGCTACTCAAATTACATAGTCCATGAGTAACTTAATCAAAATGAAATCAAGGACATCCAAGTTCCTATGCTAGGCTCCGATCATGCTCATCATTCCCTTCATTTCCTGTGTCATCCACTAGGGTAGAAGTAGGGCGTTAGACAACGCGCCCAGTAGGTATTCCAAAGTACCAAAAATAATATAGATAACGTAATACAAAATCCATGTAAAACAATGCCATGCCACGGTGTCAAATGCAATGAGTCCCACCCATCACAAATACATATATCCTCTTGATGGAATTCTCCTCATCAAGGTATACCCACAGTTACCTTACGGACGCCCTGACGGAGTGTATTCTCCGGATTCTTCTTGATGGATGATGCACATCAAGGTCTTCCCACGAATGCCTTACGGACGCCCCGACGGAGCGTGGCCTCCAGTTATAAACATCCCTCCCATGCCATGCATGAGATGTAAGTTAACACATGCTATGTATAATACAATCATAGCATTAAAACCTCATATTGAAAACACATCATTTTTACAACATAAACCATCAAAATATAAATTGGAAATCATCATATATAACCCATGGTTTCAAAGAGGTAGAATCCTACCAAAGATCACTAAAGTGTCCTTGCGCTTTCGTCCGGAAACCTTTCAGGATCGTACACCCCTTGTGAGGTCCTGTTACCTTATAACATGCCAACCAATTAATCCCATGTCCCATTTGATTTATAATAATGTCCAAGTCCATAAACACACTTTGTGGGGTTCAGCCATACACTATGGCCGAATCTCACTTACTTGGTTTTAGTCCCTCTTTTGATTTGTTAATCAAACACCACTGAGGTAATAATTTAAACCCTAAGTCCAAAAATCATTCCTCATGGGGTTCGGCCATACACCATGGCCGAATCCATGATCTTTCATTTTTTACCCATATTTACATTTTTTGCCATTGTTTCCATCACCTTATGTTTAGGTCCACAACATAGGTCCATGACTAACATTTTATGCACAAAACCTTCCTCATGGGGTTCGGCCATACACTTTGGCCAAACCCATGGTCCTTTATTTCCATGATTCAATCATGCATTTTGGTTCATACTTTTGGATCATCATTTACCATACTTAAAATCAATTACAATTACCATCATTCCCCCATTACTTCCATGATCTAAATACATGTTCATACTTCAACAATTCTTCATGGGGTTCGGCCATACACCATGGCCGAACCCAAGGTCCATGGTTCTCCATCCTTTACATCATTTTGACCCATTTAAAAATTGGTTCATGGGGTTCGGCCATACACTATGGCCGAACCCATGATGTTCATCTTCATCCTTTAAATCCTTTATCATATTAAGTCCATAAATCAAGTCCCTCCATGGGGAAGTTTAATCATACCCTAGGTCATCATTTATAATCCCAAAGTCCATCAACATGACTTCCATTTTAATCCTTTTAAAAATATTAATAACCTTCCATGGGGTTCGGCCATACACCATGGCCGAACCCTATGGTTCATAATCTTCTTTAAAAAATCATTCATCCAATATCCTTTCCATAGGGTTCGGCCATATTAAAAAATCATTCATCCAATATCCTTTCCATGGGGTTCAACCATGTTGTATGGCCGAACCCTATGGTTCATCATTTCCCTTCATAAAATCATACATTTAAGATTGATCTTTTGATGGGGTTCGGCCATACATCATGGCCGAACCTCATCCATCCCTTCCTTTGTCCTTAGTGGTTTATACATAAAACCTTATGGTTTGGCCATGCAAGGTCCTAACCATAATCCTTGATCATCCACTTATTTCATACATGGTTCATGCTTAGCATCTTAGCCATAATAAAAATTAGGTTTGGCCATTGTCCTTGACCATTTTTCTTATTTATGTAATCTTATCGAGCAATTACCGATTCCTCGACTCCTCCGATTTCTTTCACTCCTTGTTGCTCCTTTCTTTCCTTAGCCTCTTCTTCCTTCCTTTTTGCTCTTTAGCCGAGATTGATCTTGATGAAATCCGTTGGAGTGGTTCGGCCAAGAGATATAGGTTTGAGAGAGAGAGAGAAGCTTGGGATAGAAAATACTCCAAGTCCTTGTCTTGAGGGTGGTCGGCCTTATGTGAGAGGGAGAGAGAATGAGATGGAAATTCTCTAAGTGTTCTTGCCTTGAGAGTGATTCGGCCAAGAGAGGGAGAGGGAGAGCGTGAAATGAAACTCCACTCTTTTCTTGGTTAATGAGGGTCGGCCAAAGGTGGTGTCCCTTGGTGGCACCCCTTTGTAACTCCCAAGCCCATTTACCTCCCTCCTTTATGTTTCATTTGGGGGTTTCATCCATGAGATGAAACACCCATGTCTCCAACGGTGTGACCTTGTGTAACCTCCACAAAACCGCCACCTCTCTCATTAATGACCCATTTGGGGGTTTCATCCATGAGATGAAACTCCCATCTCCCAACGTGTGGCCTTGGTTTGAATTGTGTAACAACACAAAAACAATCCTTCTCCCATTGATGATCCATTTTGGAGTTTCATCCCATGAGATGAAACTCCCATGCATCCAATGTGTAGCCTTGACTTGGTCTTGGGGGGATGCACCTCTCCACCTTCCCACTCCACTCACTCTTTAACTCAACTCACCTCTTTAATTTAACACATTTAAAATCAACTCAATCCCTTGATTCCATTTCCAATTTAATACAGCATGGCCGAACCCATGGTTCATCATTTTTTTTCTTCTTCCCATCTTATAACACTTTGAAAATGGGTTTTTCTTAAAAACATCTACATCCACATGTTTAGGTCATTTGATGGGGTTCAGCCATACAACATGGCCGAACCTCATCCAATCTCTTTTTGTCCTCAATGATCCTTGTATATCAAGATTAGGGTTCGGCCATGCAAGGGCCGAACCATGTTCTTTGATCATTCTCCTATGAACTTAATTTCCTCATATTTAATCATGCATGCTGTCCTCCATTTAGTCATGTATTACCATATCTTACCCACCAACAAGGTTACGGTATTTTCATTCCAAATACTTAACCATCTTCTTGGATGAATTTTCCTTTGACATTCCATGGGCCATAACATCTTGGCCAACCCTTTTCAATCCCATATGGAACCCCATGGTTTCAGCCTGTCCATAGTCGAAACCATGGTTTCCTTAGCTTCCTTTTTAATCAATAAGCCTTGTTAATCATACATACCTATTCCGCGACTCCTCCGTTTCTTTAAGTCTGATTTTGCTCCTCCGTCCTTCTCCTTCCTTAGTCCTTGTCCTTCCTCCAGGTCTAGAGTCGAAATGGGAGGAAGAGAGATTGAAAGCCTCCTTGATCTTTAATGGTGTATTCGGCCAAATAAGTTGCTTAAGAGGGAGAGGGTTTGAGATGAAAACCCCCAATGGAGGGTTCGGCCAAATGGGTGAAGGTTTGAGAGAGGGAGAGAGGGAGAGAATGAGATGGGAATTTTTCTATCTTTCTTCCAAAGAGTGGATCGTCCAAGGGTGTAGAGAGAGGGAGAGAGTGAATGAGATGAAACTTGTCTCAAGGAGAGTTAGCCCTAGGGTTTTGGTGTGAGCCTTTGTTACTAACCCTAATCTCCCCAATCACCATCATTACTTCTTTGTCTTTCCCATGTGTCCCTTAGCTAACCAAGAGGGCACATGCTTACACTTGGCCATCACTCCCTTCCTAACGGTCTTTGGTCTAGGGTTTCCATGAGATGGAAACCCTCCACCTCCTCTTTGACTCATTTAAGTCCTTTCAACTTCCATATGACTCTCTTGTGAACTCACTTCCCATTCAACTCACTTCACTTGACTTAGACTTTATTCTTAATTAATTAATTCCTTATCTCAACTCACTTCACTTAACCCTCTTGGACACACCCATGAACTCACCCATGGTTGACCAAGTCAACCATGGTAGCCGGCCCCACAAGTTACCTTAGACATGTAACACTTCGGAATTCCATGTTATCAATATTTACGGAATTTGCCATTTTAATTGTGAATTAACGGATATGAACCTTAGATGGGTAAGGTTTAGGGCAATGGCCCAATTAGGACCCAACGGTTATGGTATAAGGTTCAATTTAAAGTAAATGGGTAAGGCGCATTTAATTGGGTCAATGTTGCTATTTGGGTCAAAATACCCAATTGGGACCCAATGGGTCGTGGTTGACTGGGTTGACAACCAAGTGAATTCAAGCCTAATTAAATGGGGCTGAATTAAAATGGGAATGCAATCAAGTGAGTGAGTTGATCTTAAAGTGATGAGTTAAGTGAGTTGAGTTGATTTGAATTAAATTATATGAGTTAGGTGAGTTGGAGCCTTGGAGTTTCACCTCATGGATGAAACTCCCACATGGAGAGTTAATGGAGGTGGACGGTTACACATTTCAAATTCAAACAAAGGCACACGTTGGAGCCTTGGAGTTTCATGTCATGGATGAAACTCCCACATGGAGAGTTAATGGAGGTGGACGGTTACACATTTCAAATTCAAGCCAACGCAGACGTTGGAGCGTTGGAGTTTCATCTCATGGATGAAACTCCCACATGGGGAGTTAATGGAGGTGGATGCTTACACATTTCAAATTCAAACAAAGGCACACGTTGGAGCATTAAGGAGAGAGGTTAAGGAAAATGGGAGTTACATCAAGGGCTTTACCAAAGCCATCATCCTTGGAACAAAACAATTTTAATATTCATCTCACTCTATCCCTCTGCCTCTTGGCTGTTCTCTCCCTCAAACCCTCTCTTGGCTTATCACTCCTCAAGACCAAAGACATAGAGTTTCATCTCAAAGTTCTATCATTCTCACACAAGGCCGAACTCTCCCTCTCTCTCAAGTTTCACTCTCGGCCAAAGAAGTAAGAAGGAAGGATAAAGAGGCTAAGGAAGGAAAGGATCAGAAGAATAAGTCGGAGGGAAGGAAACCAGAGGAGTCGCGGAACCGGTAGGTATTTTGATAGATTTTTAATAAGTAATGAAATATGGTCCGGCCATTACATGGCCAAACCTTAAATGGTATATACAAGAATCTCATCAAAGGTTATGATCATTGTGATTGGATTTAACAGAGGAAATATGGAACCATAGGGTTCGGTCATTGTGCATGGCTGAACCTCGTGGAAGAAAAATTAATGGACGAATGTGTTGTTTTAATGGAAAGGATGAACCATATGGTTCGGCCATGGTGCATGGCCGAACCCCATGGAAGGACATAGGTTATATTTTTTAATGGATTGGAAAGATGGAAATCATGGATGTATGCTTATGATTTTTAAGGGTTTTAGATGGATGTATGAATGGGAACCACTAAAAGATCAAACCATATGGGTATGATACAATTTAAAGGAAAATAAGGAACCATAGGGTTCCTTATTGTTGTATGGCCGAACCCCATTGAAGAGTATTTGATGATCATGGAAGATTTAAATGAAGTCATGTGTATGGACTTGGAGTTGTAAATAAAGATTCAAGGATATAAACCTTTCCATGGAGGGACTTGTGTATGAACTTAAGATGATGAAATATGGAGATAAGATATCATGGGTTCGGCCATAGTGTATGGCCGAATCCCATGAACCATTTAATGAACCATCTGATGGAACATGTTAAATGAGCATTTAGAGTTGTTATGCATGTTTAAATGAATGGAGGATTGAACAAGGAAATAAGGGATTTAATTATATATATCTATGCTCATGGATTATGTTAATGGTTATGGATTTGTATAAATGGCAAAGTTGTAAATATAGGCAAGAAAATGAAAGATCATGGGTTCGGCCATGGTGTATGGCCGAACCTCATGAGGAATGTTTTATGGACTTAGGTGGTTACCAATGGTGGATGATTAATTGTTAAGTGATTAACTAAGTGGTGATGGAGTAAAAGATCAAAGAGGGACCAAATCAAGTGAGTGAGGTTCGGCCATGTTGTATGGCCGAACCCCACTAAAGTTGGTTTATGGATTTATGTTAAGGGCTTAAATGATTAACTTAGTGATGAATGATTAATAGATCAAGAGAGGCACTAAAACCATGAGAGTAAGGTTCGGCCATGGTGTATGGCCGAACCCCACCAGGTTGTGTTTATGGACTTTGACCTAATGTTGAATCAAATGGAATATGAGATTGACTTGTTGATATGTAACAAGGTGACGGGACTTCATAAACGGTGTGCGATCGTGAACGGTTGCCGGTTTAAGAAGCAAGGACACTTTATTGGTTTTTGGTAGGATTCTACCTTTTTGAAAACATGGTTTATGTAATATAGTTTATTTGGTTTATTTTGATGAGTTATGTCGTAAAAAGATTATGTTCTAAATATGAGATTTAAAATGCTATAATTTGTATAAATTGCATAGCAAGTGGACTTTTGTATCTCATGCATGGCATGGGAGGGAGGATATGTAACCGGAGGCCACACTCCGTCTGGGAGTCCGAAAGACCACAGTGGGGATACCTTAATGTGCATTTCCCATCAAGAAGTAACCGGAGGGGCCACACTCCGTCGGGGTGTCCGAAAGACCACTGTGGGGGTACCTTGATGATGAGAATCCCATCATGAGGTTATATGTACTTGTGATGGGTGGGACTCATTGCATTTGACATCATGACATGGTATTGTTTTATGTAGTTTTTGACATTATGTTATTATATATGATTTGTACTAACCATGTGTAGACCCTAAATGGAATACCTACTGGGCGCGTTGTTCTAACGCCTTACTTCTACCCTAGTTGATGGCACAAAAAAGGAAAGGGACGATGAACGTTATCGGAGCCAAGCATAGGAGCTTGGATATGTAATTGGATTATATTTTGTTTAAGTTACTCGTGGACTTGTAATTTGAGTAGCTAGATTTCGGGCATGTAATAGCTTATATAATTTTGTTATGGTTTGAATGGTTTGTTGTATATTTAAGTTAAGTTTAATTATGGTTAAAGACTTGAAGTACTTTGCTATCTAAAAAGGAATAGATCTAGGTTCTTTTATAATCCGCAGTTTATGATTTAATCTGCATGTTTATATTATTATGTGTGAACCGTTTTCATGGACTTAGTCCATGCACACATAGGGTTGGCCAATTAAGGGTCGGACTTAGCTCGCGTCGTGACGTCCCACTCTCTATCACTCTTTAAAAAAAAAGACAGACTCTGATTTTCAGATTGCGAGTGAAAAAAGGTCGGGGCGTTACAGTTGGTATCAGAACGAAATGGGAAGGTTGAATCTTTCGAAGTAAGATTAAGACGGTTTCATGTCTCACTGACAGATAAGAATCCCAACTGACCGACTCTTTGGAGTCCGCTGCACAGGGGCCGGATTAATTTACTTCGTTAGACTCAGACTGAACATTCAATCTGAGAACAACAATGAAGGATAGCAAAGGAAGTACAGCCAAAATAATTGGATTTATCAAACATAGCAAAATAGGATATATTTCCCCAATATACCCGAATTGAGAAACAAACAATAGATACTTAGGGAATTTCCCAAAAACAAAGAAAAACCAAGAGTACTTATTTGGAAATTTCCCCAAAAGTAGGAAAATACAAACTTTACGATGAAAACTAAGTCATGATATTTTTCAATGGCTTAGGGAAAAAATGCCTGCAAAGAGAAGGACCAAGAGAAGGACCCGACAAAACCCAAATGGGGATGAAGAGGAGGTAGAACAACCTTGAAATGAGGAGGAACAAGAAAATAGCATGAATATTCCAGTGGTACCACCCGAACTACAAAACTTGGTTCAAGCGGTGGTCACTTCGGTTCTTCAACAACACCTAAACGGAAATGGAACCACCAGCGAGACCAATGACAGGAGCGTGGTCAGGGATTTCCAGCAACAGCGCCCTCCTTACTTCAAAGGGCAAGAAGGGGCTGTCGGAGCAGAAAATTGGATGAAGAAGATCACTCAGATCCTGACCAAGATTTCGAGTCATGCTGACAAGATTTTACTGGCCACGTCACAACTGATCGATGATACCGGTAAATGGTGGGAGGTGGTAGAGAAGCAGCGAGCACTCCTTCCGGAAGGAGAGAGGACTGCAATGACTTGGGATCAATTCTCAGCTACCTTCTTGGACCATTATTTCCCTAAGGATTAGAAGGAGCGCCAAACTCAAGCTTTTTTCTCTTTCGTACAAGGTACCATGACGGTGGTAGAGTACCACTAGGAGTTTCTTAGTTTGTCTTGCTACTCTGATTTACGGGAAGAAGTGAGTGAAAAAGGGCGGGGCATTACAATAAACATCCAACCATCTAAGTTATTACATGCACAAAAACTAGTTACTCAAATACATGTCCATAAGTAACTTTATTCAACATATAAATAAATCATCCAACCTCCTATGCTTGGCCCTCCTTGCGTTCATCGTTCCCCTGATTTCATGTGTCATCTACTAGGGTAGAAGTAGGGCATTGGAACAACGAGCCCAGTAGGTATTCCAAATTAGGACTAACACATGTTAGTACATAACATATATAATATCGTAATGACAAAAACCATATAAACCATGCCATGCAATGATGACAAATGCAATGAGTCCCACCCATCACATGTACATAAAAGTACCCACCACATAGGTCCTTCGGACGCCCCGACGGAGTGTGGACCCTCCGATTTCTTCCTGATGGAAAAGCACATCAAGGTACCCCACATAGGTTTTTCGGACGCCCCGACGGAGTTTGGCCCCTCCGGTTACATATCCTTCACCCCATGCATGCATGAGATGCCAATGAAACACATGCTATTTCATCATATAAACATAGCATTAAAAATCACATTTTGAAACATAACCAACACATGCTATTTAATCATATAAACATAGCATTTAAAATCACAATTTGAAACATATCTTTTGCAACATATATTCATCAAAAGTAAGATAAAAATAATGCACATAAACCCTTGGTTTTAAAGAGGTGGAATCCTACCAAAGACCGCTAACGTGTCGTTGCGTCTTTCGTCCGGTAACCGCTCACAATCGTACACACCTTGTGAGGTCCCGTTACCTTATAATATAACAATCAATCAAAACAAAGTCCCACTTGATTTACAATCTTTTAAGTCCATAAACCAATCCCCATGGAGTTCGGCCATACACCATGGCCGAACCCATGGTCTTTCATTTTTTACCATATTTACAATAACGCCATTCTTACCATTTTTATGCATTAATCTGGTGATAACCCAATTAATCATCTAAGATACATCAAACATTAAGTTCAGCAACCATTCCCCATGGGGTTCTGTCATACACCATGGCCGAACCTATGGTCCCTTATTTTCACTTAATTACCAAAATGTCATTACCTCTATCATTGTCTCTCCATTAATCCAATCACTATCTTAAGTTCATAAAATCCATTTAACTTGATTCATGGGGTTCGGCCACAACCATGGCCGAACCCTATGATATCTTAATTCCATTTAAATTACAATTTTGCCATTCATGGCTAACCTTCCATCTTAGCATGTATTCACAACTTTGCCATTACCTTAGGTTTATGTCCAAAACCCATAAATTGGTTCATGGGGTTCGGCCATGTGATGTCTAAGTTCCAAATACATCACTTTCCATATTTGAATCATAATTCAAGGTTCCTTCCAAAAACAATCCAAAAGTCCATAATTAAAAAGTCCATAATTAGAAACTTTCCAAATTTAATATCCATCCTTCCATTCTTCTATCTTTAGATCCTTCCTAAATTAAAATCCACCTTCCTTAATTAGAAAGTTTCCAAATTTAGCAATTAACATCATTAAATCCATAATCAAGATTCCTTCCATAATTAGAAACTTTCTAAATTAATAAACATCTTCCAAATCAATTAACATTCATTAAAAATACCAATACAACTCCATGGGGTTCGGCCATACACCATGGCCGAACCCTATGGTTCATAATCCTCTTTCTAAAAATTATTAAACATTGATCTTCCATTTAATCAATCACCATATTAAATCCATCTATATTTTCCCATGGTCTCCATTTAAAATTAAAACATAAATAACCTTTCCCATCATTTTAAATCCATTAAAATTATTAATATCCTTTCCATGGGGTTCAAGATTCATCCCTTAGTCTTATTCCATGGTCTCCATTTAAATTTAATACCATGATCATCCCATAATTATTTATGGGGTTCGGCCATACTCCATAGCCGAACCCATGGTCTAAGGTTCATCACAAAATTATCATTAAAACCCTTTAAAATCATAAACCTATATCTATGATTTTCATCTTTCAATTTCATTAAAATAACTAACATCCTTCATGATTTTCATCATTCAAACTTCCATTAAATAATCAATGTTCTTCCATGGGGTTCGGCCATGCACCATGGCCGAACCCTATGGTTTATCCTTTCCATTAAAAATACTTATTCATCTCCCAATTTTCTTCCATGGGGTTCCGATTGATTCTTGCTCTTCCAATCCTTCTCATTTCTTGGTCTTTTCCTCTTGCTGGCTGCCTTCTCTTCCTCTTTGTTTTGCTGGGAGTGAGAATTGAGATAGAGAGAGAATTCGGCTATGGTGGTATTGCCGTGCGCCCCTCCCTCTTTCTTTTTACTAACTCCCTCTTGATCCTAGTTTAAAAGGTGCTTAAGATAACAACTACTTAGTGTCGTGCGCCCCTCTTGTTGCCTTAATTAGATGTTCCCGATCTTCCAATCTAGCAGTATCACACACGGCCATACAATCTTTATTTAATTAGATAACTTCTTTATTTAATTTTAGGCAATTTGCATACCCTTTTTAAATGATCTTATGCGCCTAACCTTGGATTTGGAAATCCCTACACACGGCCATAAGCAATCTTCTTGGATATGCACATCTTAAATTCGGCCATGCAACAATTATCCCAAGTTCCTTTATTTATCTATGTTGCATTACTAATTAAATTCAACTCCATTTAATTCTATTGAAACCATTTCCAAAACCGTTGGGTCTTAATTGGGCAATGTCCCAACCCTTTACCCATCTAAGATCCATATTTAATAATTCACAAATTAAATGGGTAATTTTCATATATATTAATAAATTGAAAATCCGGGGTGTTACAACTTCTACCCTAGTGGATGATAGAGGAAACAAGAGGAACGATGAAAGCGAAACGGGCCAGGCATAGGAGCTTGGATGATTATAGTTTTATATTTTGATTAAGTTACTTATGGACTTGTAATTTGAGTAACTAAACTTCGGATATGTAATAACTTAGATGATTTGCGATGGTTGGATATTTATTTGGATAATTATGATATTTTAATTATGAATAAAGACTTGACGTACTTTGCTATCTGAAATGGAATAGAATTGAGTTCTATTATAATTCCGCATGTTATGAGTTTTATTCCGCATGTTTAAGTTGTTATGTGTGAACCGTTTTCATGGACTTAGTCCGTGCACACATAGGGTTGGCCAGTTAAGGGTCGGATTTTAGAAGTTCGGATTTAGCTCGCATCGTGATATCCCGCTCTCTATCACTCTTTGTTATAAAAAAAATAAAATATATATATATATATATATATATATATATATATATATATAGACTCTGATTTTCGGAAAGGAAAGCGAGTGAAAAAGGGCGGGGCGTTACAGTTGGTATCATAGCCAACCAGAAAGATTGAATCGTTCGGAGTAAATTAATTCGGCCTTCGTGCATTAATTTACTTCGTTAGACTCGATGGATGATAACAAAGGAAGTATAGTAAAAATAATTGGATTATCCAACATAGCAAAAATAGGATATATTTCGCCAAAGGACAAAACCAAGAGTACTTATTTGGAAATTTCCCCAAAAATAAGAAAATACGAACTTTAAAATGAAAACTAAGTCATGATATTTTTTTTTATGTCTTAGGGAAAAAATGCCTCCAAGGGGAAGGCCAAGGAGAAATACCTGACGAAACCCAATTGGGGGTGAAGAGGTGGTAGAACACCCTCGAAATGAGAAGGAACGACAATCTCAACATGAAGAGGAAAAACAACCATCCCACCAAGAGGAGGAGGAACAAAACAGCGTGAATATACCGGTGGTGCCTCCTGAACTACAGAACTTGGTTCAAGCGGTGGTCACTTCAGTGATACAACAGCACCTGAACGAGAAGGGAACCACCAATGAGACCAATGACAGGAGCATGGTCAGGGACTTCCAGCAGCAACGCCCTCCTTACTTCAAAGGGAGAGAAGGGGTTGTCGGAGTGAAAGACTGGCTGAAAAAGATCACTCAGATCCTGACCTTACTCAAGATTTCGAGTCATGCTGACAAGATTTTACTGGCTACATCACAACTGATCGATGATGCCAGTAAATGGTGGGAGGTGATACAGCAGCAGCGAGCACTTCTTCCGGAAGGAGAGAGAACTGTAATGACTTGGGAGCAGTTCTCAGCTACCTTCTTGGAACATTATTTCCCTAAGGAGGAGAAGGAGCGCTAGACTCAGGTTTTTCTATCTTTGGTACAAGGTACCATGACGGTGGCAGAGTACCATCAGGAGTTTCTCAGTTTGTCTGTATACGCATTTTATATGGTGGATACAGAGTATCGAAGGGCACGCAAGTTTGAGTGGGGCCTACGGCCAAGCATAAGGGCCAAGGTAATCATATTCAAGGCAGCCACATTGGCAGAGGTGGTCAGCAGGGCCACTATAGCAGAACAAGAGATGGCTGAGTTGATGCGTTTTGACAACCGCCGAGCTCAGAGTGGGAAGGGTACATTTCAGCCCAACAAGAGGTTCCGACTGAACTTTAGCAGACCCTCACCATCCACTTGGTCAGCAGGGGGCTTTCGTTCCAACCAGCCCTCCTCATCTGCATCAGTCACTCAGGCTCCCAGAGGGGTGAACAACTGCTTCCATTGAGATCAGCCAGCCCATTTAAAGATGGAATGCCCACAACTCAGTAGACCGTCTCAGTCTAGGGGTTCATCTCGCCGACCAGTTAGGCCAGCTAATTCATGAGGAGGCAGAACATTTAACAGGGCGGGACGGCCTCCTACAAGATCGGGACGGTTTTTTACCTTAGCACCTCCAGAAGCAGAGGATCATTCTGTGATTCAAGGTATGGCAGTAGTCAATAGTTCCTATGCCTTTGCTTTATTTGATTCTGTAGCATTTCACTCTTTCATATCTGCTACATTCATTTCTGCAACTGGAACTATAATACAAAAACTGTCCACATCACTCACCATTGTATCCCCCGTCGGAGACACATCATTGGGGCTTATATGCACAACAGTGAATACTGAACTTGGTGGACTCAGATTTGAGTTCAACTATTTGGTACTCGATATGACAGAGTACGATATTATCTTCGGCATGGACTGGTTAGCTAGCTTTCAGGCCAACATTGATTGCTATCGCGATAGGGTAACATTTTGGTCACCCGAGGGAAAACAATATGTGGTACGTGCTGACAAACAAAGCAGACTACATGAAGGGTTGAGTCATCTGGTATTGGACAGTATCAGAATCTACAAGGCACCGGTGGCTGAACTTCCGGCAATAGTAAAAGACTATGCGGATGTATTTCCAACAGAACTCCCTAGCTTGCCTCCCATGAGAGAGATCAATTTTGAAATCAAGATGTACCCTGGCACTGCATCAGTGTCATTACCACACTACCGGATGGCACCAGCAGAGATGTCCGAGTTAAAGAAGCAGATTGATGAACTGCTTAGCCTAGGGTGCATTCGAAATAGTACATCGGCTTGGGGAGCTCCGATTTTATTTGTGAAGAAGAAGGATGGTTCACTCCGTATGTGTGTGGGTTACCGAAAACTGAACCAGCTGACGGTCAGAAACAAGTACCCTCTACCCAGGATCGATGATCTATTTGATCAACTTAGAGGTTCCAGTCATTTCTCTAAGATTGACCTGATGTCCGGATACAATCAAATTCGGATCAGGGAGGAGGACATAGAAAAGACAGCCTTCAGAACGCGGTATGGACTATTTGAGTTTGTGGTCATGCTGTTTGGACTCACAAACGTACCGGCTGTGTTCATAGATTTAATGAACGGGATCTTCCATCCGTACTTGGACCAATTCGTCATTGTATTTATTGATGACATTTTGATTTACTCCAAAACTCAGGAAGAACACGTTGAGCACCTGAAGATAGTTCTGGACATTTTGAGGAAGAACAAGTTATATGCCAAAGCCAGCAAGTGTGAATTCTGGCTAACCAAGGTTAACTTCTTGGGACATGTCATATCAGCAGAAGGTATAGCCATGGATCCGGCTAAAGTGGCGGCAGTGGGAGAATGGAAAGCGCCAAAGAATGTAACCGAGATCCGTAGCTTCTTGGGATTGGCTGGTTACTACAGGAAATTTATCATGGACTTCTCCAAGATTGCATCTCCACTGACTTGACTCACTCAGAAAGGAGTCAAATTTGAGTGGCCAGACATGTGCAACCGGAGATTTGAAGAGCTGAAGAAGAGACTTACAACTGCACCTATCTTAATTTTGTCGGAAAGAGGCAAAGGTTATGAGGTAGAATGCGACGCTTCAGGAGAAGGACTCGGGTGTGTCCTCAGTCAAACACATCGTGTGGTGGCTTATGGTTCAAGACAATTGAAAATACATGAGCGCCTCTATCCTACGCACGATCTTGAACTAGCCGCAGTGGTCTTCGCTCTCAAAAGTTGGAGACATTATCTATATGGCGAGAAATTTGAAGTGTTTTCAGATCATAAGAGCTTGAAATACTTGTTTGATCGAAAAGAGCTCAACCTGAGGCAGCGCAGATGGATGGAATATCTGGCGGATTATGAGTTCGCACTTCGTTATCACCCTGGTAAGGCGAACAAGGTGGCAGATGCACTCAGCCGCATATCACATGCATCAGTGGCATGTTTGTTCAGGACAGAATGGGAGATGCTGAATACCATTCGAGAGTTTAATCTATATATATATATATATATATCAATAACCATGGGAGTACGTACAATCTAATCATACGGTCCAACATGGTTACCAAGATTGAATAGTAACAGCAGACAAACCCGAAAGTGGAGGAGATATGGGCCAAGATGTCTACTGGCGAAGTCATACCGGAATGGGAGTTACGACCAGGACAAGGTCTTGTATTCTGACAAAGGATATATGTGCCTAAGTACCTGCAGAAAAGAGTTACTGATTGAGGCACATCAGACCAAACTCTCTATTCATCCGGGCAGCACCAAGATGTATCACGACCTAAAGAGACATTACTGGTGGCACGGACTCAAAAAGGATGTGACAGAATTTGTGGCTCATTGCTTAACGTGTCAGCAGGTTAAGACGGAACATCAGAAGCCACCAGGGTTACTCAAACCCTTACCAGTGCCGTAATGGAAATGGGAACACATTTCCATGGATTTTGTCACAAGGTTGCCAAGGTCTTCAAAGGGCAACGATGCGATATGGGTCGTGGTAGACCGACTGACCAAGTCTGCACATTTCATTCCTATTAAGATGACAGACTCATCTGAGATTTTGGGCCGGCGGTATATCAGGGATATCATCAGATTGCATGGTATTCCTCGGACTATTGTGTCAGACAGAGATGGCCGATTCACCGGCAGAGTATGGTAGAGTATGCAGTCGGCCATGGGAACAGATTTACTGACAAGTACAACATTCCATCCACAGACTGATGGACAGTCTGATAGGACAATACAAACATTGGAGGATATGCTGAGAGCATGTATGCTAGATTTCAAGGGTGGAAGGGAGGATCACTTGCCATTGGTAGAATTCTCATACAACAACAGTTACCAGGCAAGCCTCTAGATGGCTCCATTCGAGGCATTATATGGTAGACCATGTAGGTCACTTGTGTGCTGGACAAAGGCCGGCAAGCCTGCACTTATTGGACCTGAGTTGGTTGCAGAGACTACCACGCAGATACAGTTGATACGGCAACATCTATTGACTACACAGAGTTGTCAGAAGAGCTATGCTGACAAGAAGAGGAGGTTCCTTGAATTTGAAGTGGGAGACATGGTGTTATTGAACGTCTCGCCACGAAAGGGACACATGAGATTTGGAAAGAATGGGAAATTGTCACCAAGATATGTGGGACCGTTTTCAATCATAAGAAGGATGGGGGATGTGGCTTATCAATTGGCACTCCCTTCACAATTGGCATCTTTGCACGATGTGTTCCATGTATCGATGTTGAGGAAGTACAATCCTGATCCCTCTCATGTACTGAACATACAAGATATAGAGGTCCAAAGTGACATGACATACGTTGAAAAGCATGTCCGAGTGGTGGACACAGAACAAAGGGTATTACGGAACCGAACGATCCAGTTTGTCAAGGTGGTATGGGATCGACATGGCATTGAGGAAGCCACATGGGAACTCGAGTAAAAAATGAGGACAGCTCATCCTAAGCTATTTATGTAAACATTTGAAACCCTACTTCACTCGATTTTTGGGATGAAAATTTTAAAAGGAGGGTTGCATTGTAACACCATGGATCTTCAAGTTATTAATATATATGAAAATTACCCATTTAATTTGTGAATTATTAGATATGGACCTTATATGAGTAAAGTGTTGGGTCATTGCCCAATTAAGACGCAACTGTTTTGGAAATGGTTTCAATAAATTTTAAATGGGATTGAATTAAAAGGGTTTGCAATATGTCTAAAATTTAATATGGATTAATTGGGCCGTGTATGTGAGGTGGTGTAACACCCCAATTTTTCAATAAAATGGAAAATTACGAAAATGCCCCTAAATTATTAAATTAATTATTTTGTGATGTCAAAATAAGAAATGTTGGGGCCTATTGCTCAAATTAAGGTCGTATGAGCACATTATATGTATATCAAGTTGATTTGGATGGGTTATGTACATCAATTGGGTTGGAAATGGCTAAATGGGTCAAAGGGCTCAATTGGACCCAATGGGTCAAAATGGATGATTTGACCATTGTGTAAGCTTAAATTAAATAGGGTTAAGCCTATTTGATTGGAAATCAAGTAGAGAAGAAATGGGTAGGCATGATCCATATGAGAAAACCACTTACAAATGACCAAAATACCATAATTGGGTCATAGAGTCAAAAACGGGTCAAGGAGCTAAAGGGGGGACCCAACGGGTCGGGTTGACCAGTTTGACCACGGATGACCGTGTGGGCCCTCAATTGAACTCAAGTGTGAGTTAATTCAACTTGAGTTGGGTTGATTTGAAATGAGTTGGATTTAAGAAATGAGTTGACTCAAACTTAGTGCATTAAAAGTGATGAGTTGGATGAGTTGGTTTAGAATAAAAATATTCTGAGTTAGGTGAGTCAAGAGGAGATGGAAATGAGTTGTAATCTCACACAACAATTAATCTGAATCAATCTCAGCCGTTGGTATGAAAGGGTGCTTTGGCAAAGCCAAAAGACACCAAGGTTGGGCGGCACCTCTTCATGAAGGGTTGCATTGGTTCATTTCCCATGTGATACAATGTTTGGCACCAAGGGGTGCAACGTTTGGCACCAAGAGGTGTCTTGGTTAACACCCTTAGCCCCATCGTTTTTAACAACATTAATGAGGGAGGATGAATGGGAGTTGGGGGGCTGAAACTATAAAAGAAAACCTAACCATACATGGCCGTTTTTCACACCAAGGAATCCAAGAATTCCCATCTCTCTCTCTCCCTCTGTCCAATCCGTTTTTCTTGGCTGAACAGCAGAGGTTTGGCATCAGTTAATCAAGCCTAAACCAGCAAGGAATTAAGGAAAGAAAGAAGAAATAAAAGGGAGAAATCAAGGATCAAATACAAGAAGAAAACTTGGAAAATTTGGTAAGTATTTTATGTGTTATTTTGGTTTAATAACATGGAATGAATGGGGGTGTATTGGGCCATGGTTATGGCCGAATACACCAAGGTTTTAACCTTGATTAAGAGAGGCTTTAAAATGGTAAAGATGACCATTGGGTTCGGCCACCATGGAGGGCCGAACCCCATGTAAAAGTTAGGTTGGTTTTCATGTTTTGAAACATGGAAACCATGGACTTTTTGGTGGACTGTTTTTGAGTTTTATTGAGATTCAAATGCATGTTTTAAAGAGGGTTAAAAACATGGATCTGAATGACATAAGGACTGAAGGTACCATGGGTCTAAATCAATGGTTTAAAATTGATGAATTGGACCATCAGGATCAGCCATCTTGGATGGCCGAATCCCACGAAGTATGATGGTCATTTGGACAAGTTGATGAACTTAGTTGGATGGTCTTGAGAGGTAATAAGGCAGCAATGTTATACTGATATTATGTTTTAAAATGACACCTAAAAACATGTTTGAAAGAACATAGACATGAGGTTCGGCCACCTTGGATGGCCGAACCCCATGTTAGTATTTGATGATTTTGATGAGTTTAAAACCATATAAAATATGGTGTTTGATGTAATTTGGTGAAGTTTAACTTGTTGTTATTGGTTGGCCAATGTAGGGATGAACCATGTCAATATTAGGGTTAAGATTACTGATTCAAATCATGGGTAATTGATGGATCAATCAGATCAAGAGAACCATTGGGTTCGGCCATGTGCATGGCCGAACCCCATGGGCTGTTTTGGAATAAATGGACTAAGTTCATAGGTTGTGTTTGATATTATTCCCATGATTTTTATAAAGGGTTTAAAGTATTGTAATGGAGAACCATTTGATGATGGAAGAGTGGGAATACAAGATTCGGCCAAGTATAAGGCCGAATCCCATAAAATGACAAACTCTAAGTTGATGATGTTCGGCCATGGGCATGGCCGAACCCCACATGATGTGGATGGGTCGTAGATGTGATTGAATAAGTAAATGATGTTATGACTTGCTGATTGGTATATGGATAAGGTACCGGAAGTCGAACGACGTGCGAGTCGTGACCAGGTGACATGAAAGAAAGATCAGTTACTGAAGGGATTCTTCAGTAGGTTTCCTACCTACTTGTAACCACGGTTTTTACCCAGTTTTCTTATGATACTCTTGTTTTAATATATGTGTTTCAAATGATATATTATGCATTAGCAAATGGCATACAGGCATTGGCATCTCATGCATGGTCATGGGATGATGAATGAGGTTCTACAGTGTTACAATTATGGGTTACGTCCTCCTTAGGCGATGAGAGTTCCGCCAGGAAGAGTAACATGATGATCATAGTCAGAATGGTTTCCTTAGGCGAAGAGAGTCCCGCCAGGAGGACTAATACGTGATATGAATCAGTCAGTGATGAAGAGATGGAAGTTGTATTGTGATTTATCTTGTCGGTGCATGGCACGACAAGTGATGGCTATGGATGTACATGATGGGGGAGGCTCATTGCATGTGCATACATCATAGCATTGTTTTACCTGTTTTTTTTATGATCATATATTATGATATGTATATGCATGTTTTATATGCTAACATGTGGTAGCCCTGATTCGGGAACCTACTGGGCGCGTTGATCTAACGCCCTAATTCTATCCTCAGAGGAGATTGCAGGTACAAGCAAAGGGAAAGGAAAGGTCGTTGACCGGGAAGGGAGCCAAGCCTAAGTGCTTGAATGAAGGGCTGAACTACTTTATATTACTGTCTTTTGAATACTTTTGTGGGACTTGTAATAATTCACTACTTGCTATGGTTTGAGTAGGTTGATAACATTTGGATGTTTGATCTATGATAAATAATGTTAAAGACTGTTACTTGCTATCTAGTCTTATTATTCCGCATGTTGATGTTAGTTCCATGTGTGTTCATTATCATGGTCTAGTCCATGTACACATGGGTGGCCAGTTAAGGTTCAGACTTGGGTAGTCTGAACTTAACTCGCGTCGTGACGCCGCCCGCTCTCTTCCGATGTTCTATTATGTTTATTTTAAAAAAAAAAATTAGACTCTGAAAATTCTCGGAATGGGCGGGGCGTTACAGGTGGACATGGAAAGATTTTAGGAATTGGAAGATTGCATGCGCATGGAAGATATTGATGAAAAGATTTTAGGAGTTGCTCAAGCCGTGTATGGGAGATATGCATATCCATGAGGTTAGCAATTGCAATCTATGCACACGGCAAAAGGGTCCCTTCCTTGTTAAAAACAGTACTAAGGCAATGGCTAAATGAAGGGGCGCATGGCACCTTCTAAGATATGACTGATTGGAAATTATAATGGAGAGGCAAGAGGGGCACATGGCACCTTCTAATTTAACACACAAAGGGGCGCATGACACCTTCTAAATCAATACACCAAGGGGCGCATGACACCTTCTAAGTTGGGACCAAGGGGAGGTTTTATTAAAGAAAGAGGGAAGGGGCACACAGCAATACACATACACCCCAAGGCCGAATTCTCTCTTTCTCTCAAGTCTCATTCACGGCATACACAAAGGAAGAGAAGGCAGCCAACAAGTGAAAGATCAAGAAGGAAGAGAAGGATTGGAAGAGCAAGAACAAGTAAAAGAAAACCGAAGGAGTCACGGAAGCGGTTAGTATTTGATAAATTTGTTTTAAGATAAAGAACCATAGGGTTCGGCCATGGTGTATGGCAGAACCCCATGGAAGAGAATTGGGAGATGATCATGATAAGTTTAATAAAAAGGGATGAACCATAGGGTTCGGCCATGGTATATGGCTGAACCCCATTGAAGGACTTTGGTGATTTTTAATGGAAGGTTATTGTTTATTTTTAAGTGATGAAAACCATGGAATAATTGTGTATGTTTTGAAAAGGGTTTAAATGGTTTAAGAGAAGTTGATGAACCATAGGGTTCGGCCATGAGGAAGGGACGAACCCCATGGAGGAACATTGGGTTTGTTTAATGGGTTTTTGAAGGATTAACTGCATGGAAAATTATTAATATTTTTAAAAGGTTTTACATGGAGAAATATAAAACTGATTACATGTATTTAGATCATGGAAGATCAAGGATGTATGATTGTTAAAGAGAGGATTATGAACCATAGGGTTCGGCCATGGTGTATGGCTGAACCCCATGGAGGATGAATATTAAATTAGAAACTTTCTAAATATGGACTTTTGGATTAAAAAATGAAAGAACCTTGATTTATGGATTCAAGAATGGGAATTGCTATAACTGGAAAGTTAGACATCATAGGGTTCGGCCATGGCGTTTGGCCGAACCCCATGAATCAATGTTAAGGATTGGATTATGGGTTATGTTAGCCATGGATGACAATGTTGTAAATATGGGAAAATATTGGACATAGGGTTCGGCCATGGTGTATGGATAAACCCCATGAACTATTTGTATGGATTATTTTGGAACACAAGCCTTATGAAAATAAGGAAGGTAAATGGCTATGGATAAGGTAATGGCAATTTTGTAAATATCGCCTAAAATTGAAAGATCATGGGTTCAGCCATGGTGTATGGCCGAACCCCATGAACTTGTTAATGGGCCATTTTAGGGTCTATTTATGGTAGATTTAAATGAATGGAGTGGTATGAATGGCAATGTTGTAAATACATGCTAAAATGGAGGGTTTTGTTTATGGTTCTATGGTTATGGATCCATGTATGAAATGTTTAAAATTAAGGAGATGAAAGATCATGAGTTCGGCCATGATGTATGGCTGAACCCCATGAGGTAGGTTTGTGGATCAAAACATGGACTTAGGCATGTGTTAATGAATGAAAGGTTTGAAATGAATAGACCAATGGCAAAGTTGTAATAAAGGGTGAAAGTGAGGAATCAAGGGTTCGGCCATGGTGTATGGCCGAACCCCATGAGGTTTACGTTTATGGACTTAAACTTTATGGTAAATCAAATGAGACATGGTTTTAATTGATTAATGCATTATAAAGTAACGGGACCTCACAAGGTGTGTACGATTGTGAGCGGTTACCGGACGGAAGCACAAGACACTCTACTGGTCTTTGGTAGGATTCCACCTCTTTGAAACCATGGGTTTAATGTACAATGTTTTTATTTTGATTTGATGAATTTACGTTGCAAATGATATGTTTCAAATTGTGATTTTAAATGTTATGTTTATATGATAAAATAGCATGTGTTTCATTGGCATCTCATGCATGGCATGGGGTGAAGGATATGTAACCGGAGGGGCCACACTCTGTAACGCCCCACCTTTTCCGAGACAAATTTCAGAGTCTATTTTTTTTTTAAAACTTAAATACCGGACAAGGGCGAAGGGACGTCACGACGCGAGTTAAGTTCAGACTACTCAAGTCTGAACCTTAACTGGCCACCCATGTGTACATGGACTAAACAATAAATTGCGGAATAAACTAGACTAACTGCGGAAATAGAATGAATAAATAGCAAGTAACAGTCTCAATTAATAATTAACATAAAATAACCATCCATAGTTAATAACCTAATCAAACTATAGCAAAGTATTAACTTATTACATGTCCATCAAAATATAATTCATATGACAATAATAAAGAAATCATGTTCATCATTCAAGCACTTAGACTTGGCTCCCCTCCCGGTCATCAACCTTCTCTTTCCCTTTCCTTGATCCTGTATTATCTTCTAAGGATAGAATTAGGGCGTTAGATCAACGCGCCCAGTAGGTTCCCGATTAGGGCTACCACATGGTTAGCATATCAAAACATGCATATATATCATAGTACATGATTAGTAAAAACATATAAAACCATGCTATGTATGTATGCAATTGTAATGAGCCCCACCCCATCACACATACATAGTCATCACTTGACGGGACTCTCACCGTCAAGGTAAATCACAATACACTTCCATCCGGGTCTCATATGATAAGGTAATCCACAGTAATCCTCGCTACCTGTGGAAAGACCCTTCATCATTGAGTTGATTCATATCACATATTAGTCCTCCTGGCGGGACTCTCATCGCCTAAGGAGACCAATGTGACTTTGATCATCATGTTACTCCTCCTGGTGGGACTCTCATAGCCTAAGGAGGACGGTAACTCATAATTGCAAACCGGCATATCCTCAATCATCATCCCATGTCCATGCATGAGATGTCAATGTATATGTACGTCATTTTGTAAATACATATCTCATCATTCAAAATCATATTTGAAACATAATATCAAATATAACATATCTCATAAAAAACATGATAAAACCAAGTCATAATTGTGGTTACAAGTAGGTAGGAAACCTACTGAAGATTCACTTCAGTACTTGATCTTTCTTAATCGTCAGCCGTTCAAGACTCGTATGCCGTATAAGCAAGTCTGGATACCCTATTTAAATAGCAGCAAACCAAATATTTATCATGTAATTCCAACTTAGTCAATGTCCCAAAAATGTACTATGTGGGGTTCGGCCATGGTCATGGCCGAACCTCACCTATTTATCCTTTTGGTCTCTTATTCATTTAATCCCTATTAAGCATCACTTTCTACAAAATACCTTGGTAGGGTTCATACAACCATATATATGATCATTCCACCTTTGATCAATAAACCATTCTTTCCCACTTTTGATCTTATTTATGATTAATCAGCTTGATATTAAATCCATACCTAAACCTAGGTAATTCTTAAATCAATAGATAAACACACCATAGTTACCAATGGAATTCAATCCATTCTTTTCATCCAAAAACAGCCCATGGGGTTCGGCCATGCACATAGCCGAACCCTATAGTTCTCTTAATTTAATTGGTCCATCATCTATCCATGATTTGAATCAGTAACTTAACCCTAACCTTGACATGGCTCAGCCCTTTATTGACCAACAAATAACAGCAAATTAATCTTCATCAAATCACATAGAAACCATAATTTATATGATTTTTAACTCACCAAAATCATCAAATACTTTAATGGGGTTCGGCCATCCAAGGTGGCCGAACCCTATGTCCATATCTTGGTCCTTATGAACATGTTTTAGGTCTCATTTAAACAAGTAATAATCAGTAAAACATTATTGCATTTTTACCTCTCAAAACCATCCAAATAAGCTCATCACTTTGTCCAAATGACCATAACACTTCATGAGATTCGGCCATCCAAGATGGCCGATCCAAATGGTCCATTGCATCAATTTTAATCCATGATTTAGACCCATGATACCTTCAGTCCTTGATGACCTTCTAGTCCATGTTTTAAGCCTCTTTAAAACATGCATTTTAAGTCTTAAATAACCACCAAAACAGTCACAAAACTTCATGGTTTCTATGTTTCAAAAACATCAAAACCAACCAATCATTTAAATGGGGTTCGGCCCTCCATGGTGGCCGAACTCTATGACCTTTGGTTTTGGATTTCTTAATCATTCATCTAGGTCTAAATCAAACTTCCATATCTATGTTTTAACCTTTTTAAAACATACACTTTAAATCTAATAAAACATCTAAAACAGCCCCATACTTGTATGGTTTTAAATTCCAAAAACCATCCAAATCAACCAATTATTTCCATGGGATTCGGCCATCCTAAGTGGCCGAACTCCATGCTCTAAATTTTCATCCTTTAGACCTTATAAACACATTTTAAAACCTTACTGAATTTGGCCACAAAATGACCAAATTAATGTGCATAACACACCATGGTTTGACATGGTTTTTGACCTTTAAGATCATCAAATCAAATCCACATTTTTCATGGGGTTCGACCAACCAAGCTAGCCGAACCCAATGGCATATTTTCTTATCCTTTTAAGCCATATAATCCCAGGTTTAGACCTATGACAAATTCAGCCATACATGACCAAATTATGTCATCCAAATTTATAACTTCAAGCTCTTTATTAAACCAAACACTTAAGTAAAAACTTACCAAACTTCCTTGCTTTTAATCTTTACTTCCAATCCTTCTTTGCCTTATTTCCTTTGCTGTTTTATGCTTGACCAGTTGTGCAAAACACCTCTGCTGTTTCAGCCAAGGAAACGAATTTGGAGAGAGGGAGAGAGAGATGGGAATTCTTGGATTTCCAAAGTGAAAATCTGCCAAGAATGGTAACATTTTCCTTTTGTAGTTTCAGCCCCATCTCCCATTCATCCTCCCTTATTTAATTTTGCTAAACACGATGGGATGTTGGGTGTCATCCAAGACACCCCTTGGTGCCAAACGTTGCATCTCTTCATATTTGACACATGCATCTCATGAGATACATGGTGCCACCCAAGCTTGGTGTCCCTTGGCTTTGCCAAGGCACCTCTTCACTCTCAACGGCTGAGATTGATTTGATTAAGAGTTGAGTGAGATTTAGACACCTTTCCATGTCCTCTTGACTCACTTGATTCATGGTATTTTTATTCTAACTCAACTCATCCAACTCATCACATTTAATGCTCCATATTTGAGTCAACTCTTTTCTTAAATCAAACTCACTCCAAATCAGTCCAACTCAAGCTGAACTAACTCATTCTTGAGTTCAATTGAGGGCCCACATGGTCATCTGTGGTCAACCTAGTCAACCCGACCCATTGGGTCCCCAATCAGCCCTTTGACCCGTTTTGAAAACATGGCCCATTCATGGGCTGATTTTGCCATTTCTAATTGGTTTTCACTTGTGTTTCAAGCTTACCCATTTTTGCTATACTTGATTTCCAACCAGTTCAGCTTGACACCATTTAATTTGAGCTTACACAATGGTCAAATCATCCATTATGACCCATTGGGTCCAATTGGCCTTTTGACCCATTTAGCCATTTTCGACCCAATTGATGTTCATTACCCATCCAAACAAACTTGACATTTATAATGTGCTCATATGATCTTAATTTGAGCAATGGGCCCCACCATTTCCTTATTTGACATCACAAAATAATTAATTTAACAAACCAGGGGCATTTTCGTAATTATCCACTTCATTGAGAAATTTGGGGTGTTACAATTACATGGGGTTCGGCCATGCTCATTGGCCGAACTCTATGACCTTTGGTTTTGAACTTCTTAATCATTCATCTAGGTCTAAATCAAACTTCCATATCTATGTTTTAACCTTTTTAAAACATACATTTTAAGTCTAATAAAACAACTAAAAACAGTCCCATACTTGTATGGTTTTAAATTCCAAAAACCATCCAAATCAACCAATTATTTCCATGGGGTTCGGCCATCCCAAGTGGCCGAACTCCATGTTCTAAATTTCCATCCTTTAGACCTTATCAACACACTTTACATCCTTACTTAATTCGGCCACAAAATGACCCAATTAACATGTGTATAATTCTCCATGGTTTGACATGGTTTTCGACCTTTAAGAACATCAAATCCAATCCATATTTTTCATGGGGATCTTGGCATATTTTCTTATCCTTTTAAGCCATCTAATCCAAGGTTAAAACCTTGATGCATTCGACCATAACCATGGCCCATTACATGCTCCACTTGTTCCATTGTATTAAACCAAAATAACAACTAAAACACTTACCAAACTTCCTTGCTTTTAATCTTTACTTCCAATCCTTCTTTGCCTTCCTTCCTTTGCTGTTTTATGCCTGACCAGATGTGCAAACACCTCTGCTGTTTCAGCCAAGACAACGAATTTGGAGAGAGGGAGAGAGAGATGGGAATTCTTTGGATTTTCAATGTGAAAATCGGCCAACAATGGTGATCTTTCCCTTTTGTAATTTCAGCCCCATCTTCCATTCATTTTCCCTCATTAAATTTTGCCAAAAAAGATGGGATATTGGGTGTCATCCAAGACACCCCTTCACCCAAACGTTGCATCTCTTCATATTTGACACATGCATCTCATGAGATGCATGGTGCCGCCCAACCTTGGTGTCCCTTGGCTTTGCCAAGGCACCTCTTCATTCCAACGGCTGGGATGGGTTTGATTAAGTGTTGGGTGAGATTAAAACTCCTTTCCACCTCCTCTTGACTCACTTGATTCATAATATTTTTATTCCAACTCAACTCATCCAACTCAACACATTTAATGCTCCATATTTGAGTCAACTCTTTTTTTAATTCAAACTCACTCCAAATCAGTCTAACTCAAGCTGAACTAATTCATACTTGAGTTCAATTGAGGGCCCACATGGTCATCCGTGGTCAACCTAGTCAACCCGACCCATTGGGTCCCCAATCAGCCCTTTGACCCATTTTGACAACATGACCCATTAATGGGCTGATTTTGCCACTTTTAAATGGTTTTCACTTATGCATCAATCCTACCCATTTTTGCTATACTTGATTTCCAATCAGTTCAGCTTAACCCCATTTAATTTGAGCTTACACAATGGTCAAATCATCCATTATGACCCATTGATGTACATAACCCATCCAATCAAACTTGACATTTATAATGTGCTCATATGATCTTAATTTGAGCAATGGGCCCCACCATTTCCTTATTTGACATCACAAAATAACTAATTTAACAATCCAGGGGCATTTTCATAATTATCCACTTCATTGAGAAATTGGGGTGCTACACACTCCGTCGAGGGCGTCCGAAAAACCTATGTTTGATACCTTGATGTGTTTTCCATCAGGAAGAAACTGGAGGGTCACACTCCGTCGGGGCGTCCGAAAGGCCTATGTGGGCATACTTTTATGTACATGTGATGGGTGGGACTCATTGCATTTGTCATCATTGCATGGCATGGTTTATATGGCTTTTGACATTATGATATTATTATATATGTTTTGTACAAACCATGTGTTAGCCCTAATTGGAATACCTACTGCGCGCGTTGTTCTAATGCCCTACTTCTACCCTAGTGGATGATACAGGAAACAAGAGGAACGATGAACGCGAAACGGGCCAGGCATAGGAGATTGGATGATTATAGTTTTATATTTTTGATTAAGTTACTTATGGACTCGTAATTTGAGTAACTAAACTTTGGATATGTAATAACTTAGATGATTTGCGATGGTTGGATATTTATTTGGATAATTATGATATTTTAATTATGAATAAAGACTTGACGTACTTTGCTATCTGAAATGGAATATAATTGAGTTCTATTATGATTCCGCATGTTATGATTTTTATTCTGCATGTTTATGTTGTTATGTGTGAACCATTTTCATGGACTTAGTCCATGCACACATAGGGTTGGCCAGTTAAGGGTCGGACTTTTGAAGTTCGGACTTAGCTCGCATCGTGACGTCCCGCTCTCTATCACTCTTTGTTATTAAAAAAAAAAAATTATATATATATATATAGAGTCTGATTTTCGGAAAGGAAAGCGAGTGAAAAATGGTGGGGCGCTACAGTCGAACCCACATGGAGCATGCAAAATATATGCAAAAATATATGCAATAGAAATATTATGTTATATGGCATTACAAGTGTAACGCCCCATTACTAAAAACTATTAAACATTAATCTTCCATTTAATTAATCACCATATTAAATCCATCTATATTTTCCCATGGTCTCCATTTAAAATTTTAAACATAAATAACCTTTCCCGTCATTTTACATCCATTAAAATTATTAATATCCTTTCCATGGGGTGCGGCCATACCACATGGCCGAACCCTATGGTTCCTTACTTCCTTTTAAACATCATTTAAACAAAACCAATGTCCTTCCATTCAAACCTTTTAAAATCATAAACCTACATTTATGATTTTCATCTTCCAATTCCATTAAAATAACTAATATTCTTCATGGTTTTTAACCCATAAAATAATAATGTCTTTCCATGGGGTTTGGCCATGGTGGTCCATCCTTTCCTTTAAAACTTCATCATTCATCCCTCAATTTTCTTCCATTAAAATTACCAAAGTCCTTCCATGGGTTCATCATTCCATTAAAAATACCATGATCATCTCCCAATTCTTTTCCATGGGGTTCCTTATTTTTAAACCAAAATATTAAAACCACTTACCGGTTCCGCGACTCCTCCGGTTCTCCTTCGGTTGTTCTTGCTCTTCCTATCCTTCTCTTCCTTGGTCTTTTCCTCTTGCTGGTTGCCTTCTCCTTCTCTTTGTTCTTGCCGTGAATGAGTCTTGAAAGAGAGAAGAGAGAATTCGGCTATGTGTGTGTGTAATGCGCCTTTGTTGCCCCTCTCTTTTATTCTACTCGATCCTACCTTATTAAGATAGTAAGACCCTTAAATTTAGCCATTCTTAATGTCGTGTGCCCCTTGATGAAAATAACCATTGTCGTGTGCTCCTTTGTCTCTCTAAGATAGCAATTTCCATTCCTCATTTTCAGCCAATGTAATAGACATAGAAGTTACCAAGACCCTTCTAATCTAGCCCTTGCCTTTATGTCGTGCGCCCCTTGTCTTTCTCTCTTTGGAGAGTCCTAATTTAGAAGGTAGTGTGCGCCCCTTCTCTTTCTTTTATTACACTCCCAATCAGTCCTATCTTAGAAGGTGTTGAGATAGTAATTGCCTTGTGCACCCCTTCCTTGTTGCCTCTTTTATAACTTCCATTTTATCCTAACTTAGAAGGTGCCATGATCCCTTCCAATTAGCAATTGCCTTGGTGTCGTTTTTAATCTAGGGAAGACCCCTTTTTAAATGATCTTATGCACATCACATAGATGTGCAAATCTTCTATATTCGGCCAATCAATATCCCATACACAGCCATTGTAATCTCTCTTTATTTGGATTAGATAACTTCTTCATTTGGATTTAGACAATCGAATGTCATTGCCTAATCCAACTTATCCCAACGTGTGGCCCATTTTAGTACCATCCCAAAATCTTTCAAGCGCATGCAATTAATCCAAATCCCTTATTTATATATATTGCATTACTAATTAAATTCAGACCCATTTAATTTTTATTGAAACCAATTCCACAATCTGTTAGGTCCTAATGGGGCAATGACCCATCACTGTACCTATATAAGGTCCATATCTAATAATTCACAAATTAAATGGATAATTTCCGTAAATATTTATAACTTGAAAATCCGGGGTGTTACAATACAACCCTCTTTTAAAAAATTTCGTCCCGAAAATTGAGTGAAGTATGGTTTCAAATATTTACATAAATAGCTCAGGATGAGCTGTCCTCATTTCCGACTCGAGTTCCCAGGTGGCGTCCTCAATGCCATGTCGATCCCATACCACTTTGACAAACTGGATCGCTCAGTTTCGTAATACCCTTTGTTCTGTGTCCACCACTTGGACATGCTTTTCGACGTATGTCACGTCGCTTTGGACATCTATGTCTTGTATATTCGGTACATGAGAAGGATCAAGATTGTACTTCCTCAACATCAATATATGGAACACATCGTGCAAAGATGCCAACTATGATGGGAGTGTCAATTGATAAGCCATGTCCCCCATCCTTCTTATGATTGAAAACGGTCCCACATATCTTGGTGACAATTTTCCCTTCGTTCCAAATCTCATGTGAGACGTTCAAGAATACCATGTCCCCCACATCAAATTCAAGGAACCTCCGCCTCTTGTCAGCATAGCTCTTCTGACGACTCTGTGCAGTCAATAGATGCTACCGTATCAACTGTATCTGCGCTGTAGTCTCTTCAACCAAATCAGGTCCAATCAGTGCAGGCTCACCGGCCTCTGTCTAGCACACTGGTGATCTACATGGTCTACCATATAAAGCCTCAAATGGAGCCATCTGGAGGCTTGCCTGGTAACTGTTGTTGTATGAAAATTCTACCAACGGCAAGTGATCCTCCCATCCACCCTTGAAATCTAGCATACATGCTCTCAGCATATCCTCCAACATTTGTATTGTCCTCTCAGACTGTCCATCAGTCTGTGGATGGAATTGTAACGCCCCGCCCTTTTTCACTCATTTTCCCTTTCGAAAAATCAGAGTCTATTTTTTTTTTTATAAAACAAGAGTGATAGAGAGCGGGACGTCACGACGCGAGCTAAGTCCGAACTTCCAAATTCCGACCCTTAACTGGCCAACCCTATGTGTGCATGGACTAAGTCCACGAAAATGGTTCACACATAACAACATATACATGCGGAATAAAAATCATAACATGCGGAATTATAATAGAACCAAGTTTCATTCCATTTAGATAGCAAAGCACGTCAAGTCCTTAATCATAATTATCATATCATAATTATCCAGTAAAAATCCAACCATAGCAAATTCATCTAAGTTATTACATCCGAATTCTAGATACTCAAAATGCAAGCCCATGAGTATCTTAAACAAAATATCAATTAAAAGCATCCCAGCTCCTATGCTTGGCCCGTTTCGCGTTCATCGTTCCCCTCGTTTCCTGTATCATCCACTAGGGTAGAAGTAGGGCGTTAGAACAACGCGCCCACTAGGTATTCCAATTAGGGTTAACACATGGGTTCGTACCAAAATCCAGATATAATATATATCAAATTCAGTTATAATAAATCATACCATACTTATAAAGCATTGTATCCAAAACAGTGTATGATAATAGAGATCCAATCATACCGATAAAAACCAGAAACATTGCATGATAATAAATATCATAATCATGCCGATTCAATGCCACGCCATGCTATCATATGTAAAGAGTCCCACCCATCACAAACACATAGTAACCTCTTGATGGAAAGCTCCTCATCAAGGTATCCCCATGATTGTATTACGGACCCCCCAACGGAGTGTGGATCTCCGGTTACATTTCATACACAGTATCCTCTTGATGGAAAGCTCCTCATCAAGGTATCCCCCACGAGTGTTTTACGGACACTTCGATGGAGTGTGGGTCTCCGGTTACCGTTCATCCCTCCCATGCCATGCATGAGATGCAAATGCCATCATGCTATATAGAAAATACAAATTATAGCATTTAAAAATCACATTTTGAAACATATCCAACACATGCTATTTTATCATATAAACATAGCATTTAAAATCACAATTTGAAAATATCCTTTGCAACATATATTCATCAAAAGTAAGATAAAAACAATGTACATAAACCCATGGTTTCAAAGAGGTAGAATCCTACCAAAGACCGCTAACGTGTCCTTGCATCTTTTGTCCGGTAACCACTCACGATCGTCAACACCTTGTGAGGTCCCGTTACCTTATAATATAGCAATCAATCAAAACCAAGTCCCACTTGATTTACAATATTGTTTAAGTCCATAAACACAATCCTCATGGGATTCGGCCATACACCATAGCCGAACCCATGATCTTTCATTTTTTACTTATATTTACAACAATGCCATTCATGGCTAACATAACCCATAATCCTCACCCTTCATCCCTTGGTTTGGTAAACCATTCATTTACATTATACAAAGGCTAATAATTAACCCACTAATCAAATTTCATGGGGTTCGGCCATACACCATGGCCGAACCCATGATCTTTCATTTTCAGCCGATATTACCAAATTGCCATTACCTCATGTTTAAGTCCAAACCGATCCATAATTCAAACATGATCCATAAAAATTGGTTCATGGGGTTCGACCATGTGGATGTCTAAGTTCCAATTATATCATTTTCCATATTTGAATCCATAAATCAAGGTTCCTTCCATACTTAGAAACTTTCCAATTTTAGCAACTCCATTCTTGAATCCATAATCCAAGGTTCTTTCCTTTTTATCCAAAAATCCATATTTAGAAACTTTCTAATTTAATAACCATCCTTCCATTCTTCTATCTTTAGATCCTTTCTAAATAAAAATCCACCTTCTATAAGTAATCAATTAACATTCATTAAAAATCCCAATACACCTTCATGGGGTTCGACCATACACCATGGCTGAATCCTATGGTTCAACCCTTTTTATTAAACCATTTAAACCCATATGGATTCAATAACAAACTCCAATATAAATTCCTTAATAATTTAAATCCATAATTAAACCTCATGGGGTTCGGCCATACATCATGGCCGAACCCATGATCCTCCATTTTATCATGAATTTACAAAATTGTCATCCTTGAAACCATAACCAATACTTCTCCATTTTAACCCTTTAAAATCATAGACCTTTCCCATCATTTTCCATGTTCTAAGTATTTGAACATAATTCCATAAATATTTATGGGGTTCGGCCATACTCCATGGCCGAACCCATGGTCTAGAATCTTCACCAAAAATCATTCATTAAAACCTTTCTAAAATTAAAACCATATCCTTTGCAACATATATTCATCAAAAATAAGATAAAACAATGTACATAAACCCATGGTTTCAAAGTGGAGGAATCCTACCAAAGACTGCTAATGTGTGCTTGAGTCTTTCGTCCGGTAACCGCTCACGATCGTAAATACCTTGTGAGGTCCCGTTACATTATAATATAATAACCAATCAAAACCAAGTGCCACTTGATTTACAATATTTTAAGCCCATAAACCAATCCCCATGGGGTTTGGCCATACACCATGGCCGAACCCATGGTTTATCATTTTTTGCCGATATTACCAAATTGCCATTGGACTAATCTTTAATTAACATTTCATTCATTTAATCCAACATACGTAACCCTATGTCCATCAAAACAATCTCCTTGGGATTCGGCCATACACCATGGTCGAACCCATGTTCTTTCATTTTTTACCATATTTACAATAATGCCATTATTAGAAAGTTTTCTAATTTACTCTCCACTTTCCAAAAACAATCCATTCCTTCAATTCTAAGATCCTTTCTAAATTAAACTCCACCTTCCATATTTAGAAATATCATAGACATACATCTATAGAAATTGCTTCATGGGGTTTGGCCATACACATGGCCAAACCCATGATCTCCAACTTCCTAATTATATCACTTCCCATAAATCAATGTTTCTTCCAAAGACAATCCAAAAGTCCATAATTAGAAGCTTTCTAATTTAGCAACCAACTTCCATAATTAGAGGCTTTCTAATTTAGCAACCAACTTCCACAATTTGAAACTTTCCCATTTAATAACTATTCTCCATTTTAATCAATTAACATACATCAAATATACCAATACAACTCCATGGGGTGTGGCCATACACCATGGCCGAACTCTATGGTCCATAATCCTCTTTCTAAAATTAAACATTGATCTTCCATTTAATCAATTAGCATATTAAATCCATCTATATTTTCCCATGGTCTCCATTTAAAATTAAAACATAAATAACCTTTCCCATCATTTAAATCCATTATTAATATTTGGCATGGCCGAACCCTATGGTTCATCATCAACATTCATCATCTCCATGGTCTACATTTAATCCCTTCAAAACATTGGTATTTCTTCCATGGCTTCCAAGATCTAAAATTCATGAACATAAATCCATAATTATTTTATGGGGTTCGGCCATATTCCATGGCCGAACCCATGTTCTAGAATCTTCACAAAATTGATCCAAACATCCATTAAATATTCATACCTTAAACTATGTTTTTTCATGATTTCTAACCCATAGAAATAATCAAAGTTCCTCCATGGGGTTTGGCCCTTGATCATGGCCGAATCCTATGGTTCATCAACTTCTCATTAAAACACCATTATCATCTCCCAATTCTCTTCCATGGGGTTCGGCCATACACCATGGCCGAACCCTATGGTTCTTTTCTTTTTAAACAAAAATTATAAAATACTAACCGGTTCCAATTGATTCTTGTTCTTCCAATCCTTCTCCTTTATTCTTGATTTTTCCCAAGACTGAGAACACCTCTTGCTGGCTGCCTTCTCTTCCTCTTTGCTTTGCCGAGAATGAGAATTGAGATAGGGAAAATTCGGCTATGTATGTGCCGTGCGCCCTTGCTCCTCTTTCTTTTTAATAACTCCCTCTTGATCCTAGTTTAGAAGGTGCTTAAGATATCAAATTCCCCTTAGGGTCGTGCGCCCCTTGCTTCCTTAATTGGATGTTGCCGACCTTCCAATCTAGCCCTTGCCTTGCGCCCCTTGTTGCCTCTTTTAAATGATCTTATGTGCATCACTTAGATATTTCATATCTCCTAGACATTTTATTATTTAGCAATCCCCTTATACGCATATTCATAGATTGCATAAACAATATTCGGCCATGCACAATTATCTCATTCCTTATTTATCTATGTTGCATTACTAATTAAATTCATCTCCATTTAATTTTTATTGAGACAAATTCCAAAACCGTTGGCTCTTGATTGGGCAATGACCCAACCATTTACCCATAAAAAAATCCATATCTAAATAATTCACCAATTAAATGGGTAATTTTCATATTTATTAATAACTCGAAAATCCGGGGTATTACATTAAAACCACTTACCGGTTCCGCGACTCCTCCAGTTTTCCCTCGGTTGTTCTTGCTCTTCTAATCCATTTCCTTCTTGATCTTTCCCTCTTGCTGGCTGCTTTCTCCTTCTTTTGATGTATTGCCGAGAATGAAATTTGAGAGAGAAAGAAAATTCGGCTATGGTGTGTAAGCCGTGCACCCCTCTATGTCTCTCATTTTATTAAAAACTTCCCACTCGACCAATCTTTATTGAAATGGCAATTTCCGTTTTTCATGAAGGGAAGGATCCCTTTTGGCGCATGACTCCCACACGGCAAGGCAATCCTATTTCTATTTGGACACCTTCTTCAATTAGTAATCCCCTAGTTTCACTCTTTAAGAAAGGAAAGGACTCCTTTTAAAAATACTCCAACACATCATGCGCACATCTCATATACGGCCAATATAATCTTTATTCCAATCCTAAAATCTTTATGCGTATAAACATGGATATGCAACCTAATAATCGGCCATGGATAATTATCCCATTCCTTATTTATATAATATTGCATTACTAATTAAATTCAACCCCATTTAATTTTATTGAAACCAATTCCAAAACCGTTGGGTCTTGATTGGGTAATGACCCAACACTTTACCGACATAAGATCCATATCCAATAATTCACAAATTAAATGAGTAATTTTCATATATATTAATAAATTGAAAATCCGAGGTGTTACAATACAACCCTCTTTTTAAAATTTTCATCTCGAAAATCGAGTGAAGTAGGGTTTCAAATATTTATATAAATAGCTCAGGATGAGCTGTCCTCATTTCCGACTCGAGTTCCCATGTGGCTTCCTTAATGCCATGTCGATCCCATACCAACTTGACAAACTGAATCGCTGGGGTTCCGTAATACCCTTTGTTTTGTGTCCACCACTCGGACAGGCTTTTCGACGCATGTCATGTCGTTTTGGACCTCTATGTCTTGTATGTTCAGCACATGAGAAGAATTAGGATTGTACTTCCTCAACATCGATATATGGAACACATCGTGCAAAGATGTCAACTGTGATGGGAGTGCCAATTGATAAGCCACGTCCCCCATCATTCTTGTGATTGAAAATGGTCCTACATATCTTGGCGATAGTTTCCCCTTCTTTCCAAATTTCATGGGTGGGTCCTTTTCGTGGCGAGACTTTCAAGAACATCATGTCTCCCACTTCAAATTCAAGGAACCTCCTCCTCTTGTCAGCATAGCTCTTTTGACGACTTTGAGCAGTCAATAGATGTTGTCGTATCAACTGTATATGTGCTGTAGTGTCTGCAACCAACTCAGATCCAATCAATGCAGGCTCACCGGCCTCTGTCCAGCACACTGGTGACCTACAAAGTCTACAATATAATGCCTCAAATGGAGCCATCTGGAGGCTTGCTGGTAACTGTTGTTGTATGAGAATTCTACCAACGGCAAGTGATCCTCCAATCCACCCTTGAAATCTAACATGCATGCTCTCAGTATATCCTCCAATGTCTGTATTGTCCTCTCAGATTGCCCATCAGTCTGTGGATGGAATGCTGTGCTCGTCAGTAGGTCTGTTCCGATGGCCGCCTGCATGCTCTACCATACTCTGCCAGTGAATAGACCATCTCTGTCGAACACAATAGTCCGAGGAATACCATGCAATCTGATGATATCCCTGATATACCGCAGACCCAAAGTCTCAGATGAGATGAGTCTGTCATCTTAATAGGAAGCAAATGTGCAGACTTGGTCAGTCGGTCTAACTAACTTAGAAGCTACCAAGACCCTTTAAATTAGCCATTGCCTAATGCCGTGTGCCCCTTGCTGAATTTGCCATTGCCGTGTGTGTAACACCCCGCCCTTTTCAGTCGAAATCAGAGTCTATTTTTTTAAAAAATAAGCAAAAGTGATAAAGAACGGAATGTCACAACTCGAATTAAATCCGGACTTCTAAGTCCGACCCTTAATTGGTCAAACCTATGTGTGCATGGACTAAGTCCATGAGAATGGTTCACACATAGAAAAATATAATCTTTGCGGAATATAACCTAAACTATCTGCGGATTATAATAGAACCTAAGTCTACTCCATTTTAGATAGCAAAGTACTTAGTCATTTATCCAAAATTACCTTAACTTAATCATTCAATCAAACCATTCCAAACCATAGCAGATATTAACTAAGTTATTACATGCCAACATCTAACTACTCAAATTACATGTCCATGGCAACTTAACAAATATAAAATAATAAAATCCATTTATATATCCAAGCTCCTATGCTTGGCTTCTTTCACGATCATCGGCCCCTTCCTTTCCGGTATCATTCACTAGGGTAGAAGTAGGGCGTTAGAACAACGCGCCCAGTAGGAATTCTAGGTAGGGCTATCACATGGGTTAGTATCAAATATCATATAAAATATCATATCATCAAAATTCATGTAAAATCATGCCATGCCATTGTAACACCCACCCCTTTTTACCGAAAATCAGAGTCTATTTTTTTTTTTAAAGTGACAAAGGCGCGGACGTCACGACGCGAGTTAAGTCCGAGCTTCTAAAGCCCGGCCCTTAACTGGCCAACCCTATGGGTGCGTGGAACGGAGTCCACAAAGAATAGTTCACCCGTAGAAGAAAGCTCACGGAAAGTTACATTAAATGCGGAAAGACATTACAGACTATCCTACTAATTTTTCTTTCTAGATAACAGGGAAGATTTCATCATTTAATTACCAAAATGCCATAACATCATATGTCTACCACAAAATCCAAAACATAGCAATAAGTCTAAAATATTACATTTCCGACAAGCCAAACTATTTCAAATTACATTATCCAAAATAAACATTAGTAACTATCTAGCACGCATTTCCAAGCTCCTTAGCTTGGCTCCCGTCTCGTCCTTCCGCTTCGCCATCTCCTGCGTCATCAACTAGGGTAGAAGTAGGGCGTTAGACAACGCGCCCAGTAGGACTCCGAGTAGGGCTAACACATGGATTAGTGACAACAAAGCATATAGATAATATTATAATAAAACCATGCACTTTGGGCAATGTCATGCAATGGGTGTTCTATGTCATGAATCCCACCCATCAATCTCATCATTGTACAATGTCCCTTTTTCAACCATACCTAGTGTTCCAAATAAAATCCATACCATCATCGTGCCATGGCCCTCTTGATGGAAAAGCCTCATCAAGATACGGTCCACACTAGGCATCCCCCTTGATGGAAGAACCATCATCAAGGTATAACAAAAAATACAACATCCCCCTTGATGGAAGAACCATCATCAAGGTACAATAACACATAGTAACATTCTTGTTTGAATAACCTTATCAACATATCATAGAGCCCATAGTAACTTCCCTGACGAATCAAACACATCAGAATATCCCCATGGTTGTTTATCGGTCACCCCGACGGAGCATGGACTCCGGTTTCATTTCATCCTTCCCCTGTCATATCCCTCCCATGCCATGCATGAGATGTAGATGCCATATGCCATGTAATGAATATAATAACAACCATGACATTTAAAAATCCCATCAATCAAACATATATAACTTGATTATCAAAAGTAGATCAAGTAAAGCCTCAATAAACACATCATAGCTTTAAGACCCATTTTAAACCAATCATATATGCTTACCAAAATAAATCAAGTAAAAACCCCCACATAATACATAATTCAAAACCAATCATAAAACAACCCATATAATTTTCAAAATAATTCAAAGAAACCATCACTCAATCCATGGCTTACAAAAAGGTTAGAACCCTACCGAATAACGACTAGCGTTCTTTCTTCCGTTTTTGTCCGACAGACCCGGTCGCCGATCACGCACCGCTTGCGAGGTCCAATACCTTATTACATACACATAATCAGTCCATATGAACAATCGGTCACTATTTAGGTTTTGTGGGTCCCACTTAATCCATTAGACATTTTAATTACATGAGTGTAAAATCAGCCTCCCAGGCTTTATTTCACCCTACATAATACTATTACTTAGAATCCCTAAACCCATGATCATCTCCCATGGAGTTCTTCATTTTAGCCATTATTTACGGTTTTGCCACTACCTCTTCTCCATGGTTAATCACTCATTCATCCATGCATGATTAAGTCCATAGATGATTCATAGATTTGGATCCATCAATGACCCATCACCCATATCTTAAAATCATTAAAGTCAGCCACTTAATTTAACCTAAAGTCCATTACTTTAAACATGTACAAACACATTAACCTTAGGCCATAATGATCTACAATTGAGTCATTAAAATTCAGCCCTTTAAACTTAACCAAATCTCCATTGTCCTTGGTCTTTGGTTACACATTAAATTCCTCATAAGTCCCTCCATTGAGAGAACCTAAACCATACACTTGACTTATCATTCCTTAATCACATTTCCATTACAACTAACAACACTAAAAATTAGCCACTTAAACACTCTAATCCTCATTCATTTCTCACATACATCATACCAAAATTATCCATAAGTTTACCCACAAATGGGTCATGGGTTCGGCCGTACACCATGGCCGAACCCATGATGTCTTTTTCCCATTTCTTTCTTTGGCCTATCTACACGTTTGGACCCATTATAAAACCATCATTTTCCCCATTTTTTTTTTTTTGTACTCATTTAAAACTACCTTTACACCACCATAGGGTTCGGCCATTCACCATGGCGGAACCCATGGTTCATGATCCAATATTCCTTTATGCCATTTTAGACCACAACACAATTACATTCATCCATGAATTCCATCATAAAAACCTCTTCAAAAACTACATACATTTAATCATTAATAACATCAAAACCCTAAATCATTCTCCATGCTTCCATTCTTATAACCCTAATAAAATACTCCATCATCTACCATTGTTAAGGCCATCAACATCATTCACTTCTCCCATGCATTTCTTCATTTACCATCCCTTTAAACAATTTTCCAACATTTAATCATTAAACCCTAAAACTATAATTCATCCTCCAAAATTTTAACCCTAACACCCCATTAAAATTTTCTCAATTATTTACCATGGGGTTCGGCCATACTACATGGCCGAACCCTATGGCCTTTGATTCCTTCACCAATCCTCACTTCCAAAAATATTTACATATATCCATTGCTTAATCAATTTAACTACATTACATAACGTCCTCCATTCCTTAAAACCCTAAAAAAAATCTTACATTACCTACATTTAATCATCAAGCACTTAAAACCCTAAACCATTCTTTTTGAGGTCATTAAAATTTATCTTCCATCTCCTATGATTCTCTCATTTAATCTCTTTACAAAATTCACCACATTCAATTATTTACAACACTAAAAATTATAAACATTCTCCATAGCTTTAAACCTTAAACCCCTACTTAATTCATCAACCCCCATGCTTGAGTAATACCTAATTTCACAATGCAATCAATCCATTTATTTTTCCTTAACCTAACCCTAATTTACCCATTAGGGTTTGGTCCACTTTCCATCCTTCAAATTGACGGATTTAAAATCCATGGCATAAAATCATTTGGCCACCATTAAATTTACAAATTGAATCCCGAATCTTAAACCCTAAAAAAAATCCAAAATTTCTTGTTTAAGAAAATACTTACAATCTGACGCCTCCTCCGACTTTTGCCACTCCCGGCTTCCTCCTCCTTTCTCCTTCCTCTTGATCTTTGGTCGGTCAAAATGCTTGATCAATGGTGAGAACCCCCAGGCTTGGGTTTGGCCATGATAGGGTTTGATTTGAGAGAGAAAAGGGAGGAGAGGATAAAGAGGTGACTAGCTTCCTTGGCCTTGAGGTGGAGGGCCCAAGCTTAACCCTTTCTCTTCTTCTCTTATTCTTTTCTTCTCTTCCAAATTTTTCTTCTTCTTTTTCCTTAGAGATGAGGGACGGTGGTGTGGGAGAGATGGAGTGAGTAAAAAAAATGATAATGGGATAAGATGAAATCCCATCTTATCCCAAGGTAGCTTACTTTACACTTTAACATAAATTTCCTACCAACCAAACTTAGATATTTTTCATGCTTTTTTGACCCAACCACATTACCCAACGTTTTTTGTTTTTGCCTTAAGATAAGATGGCTTTTGGTTTTCCACCTTTTGACCATTTAACCCTCATTTGAATAATTTAATCATTTAATTAATTAGATAATTAGGTTAACTTAATTCCATTTACTTAAACTCCTTCATGCATCTTCCCATGGTTGACCAATTCAACCATGGTGGACGGCCCCACCAATCCTTGGTCCACATGCCACCTCATTTGGTGAGGTGGAGGTGGTTCCCAATGGACCATGTTACCTTGGTCTAATTCCATCACCAACTTAGGTAATTTAGCTTTAACTAAGTCCATTCCAACCAATTGGATCCTCATTGGGCCCATGGCCCAATTACATTTATCCATACCCATTTATCTTAGGGCTTACATTATCTTAATCCATTGGGTCCCAAGTGGGTATTGGGCCCAATTTGATCATCCTTGGCCCAATTGACCATCATTGACCCCTTAAATGAATTTAAATCCAATCCATAATCCATTGGGCCCGAGTTGGGCCTTTGTCCAAATTTTGGTCCATTTACCATCTATTCCATCAATTTTCCCAATTTCCACCATTAAAATAAATAATAACCCATATATTTTGATTTACAAATTTCGGGCCATTACATTAATCATTATTGACCAATTAAATGAATTTCATCCAACCCATGGTCCATTGGACCATACTTGGGCCTTTGCCCAAATTTTTGATTCATTTAACACTTATTCCATTAAAATTCTCAATTTCTATCATTAAAATAAATAATATCCACCACCTTTATATTAATTTGCAAATTCCGGGCCATTACAGCCATATGCCTTATGTAATGAGTCCCACCCATCACATACATATAACCTCTTGATAGTATTCTCCTCGTCAAGGTATCCCCACAGTGGTCTTTCGGACGCCCCGACGGAGTGTAGCCTCCTGAATCTACTTGATGGCATTATACACATCAAGGTCTTCCCACGATTGCCTTACGGACGCCCCGACGGAGCGTGGCCTCTGGTTACAAATTCCCCTCCCATGCCATGCATGAGATGTACATACTCATATGCTATGCAATATAATTAACCATAGCATCTAAAAACTTCACTTTTGAAACATAATATAATTACAACATAAACCATCAGATAAGATAAAACCATTTACATATCCATGTTTCAAGAAGGTAGAATCCTACTCAAGACAACTAAGGTGTCCTTGAACTTTAAACCGGCAACCGATCACGATCGTGCCCTGTCTGTGTGGTCCCGTTACCTTGTTACACATCAACCAGTCAATCCATGTTCCGTTTGATTTTCCATTAAGTCTAAGACCAAGAACACCATCTTGTGGGGTTCAGCCATACACCATGGCTGAACCTCACTCACTTGAATTTGATCTCTCTTTTTATTTAACCAATACCATCCGAATAACTCATTTAAAAACCTCAATCCACCAAATACACCTTGGTGGGGTTCGGCCATACAACACGGCCGAGCCACACCTGGTTTTGGCCTGTTTTTCAAGTCCTTTGATCTTTTCATTCCATATTTACAATATTGCCATCAGCCTAACCCTTGTTTAACCTTTCATTTACTTTAATCCATCATACATAAGTCTCCATTTTGATTTGACCGATTATATTACAAGTTGACCACTTCAAAAGAAACTAAGTCCACCAAATAACCATTAGTGGGGTTCGACCATACCACATGGCCGAACCTCACCATATTGATTTTTTTGTCCCTTTTGTCATCATCTATCATGGCTGATTACTTACTTAATACTAAGTCCCAAGATAATCATATGTGATTCCTTAATCAAAAGCATAGAACCATTAATAATTTCTAACCATGTTCTTAACTCCGATTAACCCATAAAAATGGTCCATGTGGTTCGGCCATACACATGGCCGAACCCTATGGTTTTCATGTTTTGCATACCTCTAAAATAAATCAGTCCATAAAATAACCCTAGTGGGGTTCGGCCATACTTCATGGCCGAACCTCACTTAATTATCTTTGGTCCACCTTTTTAATCCTTGATCTATTATTTCCATCCTTTAATCATCCAAAATGTGTTATCCATTTACTTAATCCTTATTTCCATTACATACAAACAATTATCTATCTTTTCATGGGGTTCGGCCATACAAGATGGCCGAACCCTATAGTCCATTATCTCCCTTTTTAAAAATATCCTTTTTTAGCCCCAAAACTTCCTTAATACTTTCCATGGTTTTCTTGTTTCAAACATTCCAATAATTATGTATGGTTTATGCTCAGTACCTTAGCCATAATAACATTATGGCTCAGCCATGCAATGGCCGACCCACAACCTTAACCTTATCTCCATTTAAAACACCTTTACAACCTTCATAACATTGTATGGTTTTTATCTCTCAACAACCCATAAAAATAAGCAAGTCTTTTCATGGGGTTCGGCCATATGGTTCATCTACTCCTTTTAAAAATAATCATACATTCCTTAATTTTCCTCCATGGGGTTCGGCCATACCCATGGCTGAACCCTATGGTTCTTATAAACAAAAACTAGTAAATTACTCACCGGTTTCGCGACTCCTCCAGTTTTCTTTTGCTCCGACTTGTTCCTTTTCTTTCTTTCCTTAGCCTTTCCTTCCTTCATTCTTGTCCTTTAGCCGAGACTAATCTTGATGCAGTCCTTGGAGTGGTTCGGCCAAGGTATAGATTTAGGGAGAGAGTATTTCAGCCTTGGGTGTGAATGATAAAACCTTGAGATGCAAACTCCTTTGTTCTAAGTCCACTTTGTCTTTGAGGAGTGATCAATCAAGGAATGATTTGTGTGAGAGACAACCAGCCAAGGTTCCTTGTCTTAAGAGGTGAAAAACGGCCAAGGGAGGGAGAGAGAGAGTGAAATGAAAAATCCTTTGGTTAATGAAATTCAGCCCATGGTGGTATCTCTTGGTGGCACCACTTGTAACTCCCATTTGCATTTAACCATAATCCTTTATGCTCACTTGGGAGTTTCATCCATGGGATAAAATTCCCAAGGCTCCAACGGTTTGGCTTGTGTAACTGCCACCTTTCCATTATTGGATTGTTTGGGAGTTTCATCCATGAGATGAAACTCCATGTCCATTCATCTCCCATGTCCCAACAATATGCTTGATGCTTTATGTAACCGTCCCCCTCCCTTGATTCTCATCAATGCCCCATGTGGGGGTTTCCTCTTTGAGAAGAAACTCCCCTTTGCTTCCCTCCAACGTATGGACCACCTTATTTAAATTTGAAATGGCAAAACCCCCCACTTCTCCATTTATGATTCAAGTGGGATCCATGAGATGAACACCCATTCCAACTCATTTACTCAACTCATCCTTTTAACTCATTAATTTAAAGCCAACTCACTCACTTGACTCCACCTAATTATTTGACTTCCTTTCCAACTTAAATCAGTCCCAATTTAATTAGGCTTGGTTTCACTTGGTGGTCAACCAAGTCAACTACGACCCATTGGGTCCCAATTGGGCCTTTTGACCCAATTAACCACCTTGACCCAATTAAATGCACCTTACCCATTTACTTTAAATTGATCCTTATAACATATCCATTGGGTCTTAATTGGACCATTGCCCAACACCTTACCCATCTAAGGTGTGCTCCTGAAAATCCGGGGTGTTACAGTGTGCTCCTCTTATTGCCTCTTTTAGAAGGTGCCATGAGTCCCTCTTATTAATTCCCTTAATGCCATTCTTAATCAAGGAAATACCCCTTTTTAAAATATTCTAGCACATAATCTTGGATATGGATATCTAAAATTTGGCCATGCAATATTTATTTAATTTTAGATATCTTCTTAAGATATTCTAGCATATCAATGTGGATATGAAAATCCCACATACATCTCATGCGCATATCCTTTTTAATTCAACCCCATTTAAATTTTATTGAAACCATTTCCAAAACCGTTGGGTCTTAATTGGGCAGTGACCCAACACTTTACCCACATAAGATCTATAACTAATAATTCACAAATTAAATGGGTAATTTTCATATATAATAATAATTTGAAAATCCGGGGTGTTACAAGAAAAAGGACGGGGCGTTACATACTACATTTAGAAACTAGTTGAAAAGAGGAATTTATATTTTTAGAAATTTTATAATTTTAGATATTATTTCTATTTTTTGAAATACTGCTACTTTTGAAAATTTCTAATTTAGATAACTGTTTAAAATTGCCAGTTTCTATTTTTAGAAATTATAATCTTAGAAAGCTACCTAAATTTAACAGTTTCTTTTCAAAATATTTGAAATTCTAGAATTTATATAGATTTGGAAGTATTACTAAATTTAGAAACTTTTTGAATTGAGAAATTTATATTTTTTGAAATTTTATAATATAAGATATTATTTCTATTTTTTGAAATACTGCTACTTTTTGAATTTCTATTTTAGGAAACTATTTAAAATTAGCAGTTTCAATTTTTAGAAATTACAATCATAGAAAGCTACGTAAATTTAAAAGTTTCTTTTCAAAATAGTTGAATTTATACAATTCATATAGATTTGGAAGTCTTACTAAATTTAGAAACTTGTTGAATTGAAAATTTTCTATTTTTAAAAATTTTGCAATTTTAGCTATTATTTTGTAATTTTTGAAATACTGCTGCTTGTGGAAATTTCTAATTTAGGCAAACGTTTAAAATTGACAGTTTCTATTTTTAAAAATTATAATCTTAGAAAGCTACCTAAATTAAAAAGTTTCTTTTCAAAATATTTGAAATTATAGAATTTATATAGATTTGGAAGTCGTACTAAATTTAGAAACTTGTTGAATTGAGAAATTTATATTTTTATAATTTTTTAATTTTAGATATTATTTCTATTTTTCAAAATACTACTACTTTAGGAAATTTCTATTTTACGCTACTATTTAAAATTAGCAGTTTCTATTTTTAGAAACTACAATATTAGAAGGTTACCACAATTTAAAAGTTTCTTTTTAAAATAGTTGAAATTATAGAATTTTATTTTTAGATATTTCATAATTTTACATATAATTTCTCTTTTTCGAAATACTTCTACTTTTAGAAATTTCTATTTTAGGCTACTATTTAAAATTGGAATTTTTTTTTTTAGAAACTACAATTTTAGAAGGTTACCTAAATTTAAAAGTTTCTTTATAAAATAGTTGAAATTATAGAATTTATATTTTTAGAAATTTTATAATTTTACATTTTATTTCTGTTTTTCGAAATACTGCTACTATTGGAAATTTCTATTTTAGGCAACTATTTAAAATTGGCAGTTTCTATTTTTTTAAAATATAATATTAGAAAGTTACCTAAATTTAAAAGTTTCTTTCAAAATATTTGAATTTATTAAATTTATATCTGGATTTCTTATTAAATTTAGAAACTTGTTGAAAAGAGAATTTTATATTTTTAGAAATTTTATAATTTTAAATATTATTTCTATTTTTTTGAAATACTGCTACTTTTGGAAATTTCTATTTTATGCAAGTATTTAAAATTAGCAGGTTCTATTTTTAAAAAACATAATATTAGAAAGTTACCTAACTTTAAAAGTTTCTCTTCAAAATAGTAGAAATTCTAGAATTTATATAGATTTGGAAGTCCTACTAAATTTAGAAAGTTGTTGAACTGAGAAATTTCTAATTACAGATATCATTTCTATTTTTTTGAAATAATGCTACTTTATTAAATTGACAGTTTCTACTTTTAGAAACTATAATTTTAGAAGGTTACCGACATTTTAAAATTTCCTTTTTAAAATATTTCCAATTATAGAATTTATATAGATTTGGAAGTATTACTAAATTTAGAAACTTGTTGAATTGAGAAATTTATATTTTTAAAAATTTTATAATTTAAGATATTATTTCTATTTTTCGAAATACTACTACTTTTTGAAATTTCTATTTTAGGAAACAATTTAAAATTGGCAGTTTCAATTTTAAGAAATTATAATCATAGAAAGCCACCTAAATTTAAAAGTTTCTTTTTAAAATAGTTGAATTTATAAAATTTATAGTTTTAGAAATTTTATAATTTTATATATTATTATTATTTTTCGAAATACTACTACTTTTGGAAATTTCCATTTTAGGCTGCTATTTAAAATTGGCAGTTTCTATTTGTAGAAACTACAATTTTAGAAGGTTACCTAAATTTAAAAGTTACCTTATAAAATAGTTGAAATTATAGAATTTATATTTTTAGAAATTTTATAATTTTACATATTATTTCTATTTTTCGAAATACTGCTACTATTGGAAATTTCTATTTCAGGCAACTATTTAAAATTAATAGTTTCTATTTTCAAAAAATATAATTTTAGATAGTTACCTTAATTTAAAAGTGTCATTTTAAAATAGTTGAAATTATACAATTTATATAGATTTGGAAGTCTTACTAAATTTAGAAATTTGTTAAATTGAGAAATTTATATTTTTAAAAATTTATAATTTTATATATTATTTCTATTTTTTGAAATACTTCTCCTTTTGGAAATTTCTATTTTAGGCAACTATTTAAAATTGCCAGTTCTATTTTTCGAAATTATAATATTAGAAAGTTACCTAAATTTAAAAGTTTCTTTTCAAAATAGTTGAAATTGTAGAATTTATATATATTTGGAAGTATTACTGAATTTAGAAACTTGTTGAATAAAGAAATTTATATTTTTAGAAATTTTATAATTTTGGATATTATTTCTATCTTCCAAAATACTGTTACTTTTGGAAATTTCTAATTTAGAAAGCTGTTTAAAATTGGCAGTTTCTATTTTTAGAAATTATAATCTTAGAAATGTAACACCTTGGATTTTCAAGTTATAAATATTTACGGAAATTACCCATTTAATTTGTAAATTTTAGATAAGGATCTTATATGGGTAAAGTGTCAGGTCTTTGCTCAATTAAAATCCAACGGATATGTTATAGTTTCAATTTAAAATAAATGGGTAAGATATGTTTAATTGGGTCAAGGTTGTTTATTTGGGTCAAATGCCCAATTGGGACCCAATGGGTCATGGTTAATTTGGATGACCACCTAGTGAGTTCAATTTAGATTAAATGAGGCTGAATTATTTTAGTAATGCAAGGGATATAGATTAATTGTTATGCGCATGATGTGTTAGAATATCTTGAGAAGATATCTAAGAATTAAATAAAACGATGCATGGCCATGTGGGAGATATGCTTATTCATGAGATAGGCGCATGTGGTGATAGAATAATTTTAAAAAGGAATTTGCTAAATGTAAGGGGCACATGTCATATTGCTAAATAGAGAAGGTATCTAAGATTAAAAATAGAGATTGTCTTAGCCGCATATAAGATATGCGCATGGGTTGGAGTCTCTAAAGAGGGGTCTTTCCTTGATTAAAATGGCACTTTCTATTTTGGATTAAGTGGAAGTTTATAAGAGGCAACACAATGAGCGCATGGCATTGTCTAAGTTGGGACCAAAGAGAGGTTTAATAAAAGAAAGCAAGAAGGGGCGCATAGCACCTTCTAAGTTGGGTTCAATTGGAGGTAATAAAGGCGAGGCAATAGGGGTACACGACATTCACATCCAAAGAGGGAAGCATGACACGACAATAGCATATTCTAATTAGGACTTTCTAAAATGAGAAAGGGACACACGGCAATTGCTAACTTAATAAGGTTGGCCGAGTGGATGTGTTAAAGATAAAAAGGGGCGCAATAGCATTGTCTAATATTGGGACAAATTGGAAGTAATAAAAGGGAGAAGGGCTCACGGCAATACACATATATCCAAGGCCGAATTCTCTCTCTTTCAAGACTCCTTCTCGGCAAAAACAAAGAGAAGAGAAAGCAGCCAGCAAGGGTGAAAGATTTAGGAGAAGAAAAGGCCAAGGAAGGAACGGATCGAAAGAACAAGAACAAGACGAAGGAGTCGCGGAATCGGTAAGTGGTTTAGATGTTTTGTAACACCCCGCCTTTTTTCACTCGATTCTTTCCCGTAAATTCAGAATATATATATATTTTTTTATAACAGAGTAGAGTGATAGAGCACGGGACGTCACGACGCGAGCTAAGTACGAACTTCCCAAAGTCTGACCCTTAATTGGCCAACCCTATGTGTGCAGGGACTAAGTCCACAAAAATGGTTCACACATAGCAATATCAACATGCGGAATAAAAATCATAACATGTGGAATCATAACATCAAAATTACGGAATCATTATAGAACCAAGTTCTATTCCAGTAAGATAGCAAAGTACGTCAAGTCCTTATTCATCATTCAAATACCATAATTATCAGAATTAACATCCATCTATCTAAGTTATTACATTCCGAAATCTTGATACTCAAATACAAGTTCATGAGTAACTTTATTCAAAACATATAAAATAAGTCTTCCAAGCTCCTATGCCTGACCCATCTTGCGTTCGTCATTCCCCTAATTTCCTGTATCATCAACTAGGGTAGAAGTAGGGCGTTAGAACAACGCGACCAGTAGGTATTCCAGTTACGGCTAACACATGGTTAGTTCAAAAACATATATTATAACATAATATATATAAACCATGTAAAAACCAGGCCATGCAATGATGACAAATGCAATGAGTCCCACCCATCACATGTACATAAAGTACCCACCACATAGGTCTTCCGGACGCCGCGGCGGAGTCTGGACCCTCCGGATTCTTCCTGATGGACAATCACATCAAGGTATCGCACATAGGTTTTTCGGACGTGTAACACCTCGGATTTTCAGATCATTATTTTATATGACACTTACTCTTTTAAAATTGTGAATTTTAGAATTAAACCTTATTTGGTTCAAGAATTGGGCTATGACCCAATTAGGACCCAACCAATGTTGGAATTGGTTTTATTAAATGCAAATGGGTTGAATTAATTTAGTGATGAATTATATCTAATTTTAAACAAAAGATATTATGGCCGAGTAGTGGATTTGAAATATCCAAGTAGATGTTAAAAAAATCAAATAAAGATTATCTTCGCCGAATTTTAGATAGTGATTTACATATTATGCACATGAGAGATATGTGGGATTTTTAAATCCACAATGATATGCTAGATATTTAAAAAGGGATGAAATATCTATGAATTAAATTAAAAGATTATTTGGATTATGATTAGGATTATGCGCATAGTACTTGCTAATAAGAATTAAAGGAATTCTTAATAAGGCAAGGGAAAGTCGGATATGGCTAATTAAAGAGGGAAAGTCGGCCATGGTTAAATAAGGAAGGTTTGATATATGTCTAGTGTTTTGGTTATAACTTTTTACTCTGATATCCGATTTTTTTTATTCTTTTTGAGTTGGAAAGAAGCTTTCAAGAGTTATAACTTTGTAGTTTATCACTTTTTCTGATTCGGAAGTTAACAAGGTTAAAACTGTGCTACAATATAGTATACGTGTAAAAAAAAATGGGAAACACAAGAGGGCAAGATTCTATTAAGAACATTCTAGTATGGGATTAAGGAGAGCTTAATAAAAGGAGAGATCCATAGGGGTGCACGATTTTTACAACCCCATTGCCAAGTTATATTCCTCTTTCTCTCCCTCTCTCAAGTCCTCTCTTACACGGCAAGAGCAAGAAAAGAAAGGGCAGCAACTAGAAGGAGTTCTTGTTTGGAGAAAATCAAAAAGAAAGGAAGAGAAAGATTAGAAGAGCAAGGAAGCGGTTAGTATCTAAGTATTAATGTTATAATTTTATTTATGAAATCAAAAGAACCATAGGGTTCGGCCATGGTGGTTGGCCGAACCCCATGAAGAGAAAATAGAGATGGGTAACTGGTTTTAAAAGAGAAGAAAGAACCATAGGGTTCGGCCATAGTGCATGGCCGAACCCCATGGAAAGATTTGCTTTATTAATTGGTTTTAAAGATTGGAAACCATGGAGAGTGTTGATTTATTAATTGGATTTATGTTCCTAGATCTTAAATCATAGAAACCTTTGGTGATTGTATGTTTTAGATTCAGGAAAATCAATGAAAGAATATGGAATATGGGTCGGCCATGGTATGGCCGAACCATGGCTGTTTTATCGCTAATTGAGTGGATCTAAAATAGTAAAAAGGAGGAGTGAGGTTCGGCCATGGTGTATGGCCGAACCCCACCAAACATTTTATAGATTGATGATTAATTTTGGATTAGATCTAAACCAAGGGTCAAGATCATGAACCATAGGGTTCGGCCATGGTGCTTGGCTGAACCCCATGGGTTAAAATTGGAAAGTAGATGTAAAAGATGGACCTAGATCTAAAAGGGTGAGGTTCGGCCATATTGCATGGCTGAACCCCACTAGAGTTATTTTTGGAAACCTTATTATGGAAAGTATTGCAAAATTTGGAAGGTGTTTCCAAATATGGAAAGGAGGTTACTTATTAAGGAAAGTTTCCATTCTTGGAAGTGGATATTAAAATTAGAAAGTATCTACTTAAAGACCATAAAAGTTATTTATAGAACCCATACCAAGAATGGAAGGTAAGGCTTGATTATGGAACCTAATTTAAATGAAGGGATTGGTTACCATGAGTGAGGTTCGGCCATAGTTATGGCCGAACCCCACTAGGGTTAGTTTTTGGAAACCTTGTGAATTTTGGAATATGATATTCAATCATAGAAGGGTTGGTGTTTAATTAAGAAACCTTCTAAATGTGGACCTTAGGTTAAAAATAGAAGGAGTTATTTTTAGAAAAAATTCCATTTATGGAAGGAGGTTGTTATTTTGGTAAGTTAAATAGGGAAACCTTCTAATGGTAGAAGGGGAGATTAATAAATGGAAGTTCTATTCTTGGAAGGTGAAATCTAAATTTGGGGATCTTCCAATTATGGAAAGGTAGAGATTAATTGGAAACTATTCACCATAGGGTTCGGCCATGGTGTATGGCCGAACCCCATGGTCTAAATTAAGGGATTAAAGGTATTTTTAATTCATGGTTTAAGGGCTGATTTATGAATCAGATTATGAACCTACATTATGAGTAAGGTTATGTGTAGTTTTAAAATAAAATAAAGGATACAATGTATGATATGAATTGATGGAGAAAGTAATGGCAAAAATGTAATTAAAATACCAAAGTAGGAGAACCATGGGTTCGGCCATGATGTATGGCCGAACCCCATGAGATGTGATTTATGAACTTATTTGATTAGAGAAATTTTCAAGGTCTAATTATGAAAGATTTAAAGGAAAGAGGAAGCCAATGGTATTTTGGTAAATATGAGAGAATGTTGGACATTGGGTTCGGCCATGGTGTATGGCCGAACCCCATGAATTATTTTATGGGATTATGTACTTTGGAAGCATGAACGGATGACTTGGAGACCTATGCAAAGAAACGGGACTGTGGTTACCAACAGTGACATTTTTGTAAATATGTATGAAAAAGGGTAAACCATGGGTTCGGCCATGGTGTATGGCCGAACCCCATGGTGTTTTGTTTATGGACTTAGAACCTTTTAATTAGGTGAGACTTGGTGTTGATTTATCATTATATTATAAGGTAACGGGATCTCGCAAGCGGTGCGCAATCGGTGATAAAATTTTAGATGGAAACGCAAGGACTTGTGAACGGTCTTAGGTAGGATTCCACCTCTTTAAAACCATGGGTTTATGTACATTGTTTTTATCTTGATTTAATGATTTTATGTTGCAAAGGTTATGTTTTAAATGGTGATTTTATATGCTATGTTTATTTGATAAAATAACATGTGTTTTAAATATGAGCTTTTAAATGCTATGATTTTGTATAATTGCATAGAATGTGGTATTTGCATCTCATGCATGGCATGGGAGGGATGACAAGTAACTGGGGACCCACATTCCGTCGGGGCGTCAGTAAAACACTCGTGGGGGGATACCTTGATGTGATTTCCCATCAAGAGGAATACTATGTATGAAGACCCTGGTGATGAGCATTCCATTAGGGGATACCTTGATGATGAGAATCCCATGAAGAGGATACTATATAGTCGGAGATCCACCACTCCGTCGGGGCGACCGTAAAACAATCGTGGGGGATACCTTGATGTGATTGCCATCAAGTAGATTTCTGAGATCCACCACTCCGTCGGGGCGTCCGTAAAATAATCGTGGGGGATACCTTGATGAGGAGCTTTCCATCAAGAGGATATTTTATGATGGGTGGGACTCATTGCATATGATAGTATGGCATGGCATTGAATCGGCATGATTATGATCTTTAATTATCATGCAAGTTTTCTGGTTTTATCAGTATGATTGGATTTCTATTATCATACACTGTTTTGATGTGATGCTTTATGAGTATGTTATGATTTATTATAACTGATTTGATATATTTATTATATCTGGATTCTTGGTACTAACCCATGTGTTAACCCTAACTAGAATACCTACTGGGCGCGTTGTACTAACGCCCTACTTCTACCCTGTAGTTGGTGATACAGGTAATCTAGGGAACAATGAACCTAAGACGGACCAGGCATAGGAGCTTGGAGGATTTACTTTATATGTTTTGAATAAAATTACTCACGAACTTGTATTTGAGTATCCAGAATTTAGAATGTAATAACTTAGATGAAATGCTATGGTTGGATGTTTTATTTGGATAATGATGATTGTGATTTATTGACTAAGTACTTTGCTATCGATGGAATAGAACTTGGTTCTATTATGTTTCCGCAAATTGATGTTATGATTCAGCAGGTTATGATTTTTATTCTGCAAATTGATATTGCTTTGTGTGAACCATTTTCTTGGACTGAGTCCATACACACATAAGGTTGGCCAGTTAAGGGTCGGACTTTAGAGGTTTGGACTTACCTCGCGTCGTGACGTCCCGTGCTCTATCACTCTACTCTGTTATAAAAAAAAAAATAGACTCTGAATTTACGGGTAAAAGCGAGTGAAAAAGGGCGGGGCATTACAGGACGTCCCGACGGAGTGTGACCCCTCCGGTTACAAATTCTCCACCCCATGCCATGCATGAGATGCCAATGAAACACATGCTATTTTATAACATAAATATAGCATTGAAAATCACCTTTTGAAACATAATCAATACATGTTATTTAAACAAATCAACATAGCATTTAAAATTCATATAAAGCATATCCTTTGAAACATAAATTTCATCAAACATAAGATAAAACAAGTGTACATAAACCCATGGTTTCAAAGAGGTGGAATCCTACCAAAGACCGTTCACGAGTCCTTGCGCTTCCGTCCAAGAATCGATCACCGATCACGCACCGCTTGAGAGATTCCGTTAGCTTATAATATAATAATAAATCAACACCAAGTCCCACTTGATTTACAAGGCTCTAAGTCCATAAACAAAACCCCATGGGGTTCGGCCATACACCTTGGCCGAACCCATGGTCTAATCTTTAGTTAATTACAATTATGCGATAGACCTAGGTCCGCCAATCAATTCCCATTTTAGAGCCAAATACATAGATCCTAAACACCTAAGTTCTCCAAATAATTCCTCATGGGGTCCGGCCATACACCATAGCCGAACCCATGGTCCCTTATTTTCCCTTAATTACAAAAATGACATTCATGGCTATCATTGTCCCATATTCTCATTCATTATGTATTTAGACTAATAATTAACCCATTAATCCGAGTTCACAAAATAGACCTCATGGGGTTCGGCCATACACCTTGGCCGAACCCATGATCCTCCATTGTGGCATGAAATTACAACTTTGCCATCCATGGCTTACCTTCCATAAATAGAAGGTTCCCAAATTTAGAATCACCTTCCATTTAATCTAAGTTCCATAATTAGTAAGTTACTAATTTAATCTCCACCTTAGATCCTTTCTAAATTAATAACCATCCTTGTATTTTAATAATTTTACTTACATTAAAATACCAATCCAACGCCATGGGGTTCGGCCATACCCATGGCTGAACCCTATGGTTTCCAAAATCCTTATTTAGAAAGTCCGTATTTATCCAATAACCTTTCATAATTAAAACTTACCAATTTAAAATTCCATAATTAGAAAGTTCGTAATTAAAACTTTCTAATTTAATCTTCACCTTCCAATAATAGAAACTTTCCCATTTTAGCAAACTCCTTTCATAATTGGAAGCTTTCTAATTTTAGCAACTCCTTCCATAATTGGAAGCTTTCTAATTAAACTCCACCTTTCCATAATTAAACTTCACCTTCCATTATTAGAAGGTTTCCATAAATAAACTCCCTTTTCTATAATTGGAAGGTTTCCATAATTAGCAACCAAAAATCCATCTACCATTCCAAAACAACCCCATGGGGTTCGGCCATACACCATGGCCGAACCCTATGGTTCATGATCTTGACCATTAATTTAACTCCATTACATTTTATCAATAACCCTTCGATGGGGTTCGGCCATACTCATGGCCGAACCCTATAGTTCCATTAAAAATTATTAACCTTATGTCCATATAATCCAATGCCTATGAAAACCCCAATTTCATAAATTTATTTGGTGGGGTTCAGCCATACACCATGGCCGAACCTCACCCCTCCAAACATCATATTACATTATCAATGATCTTCCATTTAAAATCTTCTTAAAAACATAAGTATAAATCCATTATCTTCATGTTTGAAAACCCCATAAACTTATTAATAACTTCCATAGTTTTCATTCTTAAAAACCCAATAAAATAAATCAAGTCTTTCCATGGGGTTCGGCCATGCACTATGGCCGAACCCTATGGTTCTTTCTTTTCCATTTAAATCATTAAACCCATGTCCAATCTTCCTCCATGGGGTTCAGCCAAACACCATGGCCGAACCCTATGGTTCTTTTATTTCGAAACAAATTTATCAAATAAAAATACTAACCGTTTTCGTTTGATTTCTTACTCTTCCAATCCTTCTCCTTTCTTCTTAATTTCTTTCAACCAAAAACACCTCTTGCTGGCTGCCTTCTTCTTCTCCTTGCTCTTTGGCGAGAATGAGAGATTGAGAGAGATAAAGAGAGGGTTCGGCTACGAAGGTGTAAAAACCGTGTACCCCTATTTGTCTCTCCTTTTATCACTTCCTCTTGATCTTAATTTAGGAGGTGCCTTAGATGAAATTACTTAATGTCGTGTGCCCTCTTAAGATAGCCATTGCCGACCCCTTGTTGCCTCTTTTAAAACCTCCTCTTGATTTAAATAGAAGGTACCATGCGCCCCTCTCTCATTTTTTGAATGTGCTTAAGATAAACCATGCCCCATTGCCCTGTGCCCTTATGCTTAAATTTAAACACTTCTTTTATTTAATTTAAGACTATATGCATACCCTTTTTAAAAGATCCCATGCGCATAATGTAGATATGAAATATCTCTACACACGGCCATGCACAATCTTATTTAATTTAAATATAATGCATCACTAAATTAATTCAGCCCATTTAATTTTTATAAAACCAATTCCAAATTCAATTGGGTCCTAATTGGGTCATGGCCCAATTCTTTATCCATTTAAGATCCAATCTAAAATTCACAATTAAAATGGATAATTTCATAAAAATAATAAATTGAAAATCCGAGGTCTTACATGTTTTTGCTTAAGAGAAGAACCATAGGGCTCGGCCATGGTGTTTGGCCGAACCCCATGGAAGAGAATTGATAGATGATCATGGTATTAATTTTAATGGATGGGAAAGGTTATTTATGTTTTAAATTTTTAATGGAGACCATGGGAAATTATATATGTTTGTAAAGGAGTTTAAGTGGAAGGTTGTTGATTATATTCTTATGGTTGGAAACCATGGAACGACATGGTTATTTTATAGGTTGGAAACCATGGAAGGATTATAATTCTTTTGAAGGGATTACATGGAAGAACTTTAGTAAATTTTAATGGAAGGTTGTTGGCTAATTTTAAGGGATAAAGACCATGGAATAAGATGAACCATAGGGTTCGACCATGTGGCATGGTCAAACCCCATGGAAAGGTTATTAATAAATTTTAATGGATTTAAAGTGATGGAAAAGGTTAATTATGTTTTAATTTTGAATGGAGACCATGTGAAGATATAGATGGATTTAATATGATGATTAATTAAAAGGAAGATGAATGTTTATTAATTTTAGAAAGGAGAACATTATGAACCATAGGGTTCGGCCATGGTGCATGGACGAACCCCATGGAGTTGTATTGGAGTTGTATTGGTATTTTCATGTATGTATTTGATTAAAATGGAGAATAGTTATTAAATAGGAGATTATGCTAAATATGGAAGGAACCTTGAATTACGATTTAATTATGGAAGGTGGAGATTAAATAGGAAGGTTTCTAATTATGGAAGGGTGGAAATTAAATTGGAAAGTTTCTAATTATGGAAGGTGGAGATTAAATTTGGAAAGTTTCTATAATTGGCAAGTTATGCATCATAGGGTTCGGCCAAGATGTGTGGCCGAACCCCATGAACCAACCAAGGGATAATATGGGTTTTATGGATCGGTTTTGGAACCTAAACCTAAGGTGATGGAAAAACTGTTAATAGGTGAAATTAATGGACATAGGGTTCGGCCATGGTGTTTGGCAAACCCCATGAACCAAATTTATAGATCATGTATGGACTAAGTGTTATGCATGATTAAATGAATGAAAGGACCTATGTTTGGAATATAAACATGAGGTGATTGAAGGCAATGGCAAAGTTGTAAATACATGCCAAAATGGAGGATCATGGGTTCGGCCACGGTGTATGGCCGAACCCCATGAGGTTTCTTTTATGGACTTATTTGGATTAATGAGTTAATTATTAGACTAAGTATATTGTAAATAAGAATAATGGGTTATATTAGCCATGGATGGCAATCTTGTAAATATATGAAAATAAGGAAGTTAAATGGCTATGGATATGTATAATGGCATTTTGGTAATTAAGTGACAATAAGGGATCATGGGTTTGGCCATGGTGTGTGGCCAAATCCCATAGGAATTGTTTGATGAACATAGGGTTACGTATGTTGGGTAAATGAATGAATTGTTAATTAAAGATTAGACCAATGGCAATTTGGTAATATCGGTTGAAAATGATAAACCATGGGGATTGGTTTATGGACTTAAAATATTGTAAATCAAGTGGGACTTGGTTTTGATTGCTTGTTATATTATAAGGTAATGGGACCTCGCAAAGTGTCTACGATCGTGACAGGTTACCGGACGAAAGATGTAAGGACACGTTAGCGGTCTTTGGTAGGATTCCACTTCTTTGAAACAATGGGTTTATGTGCATTGTTTTATCTTATTTTTGATGAATATATGTTGCAAAGGATATGTTTCAAATTGTGATTTTAAATGCTATGTTTATATATAAAATAGCATATGGTTTAAATGTGAGTTTTAAATGTTGTGATTTGTATTTCTACATAGCATGTTGGCATTTGCATCTCATGCATAGCATGGGAGGGATGAAAGGTCACCGGAGGGTCCACACTCCGTCAGGGTGTCCGAAGAACCTATGTGGGGTACCTTGATGTGATTTCCATCAAGAGGATACTATGTATGAAACATAATCGGAGATCCACACTCCGTCGGGGCGTCCGTAATAGAATCGTGGGGGATACCTTGATGAGGAGCATTCCATCAAGAGGATACTATGTATGAAATGTAACCGGAGGGTCCACACTCCGTCGAGGGGTCCGAAAGACCTATGTGATGGGTACTTTTATGTACATGTGATGGGTGAGACTCATTGCATATGATAGCATGGCATGGCATTGAATCGGCATGATTATGATCTTTATTATCATGCAAGGTTTCTGGTTTTTATCGGTATGATTGGATCTCTATTATCATACACTGTTTTGGATATGATGCTTTATAAGTATGGTATGATTTATTACAACTGGATTTGATATATATTATATCTGGATTTTTGGTACTAACCCATGTGTTAACCCTAATTGGAATACCTACTGGGCGCGTTGTACTAACGCCCTACTTCTACCCTAGTGGATGATACAGGAAACGAGGAAAACGATGAACGTGTAACGGGCCAGGCATAGGAGCTTGGAGGATGATAGTTTATATTTTGTTTAAGATACTCATGGGCTTGAATTTTGAGTATCTAGAATTCAGATTCTAATAACTTAGATGAATTTGCTATGGTTGGATGTTTTATTGGATAATTAATTATGAATAAAGACTTGACGTACTTTGCTATCTGAATAGAATAGAACTTGGTTCTATTATTATTCTGCATGATTATAATTCCGCAGTTATAATTTTTATTCCACATGTTTATATTGCTATGTGTGAACCATTTTCATGGACTGAATCCATGCACACATAGGGTTGGCTAGTTAAGGGTCGGACTTTGGAAGTTCGGACTTAGCACGCGTCATGACGTTCTGCTCTCTATAACTCTTCGTGTATAAAAAAAAAAAACTAGACTCTGATTTAAGGGAATAACCGAGTGAAAAAGGGCGGGGCGTTACAAGAAAGCTACCTAAATTTAAAAGTTTTTTTTTTAAAATATTTGAAATTATAGAATTTATATAGATTTGGAAGTCTTACTAAATTTAGAAACTTGTTGAATTGAGAAATTTATATTTTTATAAATTTTTTAATTTTAGATATTATTTCTATTTTTTGAAATACTGCTACTTTTGGAAATTTCTATTTTAGGCTACTATTTAAAATTGGCAGTTTCTATTTTTAAAAATTAGAATTTTAGAAGTTCACCTAAATTTAAAAGTTTCTTTTTAAAATAGTTGAAATTATAGAAATTTTATAATTTTACATATTATTTCTGTTTTCGAAATACTGCTATTTTTGAAAATTTCTATTTTAGGCAACTATTTAAAATTTTCAGTTTCGATTTTAAAAAAATATAATATTATAAAGTTAACTAAATTTAAAAGTTTCTTTTCAAAATATTAGAAATTTTAAAATTTATATAGATTTGGAAGTGTTACTAAATTTAGAAAGTTGTTGAAGTGAGAAATTTCTAATTTTAGAAATTTTATAATTATAGATATTATTTATATTTTTTGAAATACTGCTACTTTTGGAAATTTCTATTTTAGGTACTATTTAAAATTGGTAGTTTTTATTTTTAGAAACTACAATTTTAGTAGATTACCGACATTTTAAAAGTTTCATTTTAAAATAGATGAAATTTTAGAATTTATATAGATTTGGAAGTCTTACTAAATTTAGAAACTTGTTGAATTGAGAAATTTATATTTTTAGAAATTTTATAATTTTAGATATTATTTCTATTTTTCGAAATACTACTACTTTTGGAAATTTCTAATTTAGGCAGTTATTTAAAATTGGGAGTTTCTATTCTTAGAAATTATAATCTTAGAAAATTACCTAAATTTATAAGTTTCTTTTCAAAATAGTTGAAATTCTAAAATTTATATAGATTTGGAAATATTACTAAATTTAGAAACTTGTTGAATTGAGAAATTTCTATTTTTAGAAATTTTATAATTTTAGATATTATTATTATTTTTTGAAATACTGCTAGCTTTGGAAATTTCTATGTTTGTAACACCCCGCCCTTTTTCACTCATTTTTTTCCGAAAAAATCAAAGTCTATTTGTTTTTTTATAACAGAGTAGAGTGATAGAGAGCGGGACGTCACGACGTGAGATAAGTCCGAAGTTCCAAAGTCTGACCCTTAACTGGCCAACCCTATGTGTCCATGAACTCAGTCCATGAAAACGGTTCACACATAGCAATATAAACATGCGGAATAAAAATCATAACATGCGGAAACATAATAGAACATAGTTATGTTCCATTCAGATAGCAAAGTACGTCAAATGTTTAATCATCATTATCATAACGCAATTATCCAATAAAACATCCAACCATAGCAAATTCATCTAAGTTATTACAATGCGAATTCTAGATACTCAATATACAAGTCCTTAAGTAACTTAATCAAAATATAAACTAAATCATCCAAGCTCCTAATTGGGCAAAGACCCAACATTTTACCCATCTTAGATCCATATCTAAAATTCATAAATTAAATGAGTAATTTCCGAAAATATTTATAACTTGAAAATCCGGGGTGTTACAGTACACTCAGTCAAAGTAATCGTGTGGTGGCATATGGATCGAGACAGTTGAAAATACATGAGCGACTCTATCCTACACACGATCTGGAACTAGCAGCAGTGGTCTTCGCTCTCAAAAGTTGGAGACATTATCTTTATGGTGAGAAATTTGAAGTATTTTCAGATCACAAAAGGTTGAAGTACTTATTTGATCAGAAATAGCTCAACTTGAGGCAGCGCAAATGGATGGAATATCTAGCCGTTTATCACATGCATCAGTGGCATATCTGATCAGGACGGAATGGAAGATGTTGAATACCATTCGAGAATTTAAACTTTACCTCAATAACCATGGGACTATATACAATTTGATCATACGCCTCCAACATGGTTACCAAGATTGAACAGGAACAACGGACAAACCCGGAGGTGGAGGAGATTTGGGCCAAGATGTCTACTGGTGAAGTCATACCGGAATGGGAGTTACGACCAGGATAGGGTCTTGTATTCCGAGGAAGGATTTATGTACCTAAGAGCTGCAGAAAAAAGTTACTGGTTGACGCACATCAGACCAAACTCTCTATTCATCCGGGCAGTACCAAGATGTATCACGACCTGAAGAGACTTTACTGGTGGCACGGACTCAAAAGAGATGTGGCAGAATTTGTGGCTCATTGCTTAACGTGTCAGCAGGTTAAGACGGAACATCAGAAGCCACCAGGGTTACTCAAACCCTTACCAATGCTAGAATGAAAATGGGAGCACATCTCCATGGATTTTGTTACAGGGTTGCCAAGGTCTTCAAAGGGCAACGATGCGATATGGGTCGTGGTAGACCGACTGACCAAGTCTGCACATTTCATTCCTATTAAGATGACAGACTCATCTGAGACTTTGGGTCAGCGGTATATTAAGGATATCATCAGATTGCATGGTATTCCTCGGACTATTGTGTTTGATAGAGATGGTCGATTCACCGACAGAGTATGGCAGAGCATGTAGGCAGCCATGGGAACAGATTTATTGATTAGTACAACATTTCATCCACAGACTGATGGACAGTCTGAGAGGACAATACAGACACTGGAGGACATGCTGAGAGCATGTATGCTAGATTTCAAGGGTGGATGGGAGGATCACTTGCCGTTGGTAGAATTCTCATACAACAACAGTTATCAGGCAAGCCTCCAGATGGCACCATTTGAGGCATTATATGGTAGACCATGTAGGTCACCAGTGTGCTGGACAGAGGCCGGTGAGCCTGCACTGATTGGACCTGAGTCGGTTGTAGAGACTACAACGCAGATACAGTTGATACGACAACATTTATTGACTGCGCAGAGTCGTAAGAAGTGTTATGCTGACAAGAGAAGGAGGTTCCTAGAATTTGAAGTGGGGACATGGTGTTCTTGAAAGTCTCACCGCGAAAGGGACACATGAGATTTGGAAAGAAGGGAAAATTATCACCAAGATATGTGGGACCGTTTTCAATTATAAGAAGGATGGGGGACGTGGCTTATCAATTGACACTCCCATCACAGTTGGCATCTTTACACGATGTGTTCCATATATCGATGTTGAGGAAGTACAATCTTGATCCTTCTCACGTACTAAACGTACAAGACATAGAGGTTCAGAGCGACGTGACATACGTCGAGAAGCCTGTCCGAGTACTGGACACAGAACAAAGGGTGTTACGGAACCTGTAATGGCCCGGAATTTGTAAAGTAATATATATGTGTTATTATTTATTTTTTTATGGTGGAATTTGGAAATTGGATGGAATAGATAGTAAATGGATCAAAATGTGGACAAAGGCCCAACTAGGGCCCAATGGATTATGGATTGGATTTAAGTTTACTTAAAGGGTCAATGGTGGTCAATTGGGCCAAGGATGGTTAAATTGGGCCCAATACCCAATTGGGACCCAATGGATCAAGATGATGTAAGCCCTAAGGTAAATGGGTAAGGGTGAATGTAATTGGGCCATGGGCCCAATGATGATCCAATTAGTTGGAATGGGTTGAATTAAATTTAAATCACCTAAGTTAATTTGAATTAAGCCAAGGTGATGTGGCCAATTGGGACCCACCTCCACCTCACCAAGTGAGGTGGCGTGTGGACCAAGAATTGGTGGGGCCGACCACCATGGTTGACTTGGTCAACCATGGGTGGATTTTATGGAAGAAATTTAATGGAATTAAATTAAATGGGAATTAACTTAACCTAATTATCTAATTAATTAAATGATTAAATTATTCAAATGAGGGTCAAATGGTCAAAAGGTGGAAAACCAGAAGCCATCTTATCTTAAGGCAAAAAGAAAAAAACGTTGGGTAATGTGGTTGGGTCAAAAAGCATGAAAAATATCTAAGTTTGGTTGGTGGGAGAGTTAATGTGGAGTGTATTTTAGACAACCAAGAGATGAGATGACTTTTCATCTCATTCTCTCCACTCCAATGATCTCATACTCTCTCCCTCTCTTGTTCTCCACCACCGTCCCACACCCAAGGAAAAGGAGAGGAAGAAAACCAAGAGAAAGGATAAGAAAAGCTTGGAAGAAAAGAGAGGAGAAAGGTGTAAGCTTGGGTTCATCACTCCAAGATCAAGACCTTGGGTTATTTATCTCCATTTTCTCCTCCCTTCTCTCTCTCTCAAATCAAACCCTATCATGGCCAAACCCAAGCTATGGTGTTTTCACCATGGATCAAGCATCTTAGCTGTTCAAACAAGGAGAGGAAGAAGAAAGGAGGCCAAGGAAGCCGACGGGAGGACGGAAGTCGGAGGAGGCGTCGGATTGTAAGTAATTCCTAAACAAGAGATTTGGATTTTTAGGATTTAAGTTTTGGGATCCATTCTTGTTAAATTTGATGGTGGCGAAATAATCATAGGCCTTGGATCTCAAATCCATCAAATGGAAAGAGGGAAAAGTGGATAAATTAGGTTAAGGAAAAATAAATACATTAAGGACATTATGTAATGAAATTTATTTAAGCATGAAATGTGTGTGATTTTTGGAAGGAATTATGGTGAGTAATTAAGTAAGCTTAAATGGGGCTTTTAAGGTCAAAAGCATGGAAGGGGGATTTATGATTTTAAGATGTTAATGAATAAATGTTAGTGAAGTTAAAGAGTTTTAATGAGGAAAAGAATGGAGGATGATTTATGGTTTGTAAGTGTTTAATGATTAAATGTGGTAGTTCTTTTTAAAGGGATCTTGAATGAAAATCATGGAAAGATGGCTTATGTTTTTTTTTTTAAGGTGCTAATGATTAAATGTGGTGATAATTTTAAAGGGGTTTAAATGAGGAAATGCATGGGAGATGTGAATGATGTTAATGACCTCAAAAATGGTAGGTGTTTAAGTGAATTATTAGGGTTTATAAATAATGGAAGCCATGGAGGATGATTTAGGGTTTTAAGATTTTAATGGTTAAATGACTAGGTAATTAAGGATCTTTAATGGAGTTTTTAGGGTTATGTGTTTGTAAATTTAAATGGGTTTGGAAGGATGAAAGGTATGGAATAATGTACTAATAAATTGGAGGCTTAAAAGGGGTCAAAGGTTTGTAAATTTTAAGGGGTTTTTAGTGAAGGAAATCATGGAAGGTGGCTAAGTGATTTCAATGGGGAGATTGGGATGAATTTGGTGTTTTGGAACCATGAAAAAAATAAATGGGAGTTATGGTTAAACTAATGGGCCAAAATGTATTTCATGATGATTAAAGAAGGATGATTTAAATGTATGAGTTAAAATCCCTCATAGTTGGACTTATGTGTGTGTTTAAATTAATGGGGAATAGGTCATGATTAAAGGGGTCATTAATGGACTCAAGAATGTATCAAGTGATGATCAAAGTTGATGATTTAAATGCATGATGTAAACCTCCTCATGGGAGGGCTTATTATGGATCTAAATGTGGTGAAAAAGACTCAAGGAAAAGTGGGGATTAGGTTGAATTAAAGGGGCTAGTTTTAATAAAGCCCATGACTCATTGAGAGTCCTCTTTGGGCTAAGGTTTAAGGTGTGTGCATGTGTTTAAAAATTAATGGAATTAGGTTAATTAGATGGTTGAGGTAAGTGGTCTTGTTGTATGGTTGATGGATCAATTAGGGACCCAAGATGTGGTTAAGAATGATGATTCAATTGTAAGTCATGTTATGGACTAAGGAAGGGTGTGTGTATGTGGTTGGATGAATGGAAAAATTAGGCTAAGTTAAGGACTAAATTATTAATATGCATATCATGGTTAATGAGACATCAATGAAACCATTTTGTGAATCAATTAATGGGTCTAAGTTATGGATCAATTATGGACCATAATGTACATGGATTAAGTAAATGAGTAACCATGGAAGGGTAGTGGCAAAACCGTAAATATTGGCCAAAATGAAGAAACCCATTGGAGGTGGTCATGGACTTAGGGACTCTAAGTAACAACCTTATGAGTGATTAATAAAGCCTAGGGTGGCTGGTTTTTAGACTCATATGATTAAAATATTTAATGGACTAAATGGGACCCGCAAAACTTAGTTAGTGAGGTTCGGCCATGGTATATGGCCGAACCCCACTAAGATGTGATTTATGGACTTAAATGGTTAATACATGGACTAATTGATATGTATAATAAGGTACCGAACATCGCAAACGGTGCGTGATCGGCGACCGGGTCTGTCAGACGGAAACGGAAGAAAGAACGCTAGTTGGTATTCGGTAGGATTCCTACCTTTTTGTAAGCCATGGATTGAGTGATGGTTTCTTTGAATTAGTTTGGAAATTATATGCTATGCTTTAAGATTGGTTTTGAATTATGTATTATGTAGGGGTTTTTACTTGACTTATTCCGGTAAGCATATGATTGGTTTAAAATGGGTTTTAATGCTATGATGTCATTATTGAGGCTTTGCTTGATCTATTTTGGGTAATCAAGTTATATGTTTTATTGATGGGATTTTTTTTAAATGTCATGGTTTGTTATTATATTCATTACATGGCATATGACATCTACATCTCATGCATGGCATGGGAGGGATATGACAGGGGAATGATGAAATGAAACCGGAGTCCATGCTCCGTCGGGGCGACCGATAAACAGACATGGAGATATTTTGATGTGTTTGATGTATCAGGGATGTTGTATGTAATTATGATACCTTGATGATGGTTCTTCCATCAAGGGGGGTGATTTGTGATTGTTTTATATCTGGACGAGGTTTTGCCATCCAGGGGGATGAATTGTGATTGTTTTATATCTGGACGAGGTTTTGCCTTCCAGGGGAATGATTTGTGATTGTTTTATATCTGGACGAGGTTTTGCCGTCCAGGGGGATGATTTGTGATTGTTTTATATCTGGACAAGGTTTTGCCGTCCAGGGAGATGACTTGTGATTGTTTGTATCTTGACGAGGTTTTGCCGTCAAGGAGGATATGACAGCATGATGGTATGGATGATGGGTGGGATTCATAACACAGACACCCATGGCATAGCATTTATTTTATGGTTTTCGTTATACTATTATCTATATGCTTTGTTATCACTAATCCATGTGTTAGCCCTACTCGGAGTCCTACTGAGCGCGTTGTCTAACGCCCTATTTCTACCCTATCTGATGACGCAGGAAATGCCGGAGCAGAAGGACGGGACGGGAGCCAAGCTTAGAAGCTTGGGGAGGCGGACTGTTTACTTTATTAAAGTTTATTTTTGGGAAATGTATATTTGAACAGTTTAGCTTATCGGACTGTATAATTAGATTACTTCTTATACTTTGGTTTATTTTGGAAGTTGAGACGTTGTGATATTTTGGTAATATTATGAATGTTATCTTCCCTGCTATCTCAAATTTGTAGGATAGTCTTTATTGTTAATTCCGCACTTGGTTGTAATATTCCTTGAGCTTACGTCTACGTGTGAACTGTTCTTTGTCGACTTCGTTCCACGCACACGTAGGGTTGGCCAGTTAAGGGCCGGGCTTTAGAAGCTCGGACTTAACTCGCGTCGTGATGTCCGCGCCCTTTGTCACTATTAAAAAAAAAAATAGACTCTGATTTAAGGTGAAAAGGGGCGGGTGTTACAGAACCGAGCAATCCAATTTGTCAAAGTGGTATGGGATCGACATGGCATTGAGGAAGCTACATGGGAACTCGAGTCGGAAATGAGGAAAGCTCATCCTTAGCTATTTATGTAAATGTTTGAAACACTACTTTACTCGATTTTCAAGACGAAAATTTTAAAAAGAGGGTTGTATTGTAATACCCCAGATTTTCAATTATTATCTTGTATGAAAATTACCCATTTAATTTGTGATTATTGGTTATGGATTTCTAATTGGGCAAGGAGTTGGGTCATTGGCCCAATTAGAACCCAACGATTTTGGAAAGGGTTCCAATAAAAATTTAAATGGGTTGAATTATCTTAGTAATGTATTATGTCCAAGAATTAATTAAAAGATCAGGACAAGGCCGAACATTGGATTTGAATATCCAAGGAGATGTTTAAAAATCAAATGAGGATTTCTTTAGACGTGTATGACATACCAAAGTGGGAAGGTCGGCCATTTCCATTTAAGATAAAAGCAAGGGTCGCATAATACTTACTAAAAATTAGATAACAAGGGGCGCATGTTATTTTCTAACTAAAGATAACACAAGGGGCACACGGCCTAAGGGGGGAGTAGCTATCTTAAGCACTTCCTAAATATGGACCAAGGAAATATTATAAAAGGAGAGAAGGACTAGGGGCGCATGGTTTACACACCATAGCCGAATTTTATCTCTCCCTTTCTCTCTTAATCCCTCACTTACGGCAAGAACAAGAAGAAGAAAAGGCAGCAACAAGAAGGTGATCACGGCTTGAGAAAGATCAAGAAGAAGAAGAAAGAGGCTAAGGAAAGAAGAAAGATTGGAAAAGCAAGAACCGGTTAGTATCTTATTTTGATAATTTGTTTTGAAATAAAGAACCATAAGGTTTGGTCATGGTGTATGGCCGAACCCCATGGAAGGAAATTGGATGGCCATTGAGTTTAATATTAATAGAAAATAAGGGGTGAGGTTCGGCCATGGTGTATGGCCGAACCCCACCAGATATTTTTATAGATTTGAGGTTTCTTAGACATGTTTTAATTCATGGGTTTAAGGATTGAAAACCATGAAGGAGGTTAGTTATTTTAATGGATGAACTTTGGGTTATTTATATGGATTAGAAACCATGGAAAGATATAGTTTAATGAATGATTAAATTGAAGATCATTGATAATGTAATATGATGTTTGGAGGGGTGAGGTTCGGCCATGGTGTATGGCCGAACCGCACCAAATAAATTTATGAATTTGGGGTTTTCTTAGGCATTGAATTATATGGACCTAAGGTTAATGATTTTAATGGAAGTTATATTAATTAGATCTTGGAAACCATGGAATAAGATGAACCATAGGGTTCGGCCATGGTGTATGGCCGAACCCCATGGAAAGGATATTGATAAAAATTTAATGGATTTAAATTAATGGTCAAGATCATGAACCATAGGGTTCGGCCATGGTGTATGGCCGAACCCCATGGGGTTGTTTTGGAATGGAGATAGATTTTGGTTGATAAATTTGGGAAGCATTCAATTATGGAAAGATGATTTCTAATTAAGGAAACTATCTAATTTTGTATTTTGGTTGGTAAATTTGGAAAGCATCCAATTATGGAAAGATGGTTTCTAATTTAGGAAACTATCTAATTTTGGATTTTGGTTGCTAAATTTGGAAAGCATCCAATTATGGAAAGATGGTTTCTAATTTAGGAAACTATCTAATTTTGGAAAGAGGTTGCCAAATTGGAAAGCATCTATTTATGGGAAGTAATATGATTAGAAACTTGGACATCATGAGTTCAGCCATGTGCATGGCCGAACCCCATGAATTAATTCTATGGGTTAGGTTTATGTGTTAATGAATCAAGGGGAATGGATGGTATGAATTTAATATGATGATTGGATTAATGGGAAGACATAAATCTAAGCTAGTGTCAAAATTGTAAATAGCGCCTAAATTGAAAGATCATGGGTTCGGCCATGATGTATGGCCGAACCCCATGAGATGGTTTGTGGATCAAACATTAACTTAGGCAAATGTTTTAATGATTGAAAGGATGGGATTATGGAATAATAGACATGGATGGCATTTTAGTAAATAGGTGTGAAAATGGTAAGCCATGGGTTCGGCCATAGTATATGGCCAAACCCCATGGGGATTGGTTTATGGACTTAAAGGTTGTAAATAAAGTGGGACTTGGATTTGATTTATTATTGTATTATAAGGTAACGGGATCTCACACGGCGTTTACGATCGTGAGCGGTTACCGGACGAAAGACGCAAGCACACGTTAGCGGTCTTTGGTAGGATTCCACCTCTTTGAAAACAATGGATTTATGTACATTTGTTTTATCTTATGTGTGATGAAAATATGTTTCAAAGGATATGCTTTATTATTGAATTTCAAATGCTATGTTTATGTTATAAAATAGCATGTGTTCCATTGGCATCTCATGCATAGCATGGGGTGGAGGATTTGTAACTGGAAGGGTCACACTCCGTCGGGGCGTCGGAAAAACCTATGTGCGGTACCTTGATGTGATTTCCATCAAGAAGATTCCGGAGGGTCCACACTCCATCGGGGCGTCCGGAAGACGTATGTGGTGGGTACTTTTATGTACATGTGATGGGTGGGATTCATTGCATTTGTCATCATTGCATGGCATGGATTTTACATGGTTTGGATATTATACTATAATATATGTTGTTGTACTAACCATGTGTTGGCCGTAACTAGAATACCTACTGGGCGCGTTATTCTAACACCCTACTTCTACCCTAGTTGATGACACAGGTAATAAGGGGAACGAGGAACGCAAGACGGGCCAAGCATAGGAGCTGGGAAGACTTATTTTATGTGCTTTGAATAAAGTTACTCATTAACTTGTATTTGAGTATCTAGATTACGGAATGTAATAACTTAGGTGGTTGGTTGATTTATTGATAATTATGATGTTTTAATTATGGACAAGGATTTGACGTACTTTCCTATCTGAATGGAATAGAACTTGGTTCTATTATGATTCCGCAGGTTATGGTTTTTATTCCGCAAGTTGATATTGCTATGTGTGAACCATTTTAGTGGACTTGGTCCATGCACACATAGGGTTGGCCACTTAAGAGTCGGACTTTGGAAGTTTGGACTTAGCTTGCATCTTGCTGTCCCGCGCTCTATCACTCTACTCTGTTATAAAAAAAAAAATAGACTCTGAATTTACGGGAAGAAGCGAGTGAAAAAGGGCTGAGCGTTACAGTTGGTATCAGAGCGAACCCGAAACACTGAATCTTTCGGAGTAAATTAATCCGGCCCCCGTGCATTAATATACTTCGTCAGACTCAGACGGATGATAGCAAATGAAGTACGGTCAAAATAATTGGGTTATCAAACATAGCAACATAGGATGTATTTCCCCAGAAAACAATGCAAAAATCAATTGTGCTTATTTGGAAATTTTCCCCAACAGGTAGGAAATACAATTTTTTATTTATTTATGGAAACTAAGTCTTGTTATTTTTAATGGCTTAGGAAAAAAATGGCTCCAAGGGGAAGGCCAAGGAGAATTACCCGACAAAACCCAAGTGGGGGTAAAGAGGAGGAACGACACTCTCACCGTGAAGAAGAACAATCTCACCATGAGGAGGAAGCAAGTAGCGTAAACATACCGGTAGTACCTCCTGAATTACAGAATTTGGTTCAAGCGGTGGTCACTTCAGTGCTCCAGCAACACTTGAACGAAAATGGAATCACCAATGGGAACAATGACAGGAGCATGGTCAGGGACTTCCTGCAACAACGCCCTCCTTACTTCAAGGGAAGAGAAGGGGCTGTCGGAGCAGAAAATTTGCTGAAGAAGATTTCTCAGATTCTGACTCTATTGAATATCACGAGTCATGCTCACAAGATTTTACTGGCCACATCACAGCTGATTGATGATGCTGGTAAATGGTGGGAGGTGATAGAGAAGCAGCGAGCACTTATTCTAGAAGGAGAGAGGACTGCCATGACTTGGGAACAGTTATCAGCTACCTTCCTAGAACAATATTTTCCTGAGGAGGAGAAGGAGCGCCAGACTCAGGCTTTTATATCTGTGGTACAGGGTACCATGACGGTGGCAGAATACCACTAGGAATTTCTTAGTCTATCTGTATATGCATTCTATATGTTGGATACAGAATATCGGAGGGCACGCAAGTTTGGACGGGGCCTTCGGCCAAGCATAAGGGCCAAGGTAACTATATTCAAGGCAGCCACATTGGCAGAAGTGGTCAGCAAGGCCACTATAGTAAAACAGGAGATGGCTGAGTTGACGCGTATTGACAATCGCCGAGCTAAGAGTGGGAGGGGTACATTCCAGCCCAACAAGAGGTTCCGATCGAACTCTAGCAGACCCGCACCATCCAGTGGGTCAACAAGGGGCTTTCGTCCCAATCATCCCTCCCCATCTACATCAGTCACTCAGGCTCCCAGAGGTGGGAGCAATTGCTTTCATTGTGATCAGCCTGATCATTTTAAGAGGGAATGTCCACAACTCAACAAACCCTCTAATACTAGGGGTTCATCTCGTCCACCAGTTAGGTTAGCTAATTCAAGTGGAGGCAGGACAGTTAATCAGCCGGGACGGCCACCTACAGGATCTGGACGGGTATTCACCATAGCACCTCCAGCAGCAGAGGATCATTCAGTGATTCAAGGTATGGCAGTAGTCAGTAGTTCCTACGCCTTTGCATTATTTGATTCAGGAGCATCACACTCTTTCATATCTGCTGCAGTTATAACTGCTATTGGTACATTGGTACAAAAACTGTCCAATCGTTCACCATTGTATCCCCCGCTGGAGACACATCGTTGGGACTTATATGCACAACAGTGAATACTGAACTTGCTGGACTCAAATTTGAGTTCAATTATTTGGTGCTTGATATGTCAGAATATGATATTATTTTCGGTATGGATTGGTTGGCTAGCTTTAAGGCCAACATTGATTGTTATCATCGCAAGGTGACATTTTTGTCGCTCGAGGGAAAACAACATGTGGTGCGTGCTGATAAACAAAGCAGACTGCGTGAAGGGTTGAATCATTTGGTATTGAACATTATCAGAATCAACAAGGCACCGGTGGTTAAACTTCCGGAAATAGTAAAGGACTATATGGACGTTTTTCAAAAGGAACTCCCTGGTCTGCCTCCCATGTGGGAGATCAATTTTGAAATCAAGTTGTATCCTGGCACTGCACCAGTATCATTACCACATTACCGGATGGCACCAGCAGAGATGTCCGAGTTAGAGAAGCAGATTGATGAACTGCTCAGACTGGGGTGCATTCGGAATAGTACATCGGCTTGGGGAGCTCCAGTTTTATTTGTAAAGAAAAAGGATGGTTCACTCTGTATGTGTGTGGATTACCGAAAATTGAACCAGTTGACGGTCAGAAATAAGTACCCTCTACCCAGGATCGATGATTTATTTGATCAACTTAAATGTTCCAGTCGTTTTTCTAAGATAGATTTGATGTCCGGATATCACCAAATCCGGGTTAGGGAGGAGGACATAGAGAAAAAAACCTTCAGAATGCGGTATAGGCTATATGAGTTTGTAGTCATGCCGTTTGGACTCACTAATGCACCGACTGTGTTCATGGATTTAATGAACAGGATCTTCCGTCCTTACTTGGACCAATTTGTTATTGTATTTATTGATGATATTTTGATTTATTCCAAAACTCAGGAAGAACATGTTGAGCACCTGAGAATAGTTCTGGACACTTTGAGCAAGAACAAACTATATGCTAAAGCCAGTAAATGTGAATTTTGGCTATCTGAGGTCAACTTTTTGGGACATGTTATATCAAAAGACGGTATAGCCGTGGACCCGACTAAGATAGCAGCAGTAAGTGACTGGAAAGCGCCAAAGAATGTAACTGAGATCCGTAGCTTTTTGGAATTGGCTGGTTATTACAGATAATTTATCATGGACTTCTAAAAAATTGCATCTCCACTTACTCGACTCACTCAGAAATGAGTCAAATATGAATGGTTAGATTTGTGCAATCAAAGGTTTGAAGAGCTAAAGAAAAGACTTAACACTGCTCCTATACTAGTTTTGCCGGAAAGACGTAAGTGTTATGAGGTACAATGCGATGCTTCAGAAGAAGGGTTGGGGTGTACATGTAACGCCCCGCCCTTTTTCACTCGCTTCTTCCCCTAAAATCAGAGTCTATTTTTTTCTCTATAAACAAAGAGTGATAGAGAGCGGGACGTCACGACTCGAGCTAAGTCCGACCCTTAACCGGCCAACCCTATGTGTGCATGAACTCAGTCCATGAAAACGGTTCACACATAGCAATATAAACATGCAAAATAAAAATCATAACATGCGAAAACATAATAGAACACATTTCTATTCCATTCAGATAGCAAAGTACGTCAAGTCCTTAATCATCATTATCATAACACAATTATCCAATAAAATATCCAACCATAGCAAATTTATCTAAGTTATTACAATCCGAATTCTAGATACTCAAATTACAAGCCCATGAGTATCCTAAACACATATAAACTATAATCCTCCAAGCTTTGATGCCTGGCCCATTTTTGCGTTCATCGTTCCCCTCGTTTCCTATATCATCCACTAGGGTAGAAATAGGACGTTAGTACAACGCGCCCAGTAGGTATTCCAAATAGGGTTAACACATGGGTTAGTACCAAAAATCCAGATATAACATATATATCAAATCCAGTTATAATAAATCATACCATACTTATAAAGCATCGTACCCAAAAACTGTTAGAGATCCAATCATACAGATAAAACCAGAAACCTTGCATGGTAATAAAAGTCATAATCATGCCGATTCAATGCCATGCCATGCTATCATATGCAATGAGTCTTACCCATCACATGTACATAAAATTACCCACCACATAGGTCTTTCGGACGCCCCGACGGAGTGTGGACCCTCCGGTTATATTTCATACATAGTATCCTCTTGATGGAAATCACATCAAGGTATCCCCCATGATTCTATTACGGACGCCCCGACGGAGTGTGGATCTCCGATTACATTTCAAACATAGTATCCTCTTGATGGAATGCTCCTCATCAAGGTATCCCCCCCCCCTCCGAATGTTTTACGGACGCCCCGACGGAGTGTGGGTCTCCGGTTACCATTCATCCCTCCCATGTCATGCGTGAGATGCAAATGCCAACATGCTATATAGAAATACAAAATATAGCATTTAAAAATCACATTTTTAAACATAACAAACACATGCTATTTTATCATTTAAACATAGCATTTAAAATCATACTTTGAAACATATCCTTTGCAACATAATTTTGTTAAAATAAGATAAAGGCAATGTACATAAACCCATGATTTCAAAGAGGTGGAATCCTACCAAAGACCACTAACGTGTCCTTGCGTCTTTCGTTCGGTAACCGCTCACGATCGTAAACACCTTGTGAGGTCCCGTTACATTAAAATATAACAATCAATCAAAACCAAGTCCCACTTGATTCACAATATTTTTAAGTCCATAAACCAATCCCCATGGTTTATCATTTTCATACATATTTACCAAATTGTCATTGGTCTAATCTTTATTTAATATTTCATTTTAATACGCCAAACATAGTCTCTATGTCCACCAAACAATTACCATGGGGTTCGGCCATACACCATGGCCAAACCCATGGTCCATTAATTCCATTAATTACAATAATGTCATATTCCTTCCATGGTTAGTCACCTTCATTTATTCACCCATGTTTAGATCCAAATACATAGATCATAAACATCTAAGTCCAGAAAGCCTTCCCCATGGGGTTCGGCCATACACCATGGCCGAACCCATGGTCCATTATTTTCACCTAATTACCAAAATGCCATCCATCGCTATCATAACCCATATCATAATTGATAATCATAAATTTGTATCTTTCGTTTAATATTTAATCAATCACTAGGTTAAATCCATAACCAATCCACACAGTAGTTCATGGGGTTCGGCCTTACTCCATGGCCGAACCCTATGTCCAATATTTCACATAATTTCAAGATTGCCATTACCTCATGTTCATGTCTTTCCATTAATCCAATCATCACAATAAGTTCATAAAATCCATTTAAAATGATTCATGGGGTTCGGCCACACACCATGGCCGAACCCTATGGTATCTTAATTCCATTTAGAAGATCATAATCTTAGGTCCAACATCCTAAGTACAACCCATAATTCTATAATTTTGATCCTCCAATCTTCCATAAGAATAACCAATGACCTAAACCTATAGAATTAATTCATGGGGTTCGGCCAAGCAGCATGGCCGAACCCTATGATGTCTAAGTTTCCTTTTTCCATCATCTTCCATTATTAGCCAATCCATAATTAGAAGGTTTCCAACTTAATTATCAACCCTTCTATAATGGGAAGGTTTCCATAAATAAAAGCTTTCTAATTTAGCAACCAACTTCCATAATTTGATAGTTTCCAAATTTAGCATGTATTCTTCCATAATTAGCAACTTACTAAATTTAATAACCATCTTTCCATTCTAATCAATTAATCATACATCAAAACACCTAAACAACTCCATGGGGTTCAGCCATACACCATGGCCGAACCCTATGGTTCATAATCTTCTTTCTAATAAATATTCATCCAATGAAATTCCTTAATAAATTAAATCCGTACAAAACCTCATTCTTAGATCCTTTCTAAATTAATATCCAACTTCCATATTTAGAAAATCCTTAAATAGAAACTTTCTAAATTAATATTCAACTCCAAAATTAGAAAGTTTCCAAACCTTGGATCCAACCTTCCATTAACAATTAACTTTCCAATTTATTAAAAATCCCAATACACCTCCAATACAACTCCATGGGGTTCGGCCATGCACCATGGCCGAACTCTATGGTTCATAATGTTCTCCTTTCTAAAATTAATAAACATTCATCTTCCATTTAATTATTCACCATATGAAATCCATCTATATCTTCGCATGGTCTCCATTCAAAATTAAAACATAGTTAACCTTTCCCATCACTTTAAATCCATTAAAATTTATTAATAACCTTTCCATGGGGTTCGGCCATGCCACATGGCCAAACCCTATGGTTCATCTTATTCCATGGTTTTCTCCCATAAAATAACCAACATCCTTTCATGGGGTTCGGCCCTTTACCATGGCTGAACCCTATGGTTTATTAACCCCTTCTTAAACCATTTTAAATCCCTTTTAAAACATGCATAATCAGTCCATGATTTTCATCATTAAAAATTCCATAATTAAACCATGCTTTTCCATGGGGTTCGGCCATACACCATGGCCGAACCCTATGGTCCATTCTTTCCATTATAATCATCATATTCATCCCTCAATCTTCTTTCATGGGGTTCGGCCATACACCTTGGCCGAACCCGATGGTTCCTTATTTCATTAAAACAAAAACATCTAAACCACTTACCGGCTCCTCGACTCCTCCGGTTTTCAGTCGGTTGATCTTGCTCTTCCAATCTTTCTCTTCCTTAACCTCTTCTCTTCTTTGATCTTTCACAAACTAAGAACAACTTGTTGGCAAGAGCAAACCAGCACCAATGCTTGCTGATTTGTGTAGTGTCGTGTGCCTGTCCCTCTCTCCTTTTATTACTTCCCATTGATCCCAACTTGGAAGGTGCTATGCGCCCCTTCTCCCTTGTTGCCTTTTTATAAATCCTTCCCATTAATCCTATCTTAGAAGGTGCTAAGATAGATCATTCCCTATGCCGTGTGCCCCTTGTTTCCCTTTAAAATATGCCATGTACCCCTTCCATTTAGTCATTGCCTTAATTAATCTTCTTTATTTAATCTTAGATATCTTCTCAAGATATTCTAACATATCAATGTGGATATGAAAAATCCCACATACACGGCCAAAGTAATCTTCAATTGATTTTTAAACATCTCCTTGGATATTCAAATCCAATAATTCGGCCATGCACAATCATTTATTTAATTCAGACATAATGCATACTCTTTTAATTCAACCCCATTTAAACTTATTTGAAACCATTTATCAAAATCGTTGGGTCTTAATTGGGTAAAGACCTAACATTTTACCCATCTTAGATCCATATCTAAAATTGATAAATTAAATGGGTAATTTTCGTAAATATTTATAACTTGAAAATCCAGGGTGTTACAGTACACTCAGTCAAAGTAATCGTGTGGTGGCATATGGATCAAGACAGTTGAAAATACATGAACGTCTCTATCCTACACACGATCTGGAACTAGCCGCAGTGGTCTTCGCTCTCAAAAGCTGGAGACATTATCTCCATGGCGAGAAATTTGAAGTGTTTTCAGATCATAAAAGCTTGAAGTACTTATTTGATCAGAAAGAGCTCAACTTGAGGTAGCGCAAATGAATGGAATATCTGGCGGATTATGAGTTCGCACTTCGTTATCACCCTAGCAAGGCGAACAAGGTGGCAGATGCCCTCAGCCATTTATCACATGCATCAGCGGCATGTCTGATCAGGACGGAATGGGAGATGCTGAATACCATTCGAGAATTTAAACTCTAACTCAATAACCATGAGACTATATACAATTTGATCATACGGTCCAACATGGTTACCAAGATTGAATAGGAACAACGGACAGACCCGGAGGTAGAGAAGATTTGGGCCAAGATGTCTACTGGTGAAGTCATATTGGAATGGGAGTTACAACCAGGACAGGGTCTTATATTCCGAGGAAGGATTTATGTACATAAGAGCTACAGAAAAGAGTTACTAGTTGAGGCACATCAGACCAAACTCTCTATTCATCCAGGCAGTACCAAGATGTATCACGACCTGAAGAGACAATACTGATGGCACGGACTCAAAAGAAATGTGGCAGAATTTGTGGCTCATTGCTTAACGTGTCAGCAGGTTAAGACGGAACATCAGAAGCCACCAGGGTTACTCAAACCCTTACCAGTGACGGAATGGAAATGGGAGTACATCTCCATGGATTTTGTTACAGGGTTGCCAAGGTCTTCAAAGGGCAACGATGCGATATGGGTCGTGGTAGACCGACAGACCTATACATTTCATTCCTATTAAGAAGATAGACTCATCTGAGACTTTGGGTCAGCGGTATATTAAGGATATCATCAGATTGCATGGTATTCCTCGGACTATTGTGTCTAACAGAGATGGTCAATTTACCGACAGAGTATGGCAGAGCATGCAGGCAGCCATGGGAACAGATTTATTGATTAGTACAACATTCCATCCACAGATTGATGGACAGTCTGAGAGGACAATACAGACACTGGAGGACATGCTGAGAGTATGTATGCTACATTTCAAGGGTGGATGGGATACAACAACAGTTATCAGGCAAGCCTCCAGATGGCACCATTTGAGGCATTATATGGTAGACCATGTAGGTCACCAGTGTGCTGAAAAGACGCCGGTGAGCCTGCACTGATTGGACTTTAGTCGGTTGCAGAGACTACAGCACAGATACAGTTGATACGACAACATTTATTGACTGCGCAGAGTCGTCAGAAGAGTTATGCTGACAAGAGAAGGAGGTTCCTGGAATTTGAAGTGGGAGACATGGTGTTCTTGAAAGTCTCGACACAAAAAGGACACATGAGATTTGGAAAGAAGGGGAAATTATCGCCAAGATATGTGGGACCTTTTTCAATTATAAGAAGGATGGGGGACGTGGCTTATCAATTGGCACTCCCATCACAGTTGGCATCTTTACACGATGTGTTCCACATATCGATGTTGAGGAAGTACAATCCTGATCCTTCTCACGTACTGAACATACAAGACATAGAGGTTTAGAGCGAGGTGGCATACGTCGAGAAGCCTGTCCGAGTGGTGGACACAGAACAAAGGGTGTTACGAAACCGAGCAATCCAATTTGTCAAGGTGGTATGGGATCGACATGGCATTGAGGAAGCTACATGGGAACTCGAGTCGGAAATGAGGAAAGCTCATCCTTAGCTATTTATGTAAATGTTTGAAACCCTACTTCAGTCGATTTTCAGGACGAAAATTTTAAAAAGAGGATTGTATTGTAATACCCTGGATTTTCAATTATTATCTTGTATGAAAATTATCCATTTAATTTGTGATTATTGGTTATGGATTTCTAATTGGGCAAAGAGTTGGGTCATTGGCCCAATTAGAACCCAACGATTTTGGAAAGGGTTCCAATAAAAATTTAAATGGGTTGAATTATCTTCGTAATGTATTATATCCAAGAATTAATTAAAAGATCAGGACATGGCCGAACATTGGATTTGAATATCCAAGGAGATGTTTAAAAATCAAATGAGGATTTCTTTAGCCGTGTATGACATACCAAAGTGGGAAGGTCGGCCATTTCCATTTAAGATAAAAGCAATGGACGCATAATACTTACTAAAAATTAAATAACAAGGGGCGCATGTTATTTTTTAACTAAAGATAACACAAGGGACGCATGGCCTAAGGGGGGAGTAGCTATCTTAAACAGTTCCAAAATATGGACCAAGGAAAGATTATAAAAGGAGAGAAGGACTAGGGGCGCATGGTTTACACACCATAGCCGAATTTTATCTCTCCCTTTCTCTCTTAATCCCTCACTCACGGCAAGAACAAGAGGAAGAAAAGGCAGAAACAAGAAGGTGATCAGGGCTTGAGACAGATCAAGAAAAGGAAGAAAGAGGCTAAGGAAAGAAGAAAGATTGGAAGAGCAAGAACCGGTTAGTATCTTATTTTGATAATTTGTTTTGAAATAAAGAACCATAGGGTTCGGCCATGGTGTATGGCCGAACCCCATGGAAGGAAATTGGATGGCCATTGTATTTAATATTAATAGAAAATAAGGGGTGAGGTTCGGCCATGGTGTATGGCCGAACCCCACGAGATATTTTTATAGATTTGAGGTTTCTTAGACATGTTTTAATTCATGGGTTTAAAGATTGAAAACCATGAAGGAGGTTAGTTATTTTAATGGATGAACTTTGGGTTATTTATATGGATTAGAAACTATGGAAAGATATGGTTTAATGAATGATTAAATGGAAGATCATTGATAATGTAATATGATGTTTGGAGGGGTGAGGTTCGGCGATGGTGTATGGCCGAACCGCACCAAATAAATTTATGAATTTGGGGTTTTCTTAGGCATTGAATTATATGGACCTAAGGTTAATGATTTTAATGGTAGTTATATTAATTAGATCTTGGAAACCATGGAATAAGATGAACCATAGGGTTCGGCCATGGTGTATGGCCGAATCCCATGGAAAGGATATTGATAAAAAATTAATGGATTTAAATTAATGGTCAAGATCATGAACCATAGGGTTCGGCCATGGTGTATGGCCGAACCCCATGGGGTTGTTTTGGAATGGAGATAGATTTTAGTTGCTAAATTTGGAAAGCATTCAATTATGGAAAGATGGTTTCTAATTTAGGAAACTATCTAATTTTGGATTTTGGTTGCTAAATTTGGAAAGCATCTAATTATGGAAAGATGGTTTCTGATTTAGGAAACTATCTAATTTTGGATTTTGGTTGATAAATTTGGAAAGCATTCAATTATGGAAAGATGATTTCTAATTTAGGAAACTATCTAATTTTGTATTTTGGTTGGTAAATTTGGAAAGCATCCAATTATGGAAAGATGGTTTCTAATTTAGGAAACTATCTAATTTTGGATTTTGGTTGCTAAATTTGGAAAGCATCCAATTATGGAAAGATGGTTTCTAATTTAGGAAACTATCTAATTTTGGAAAGAGGTTGCCAAATTGGAAAGCATCTATTTATGGGAAGTAATATGATTAGAAAGTTGGACATCATGGTTCAGCCATGTGCATGGCCGAACCCCATGAATTAATTCTATGGGTTAGGTTTATGTGTTAATGAATCAAGGGGAATGGATGGTATGAATTTAATATGATGATTGGATTAATGGCAAGACATAAACCTAAGCTAGTGGCAAAATTGTAAATAGCGCCTAAATTGAAAGATCATGGGTTCGGCCATGATGTATGGCCGAACCCCATGAGATGGTTTGTGGATCAAACATTAACTTAGGCAATTGTTTTAATGATTGAAAAGGTGGGATTATGGAATAATAGCCATGGACGACATTTTCGTAAATAGGCGTGAAAATGGTAAGCCATGGGTTCGGCCATGGTGTATGGCTGAACTCCATGGGGATTGGTTTATGGACTTAAAGGTTGTAAATCAAGTGGGACTTGGTTTTGATTTATTATTGTATTATAAGGTAACGGGATCTCACACGGAGTTTACGATCGTGAGCGGTTACCGGACGAAAGACGCAAGCACACGTTAGCGGTCTTTGGTAGGATTCCACCTCTTTGAAAACCATGGATTTATGTACATTTGTTTTATCTTATGTTTGATGAAAATATGTTTCAAAGGATATGCTTTATTGTTGAATTTCAAATGCTATGTTTAATTGTATCAATAACATGTATTGATTATGTTTTAAAAGGTGGTTTTAAATGCTATGTTTATGTTATAAAATAGCATGTGTTCCATTGGCATCTCATGCATGGCATGGGGTGGAGGATTTGTAACCGGAGCGGTCACACTCCATCGGGGCGTCCGAAAAACCTATGTGCGGTACCTTGATATGATTTCCATCAAGAAGATTCTGGATGGTCCACACTCCGTCGGGGCGCCCGGAAGACCTATGTGGTGGGTACTTTTATGTACATGTGATGGGTGGGACTCATTGCATTTGTCATCATTGCATGGCATGGATTTTACATGGTTTTGGATATTATGTTATAATATATGTTGTTGTACTAACCATGTGTTAGCCGTAACTGGAATACCTACTGGGCGCATTGTTCTAACTCCCTACTTCTACCCTAGTTGATGACACAGGTAATCAGGGGAACGAGGAACGCAAGAAGGGCCAGGCATAGGAGCTTGGAAGACTTATTTTATATGCTTTGAATAAAGTTACTCATGAACTTGTATTTGAGTATCTAGATTACGGAATGTAATCACTTAGATGGTTGGTTGATTTATTGATAATTATGATGTTTTAATTATGGACAAGGACTTGACGTATTTTGCTATCTGAATGGAATAGAACTTGGTTCTATTATGATTCCGCAGGTTATGATTTTTATTCCGCAAGTTGATATTGCTATGCGTGAACCATTTTAGTGGACTTGGTCTGTGCACACATAGGGTTGGCCAGTTAAGAGTCGGACTTTGGAAGTTCGGACTTAGCTCGCGTCTTGACGTCCCGCGCTCTGTCACTCTACTCTGTTATAAAAAAAAAAAAAAATAGACTCTGAATTTACGGGAAGAAGCGAGTGAAAAAGGGAGAGGCGTTACACATGGGTCCCTTGTTTAATTTTTGTAATTGCCGACCTCCCTATCTTATTTAGACAATGCCGTGTGCACCTTTCCTTCCTCTCTTTTCTAGTTTCCAATTGATCCAATCTATACTTAGATAATGCCAATATACAATTGCCGTGTATAATAATTCCCACTTTGGATAGTCCTAGATAAATTATGTCATGCGCATAATCATAGATATGCAACCTAGTAATCAGCCATGCTCAATTATCCCTTTCTTTATTTATTTAATATTGCAATAATAATTAAATTCAACCACGTCTAATTTTTATTGAAACCAATTCCAAAACCGTTGGGTCCTAATTGGGCCAACGACCCAACTCTTTGCCCAATTTAAGATCCATAACTAATATTTACTAATTAAATGGATAATTTTCATACGAAATAATAAATTGAAAATCTAAGGTGTCACAGGTTTGGTGAACCATTCATTAAAATTATACAAAGACCCAAACATGGCCCATTAACAAGTTCATGGGGTTCGGCCATACACCATGGCCGAACCCTTGATGTTTCTTTTCCAACTTTTCTTTTCAATGGTTCACCAACTTAGGTCCATAAACCATAAGTCTATACTTGCATCCTCCCTTTATTTAAAATACACATAAACATAAACCCATAAAATTGGTTCATGGGGTTCGGCCATACACATGGCTGAACCCATGATGTCTAAGTTTCCATTTTCATTAATAATCCATACTTAGAAAGTTTCCAAATTTATCATCCATCCTTCCATAATTAGAAAGTTTCCAAATTTAGCATCCATCCTTCCATAATTAGAAACTTTCCAAATTAATAATCATCTTCCATGATTTTCATTTAATCAATCACCAAAATAAGTCCAAAATTGATCCTTACATTGATTCATAAAACAATACATTAACCGTGCCAATACAACTCCATGGGGTTCGGCCATACACCTTGGCCGAACCCTATGGTTCATAATGTTCTCTTTCAAATAATTATTCATCGAATATAAATTCCATATGACCCATTACACTGATTCATGATTCTTATCCTTTTAATCCCTTCAACAATCATATACCATTATCAACAACTCCCATTTAAAATTAACCAACACTCTTTCATGGGGTTCAACCATGCACTATGGCCGAACCCTATGTTTCCTCCTTTCCAATAAAAAATACAATGATCATCCAATTTTCTTTCATGGTTTCCAACCCATAAACATAACCAATAACCTTCCATTAAAAATCTCCAAAATCCTTCCATTAAAATGAATCATCAAAGTTCTTCCATGGGGTTTGGCCATACAACATGGCCGAACCCTTTGGTTCATCATTCCATTAATTAATACTCCAATCAACCCCCAATTTTCTTCCATGGGGTTCGGCCATACACCATGGCCGAACCCTATGGTTCCTTATCTTAAAATAAAATTTTAAAATACTAACCGGTTCCGTGACTCCTCCGGTTTTCCTTTGCTCCGATTGGTTTTTGCTCTTCCAATATTTCTCTTCCTTGGTCTTTTCCTCTTGCTGGCTGCCTTCTCTTCCTCTTTGTTTTGCCGAGAATGAGAATTGAGATAGGGAGAGAATTCTGCTATGGTGGTATTGCCGTGCGCCCCTCCCTCTTTCTTTTTAATAACTCCCTCTTGATCCCAACTTAGAAGGTACTAAGATAACAATTCCCCCTTAGGGCCGTGCGCCCCTTGCTGATTTTTCCATTGCCGTGTGCTCCTCTTATTGCCCCTTTTAGAAGGTGTCATGCGCATAACCCTGTGTCTATAATTAGTAGTTGCCGACCCTTCAATTAGTAATTCCCCTAGTGCCGATTTTAATCAAGGGAATAACCCTTTTTAGATATATTCTAACACCTCATGCGCATATCTCATTAGATGTGCAAATCCCATTCACACAGCCATAAACAATCTATTTCATTCCTAAAATCTTTATGCGCATAAACATGGATATGCAAATTTAATATTCGGCCATGCACAATTATCCCATTGCTTATTTATATAATATTACATTACTAATTAAAATCAACCCATTTAATTTATTGAAACCATTTACACAATCCGTTGGGTCCCAATTGGGCAATGACCCAACACTTTACCCATCTAAGTTCCATATTTAATAATTCACAAATTAAATGGGTAATTTTCATATATATTAATAACTTGAAAATCTGGGGTGTTACATCTATTTTTTGAAATATTGCTACTTTTGGAAATTGCTATTTTAGGCTAATATTGAAAATTGGCAGTTCGTATTTTTAGAAACTACAATTTTAGAAGGTTACCTAAATTTAAAAGTTTCCTTATAAAATAGTTGAAATTATGGAATTTATATCTTGAGAAGATATTTAAGATTTAATAAGATTGTGCATGGCCGTGTATGACATTGTATAGAAGATATGAGCTTGGATTGGATGTCTAAAAAGGGGTCCTATCCTTTGGCTAAAAATGGCATTAGGGAGGTGTATAAAATTAAACTAAGACTCTCCCAAAGTGGGAAGTCTAAACTCGACAATGGCTATCTCAAGCATGGGTGTACGGCATTAAGCAATGGCTTAAATAAATAAGGGGCGCATGGCACCTTCTATTATGGGACTAATTGGAGGGTTTAATAAAAGAAAGAAGGAAAGGCACACGTAATCTAAGACATAGGGTACACGGCAATTACTAATGTATCAAAGGGGTAAGATTATCTTAAGCACCTTCTAACTTGGGATTAAGAGGGAGTAATAAAAGGAGAAACAAGGAGGGGCACACGGTTTACACCATTAGCCGAACTCTTTCTCTCTTTCTTTCAAGCTCTCATTCACGGCAAGAGCAAGGGGAAGAAGAAGGCAGCCAGCAAGAGGTGTTCTTGATTTGGAAAAATTAAGAAAAAAGGAGAAGGATTGGAAGAGCAAGAAATCAAATGGAAACAGTTAGTATTTTATTTGATAAATTTGTTTTGAAATAAAAGAACCATAGGGTTCGGACATGGTGTTTGGCTGAACCCCATGGAAGAAGATTGGGAGGTGGTTTGATGATTTTAATGGAAAGAAAGAACCATAGGGTTCGGCCATAGTGCATGGCCGAACCCCATGGAAAGCGATGGTTTATTGCATTGGGTTATTAATGTAACGTCCCGCCCTTTTTCACTCATTTTTTCTCGTAAATTCAGTGTATATTTTTTTTTTTGTAACAGAGTAGAGTGATAGAGCGCGGGACGTCACGACGCTAGCTAAGTCTGAACTTCCAAAGTCCGACTCTTAACTGGCCAACCCTATGTGTGTATGGACTCAGTCCAATAAAATGGTTCACACATAGCAATACCGACTTGCGGAATAAAATCATACAACTGCGGAATCATAATCATCAATATGTGGAATTATATTAGAACCACGTTCTAATCCATTCAGATAGCAAAGTACGACATAATCATCAAACCAAAACATTCAACCATCTAAGTTATTACATTCCGAAATCCAAATACTCAAATACAAGTTCATGAGTATCTTTATTCAAAAACACGTAAAGTAAGTCTTCCAAACTCCTATGCCTGGTCCATCTTAGGTTCATTGTTCCCCTGATTACCTGTATCATCAACTACAGGGTAGAAGTAGGGTGTCAGTACAACGTGTCCAGTAGGTATTCCAATTAGGGTTAACACATGGTTAGTACAAAACATATCATATAACATAGTGATATCAAAACCATATAAATCTATGCCATGCAATGATGACAAATATGCAATGAGTCCCACCCATCACCTGTACATAAATGCACCTACTGCATAGGTCTCTCGGTCGCCCCGACGGAGTGTGGACCCTTCAGAAATCTTCTTGATGGAAATCACATCAAGTTATTGCACATAGGTTTTTCGGACGCCCCGACGAAGTGTGACCCCTCCGGTTATCAATCCTCCTCCCCATGCCATGCATGAGACGCCAATGAAACACATGTTATTTTATAACATAACATAGCATTGAAAATCATCATTTGAAAACACATCCAACACATGCTCTTTATATAAATAAACTTAGCATGTAAAATCATCCTTTGAAACATAATTGGCCCATGCTATTTTAAACAATTAAACATAGCATTCGAAATTCAATATAATAAAACATATCCTTGAAAACATATTTTCATCAAACATAATATAAAAACAAAGTACATAAGCCATGGTTTCAAAGAGGTGGAATCTTACCTAATGTCGTTCACAAGTCCTTGCGTTTCCGTCTGAGATTCGATCACCGGTCGCGTACCACTTGCGAGATCCCGTTACCTTATAATATAATGATAAGCCAACATCTAGTCTCACCTAATTACAAGGTTCTAAGTCCATAACAAAACCCCATGGGGTTCGGCCATACACCATGGCTGAACCCATGGTTTACCATTTTTCATACATATTTACAAAAATGCCATTGTTGCTAACCATAGTCCCGTTTCTTTGCTTAGGTTCCAAGTTATCCATTCATGCTTCCAAAGTGCATAATACCATAAAATAACTCATCGGGTTCGCCCATACACCATGGCCAAACCCTATGTCCAACATTCTCTCATATTTACCAAATTGCCATTGGTTTCCTTCTCCCTTTAAATCTTCCATAATTAGACCTTAAAAAAACTTCCCTAATCAAATAAATTCATCAAACATAACACATGGGGTTCGGCCATACATCATGGCCGAACCCATGGTTCTCCTACTTTGGTATTTTAATTACATTTTTTTGCCATTCATTTCTCCATTAATTCATATCATACATTGTATCCTTTATTTATTTTAAAACTAACATAACCTAACTCATAATGTAGGTTCATAATCTGATTCATAAATCAGCCTTTAAACCATAATTTAAAGACACCTTTAATCCCTTAATTTAGAACATGGGGTTCGGCCATACACCATGGCCGAACCCTATGGTGTATAATTTCCAAATAATGTCCACCTTTTTATAATTGGAAGGTCTCCAAATTTAGATTTCACCTTCCAAGAATAAAACTTCCCTTTATTAATCTCTCCTACTATCATTAGAAGGTTTCCCTATTTAACTTACCAAAAATATAAACCTCCTTCCATAAATGGAAAGTTTTCTAAAAATAACTTTACCTTCCATTTTTAACCTAAGGTCCACATTTAGAAGGTTCCTTAATTAAACAACAACCCTTCTATGATTGAATATCTTATTCCAAAATTCACAAGGTTTCCAAAAACTAATCCTAATCAAGCATTACCTTCCATTCTTGGTATGGTTTCCATAAATAACTTTTATGGTCTTTAAGTAGATACTTTCTAATTTTAATATCCACTTCCAAGAATGGAAACTTTCCTTAATAAGCAACCTCCTTTCCATATTTGGAAACACCTTCCAAAATTAGATTATTTTCCATAATTAACCACTCCTTCCATATGTGGATTGCTTCCCAAATTTAGCAATACTTTCCATAATAAGGTTTCCAAAAATAACTCTAGTGGGGCTCGGCCATGCACTATGGCCGAACCTCACCCTTTTAGATCTGGGTCCATCTTTTACATTTACTTTCCAATTTTAACCCATGGGGTTCGGCCATGGTTCATGATCTTGGCCCTTGGTTTAGATCTTATCCAAAATTAATCATCAATCCATATAATGTTTGGTGGGGTTCGGCCATACACCATGGTCAAACCTCACTCCTCCTTTTTATTATTTTAGATCCACTCTATTAGCCATAAAACAGCCATGGTTCGGCCATGCCATGGCCGACCCATATTCCATATTCTTTCATTGATTTTCTTGCATCTAAAACATACAATCACCAAAGGTTTCTACGACTTAAAGATCTAGGAATATAAACCCAATTAATTAAGCAAATCTTCCCATGGGGTTCGGCCATACACTATGGCCGAACCCTATGGTTCTTTCTTCTCTTTTAAAACCATTTACCCATCTCTAATTTTCTCTTCATGGGGTTCGGCCAACCACCATGGCCGAACCCTATGGTTCTTTTGATTTCATAAATAAAATTATAACATTAATAATTAGATACTAACCTCTTCCTTGCTCTTCTAATCTTTCTCTTCCTTTCTCTTTGATTTTCTCCAAACAAGAACTCCTTCTAGTTGCTGCCCTTTCTTCTTGCTCTTGCCGTGTAAGAGAGGACTTGAGAGAGGGAGAGAGAGAGAGGAATATAACTTGGTAATGGGGTTGTAAAAACCGTGCACCCCTATGAATCTCTCCTTTTATTAAGCTCTCCTTAATCCCATATTACAATGTTCTTAATACAATATTACCCTCTTGTGTTTGCCATTTTTTTTTTTTACACGTATACTATATTGTAGCACAGTTTTAGCCTTGTTAAATTTCGAATCAGAAAAGTGGTAAACTATAAAGTTATTGCTCTTGAAGTCTTCTTTCTAACGTAAAAAAAATCAAAGCAATCGGATATCAAAGTGAAAGGTTATACCCAAACCACTGGACATATGTCAAACCTTCGTTATTTAACCATGGCTGACTTTCCCTCTTTAATTAGCCATATCCGACTTTCACTTTCCTTATTAAGACTTCCTTTAATTCTTATTAGCAAGTACTATGCGCATAACCCTAATCATAATCCAAATAATCTTTTAATTTAATTCATAGATATTTCATCCCTTTTTAAATATCTAGCATATCATTGTGGATTTAAAAATCCCACATATCTCTCATGTGCATAATATGTAAATCACTATCTAAAATTCGGCCAAGATAATCTTTATTTGAACTTTTTAACGTGTACTTGGATATTTCAAATCCACTACCCGGCCATAATATCTTTTGTTTAAAATTAGATATAATTCATCACTAAATTAATTCAACCCATTTGCATTTAATAAAAACAATTCCAACATTGGTTGGGTCCTAATTGGGTCATGGCCCAATTCCTTATCCATATAAGATTTAATTCTAAAATTCATAATTTAAAATTAAATAAATAATAAACTGAAAACCCGAGGTGTTAAAATTAATATTGAAAACCATGGAGGAACATTGATTGATTAATGGAAGTTTGAATGATGGAAATAATTATGGGTTTATGTTCATAAATTTTAGATCATGGAAACCTTGGACGGTTAGGTGTTTTGGATTTAAAAGAGGGAATATGGAACCATAAGGTTCGGCCACAGTGCATGGCCGAACCCCATGGAAGGTGTTTGGTTAATTGTTAAATAAGTGTTTGATGTTAATGACATGTGATTTTGAAGGGATTAAATGGAAGATCAATGATTGGTAATTTTTAAAGAGAGGATCTTGAACCATAGGGTTCGGCCATGGTGTATGGCCGAACCCCATGGAGTTGTGTAGGTATTATTGTTGAATTTTAATGGACGTAAATAATGGTCAAGATCATGAACCATAGGGTTCGGCCATGGTGTATGGCTGAATCCCATGGAGATGGTTACTAATTTGGAAGGTTGGATGATTATCTTGGAAACATTCTAAGTATGGAAGGATTTATGTTTTAAACATGGAAACCTTCTAAATATAGAAGGTGGAGATAAATTTGGAAACCTTCTAAAAATAAAATGAGGAGTTTAAAATGGGAAGGTTTCTATTTATGGAAGGAGGTTGCTAAATTAGAAAGCTTTTATTTATGGAAGTTATATTAAATTAGAAAGTGAATGGATTGTCTCAATTGAGTGAGGTTTGGCCATGGTGTATGGCCGAACCCCACTAGAGTTTATTTATGGAAGATGAATTTTAATTATGGAAGCTGCATGCTAAATTTGGAAATTATCTAATTATGGAAGGAAGCATGCTAAACTTGGAAACTTTCTAAATATGGACCTTCTAATTGTGGACTTGTTAATTATGGAAGGAAGCATGCTAAACTTGGAAACTTTCTAAATATGGACCTTCTAATTGTGGACTTGTTAATTATGGAATTGCTTATAATGGAGGTTGATGAAAATGGAAATTTAGAACTCATAGGTTTCGGCCATGGTGCTTGGCCGAACCCCATGAACCTATTTTATGAGTTTAGGTTTATGTGTTAATGAATAGAAGGTTGGAAATAATTAGGCCAATGGCAATTTTGTAAATAGGGTCTAGAATGAAGGACCATGGGTTCGGCCATGGTGTATGGCCGAACCACATGGGGAATAATTTACAATTTTAATGTTTGAAAGGATTGGATGATGGGTTAAGTTAGCCATGGATGGCAAAGTTGTGAATATGTGGAAATATTGGACATAGGGTTCGGCCATGGTGTATGGCCGAACCCCATGAATTATTTATGGGACTATGTGTTTGGATTATTTTGGAACCTAAACAAGGAAAATGGCTATGGTTATGAACAATGGCCTTATTGTAATTAACTAAAGATTAGACCATGGGTTCGGCCATGGTGTATGGCCGAATCCCATGGGGTTTTGTATTATGGACTTGGAACATTGAAAATCAAGTGGGACTTGGTTATGATTAATTGTTATATTATAAGGTAACGGGACCTCACAAGGTGCCTATGATCGTGAACGGTTACCGGACGAAAGACCCAAGGACACGTAACGGTCTTTGGTAGGATTCCACCTCTTTGAAACCATGGGTTTATGTACATTTGTTTTATCTTATGTTTGATGATATTATATTTCAAAGGATATGCTTTACATTGAATTTTAAGTGCTATGTCTATATGAGGAAAAAACATGTGTTTTAAATATGATTCTTTAAATGCTATGTTTACGTTATAAAATAGCATGTGTTTCTCGGCATCTCATGCATGGCATGGGGTGAAGGATTTGTAACCTGAGGGGTCACACTCCGTTGGGGCATCCGAAAAACCTATGTGCGTACCTTGATGTGTTTTTCCATCAGGAAGAAACCGGAGGGTCCACACTCTGTCGGGCGTCCGAAAGACCTATGTGGTGGGTACTTTTATGTACATGTGATGGGTGAGACTCATTGCATGGCATGGATTTATATGGTTTTTGACATTACGATATTATTATATATGTTTTGTACTGACCATGTGTTATCCGTAACTGGAATACCTACTGGGCGTGTTGTTCTAACGCCCTACTTCTACCCTAGTTGATGATACAGGAAAACAGGGGAACGATTAACGCAAGGAGGGCCAGGCATAGGAGCTTGGATGATTTAGTTTATTATTTTTAATAAAAGTTACTCATGGACTTGTATTTGAGTATCTAGATTTCTGAATGTAATAACTTAGATGGATGGATGTTAATTTTGATATTATGGTATTTGAATGATGATTAAGGACTTGACGTACTTTGCTATCTGAATGGAATAGAACTTGGTTCTATTATGATTCCGCAATTTTTATGTTAATATTCCGCATGTTTATATTGCTATGTGTGAACTATTTTTGTGGACTTAGTCCATGCACACATAGGGTTGGCCAGTTAAGGGTCGGACTTTGGAAGTTCGGACTTAACTCGCGTCATGACGTCCCGCGATCTATCACTCTAATCTGTTATAAAAAAAATAGACTCTGAATTTACGGGAAGAAGCGAGTAAAAAAGGGCGGGACGTTACAGTTGGTATCAGAGCGAACCCGAAACATTGAATCTTTCGGAGTAAATTAATCCGGTCTCGTACATTAATTTACTTCGTTAGACTCAGACAGATGATAGCAAAGGAAATACAGTCAAAATAATCGGATTATCAAACATAGCAACATAGGATGTATTCCCCCAGAAACAAAGCAAAAATCAAGAGTGCTTATTTGGAAATTTTCCCCAACAAGTAGGAAATACAAATTTTATGATGAAAACTAAGTCTTGATATGTTTCAATGGCTTAGGGAAAAATGGCTCCAAGGGGAAGGCCAAGGAGAAATACCCGACAAAACTCAAATGGAGGTGATGAGGAGGAACAACAATCTCATCATGAGGAGGAACGACAATCTCATCATGAGGAGGAACGACATTCTCATCATGAAGAGGAAGAACAACAATCCCACCAAGGAGGAGCAACAAAGTAGCGTGAACATACCTGTGGTGCCTCCTGAATTGCAGAATTTTGTTCAAGCGGTGGTCAAATCGGTGCTTCAACAGCACCTGCATGAGAATGGAACCACCAAGGAAAACAATGACAGGAGCATGGTCAGGGATTTACAGCAACAGCGCCCTCCTTACTTCAAAGGTAGAGAAGGGGCTGCCAGAGCGGAAAACTGCTGAAAAATATTTCACAGATTCTGACTCTATTGAATATCATGAGTCATGCTCACAAAATTTTACTAGCCACATCACAGCTGATCGATGATGCCGGTAAATGGTGGGAGGTGATAGAGAAGCAGCGAGCACGTATTCCAGAAGGAGAGAGGACTGCCATAACTTGGGAGCAGTTCTCAGCTACCTTCCTGGAACATTATTTTCCCGAGGAGGAGAAGGAGCGCCAGACACAGGCTTTTCTATCTTTGGTACATGGTACCATGACGGTGACAGAGTACCACCGGGAGTTTCTCAGTTTATCTGTATATGCATTTTATATGGTGGATACTGAGTATCGAAGGGTACGTAAGTTTGAGCGGGGCCTTCGGCCTAGCATAAGGGCCAAGGTAACAATATTCAAGGCAGTCACATTGGCAGAGGTGGTCAGCAAGCCACTATAGCAGAACAAGAGATGGCTGAGTTGACGCGTTTTGATAATCGCCGAGCTCAGAGTGGGTGGGGTACCTTCCAGCCCAACAAGAGGTTCCGACCGTACTCTAGCAAACCCTCACCATCTACTGGGTCAACAGGGGGCTTTCGTCCCAATCATCCCTCCCCATCTGCATCAGTCACTCAGGCTCCCAGAGGTGGGAGCAACTGTTTTCACTATGATCAGCCTCGCCATTTTAAGAGGAAATGTCCACAACTCAACAAACCCTCTAATATCAGGGGTTCATCTCGTCCACCAGTTAGGCCAGTTAATTCACGTGGAGGCAGGACATTTAATCAGGCGGGACGGCCGCCTACAGGATTTGGACGGGTATTCACCTTAGCACCTCCAGCAGCAGAGGATCACTCTATGATTCAAGGTATGGCAGTAGTCAGTGTAACACCTCGGATTTTCAGATCATTATTTTATATGACACTTACTCTTTTAAAATTGTGAATTTTAGAATTAAACCTTATATGGATAAGGAATTGGGCCATGAACCAATTAGGACCCAACCAATGTTGGAATTAGTTTTATTAAATGCAAATGGGTTGAATTAATTTAATGATGAATTATATCTAATTTTAAACAAAAGATATTATGGCTAAGTAGTGGATTTGAAAAATCCAAGTAGATGTTAAAAAAATCAAATAAAGATTATCTTGGCCGAATTTTAGATAGTGATTTACATATTATGCACATGAGACATATGTGGGATTTTTAAATCCACAATGATATGCTAGATATTTAAAAAGGGATGAAATATCTATGAAGTAAATTAGAAGATTATTTGGATTATGATTAGGGTTATGCGCATAGTACTTGCTAATAAGAATTAAAGGAAGTCTTAATAAGGCAAGGGAAAGTCGGATATGGCTAATTAAAGAGGGAAAGTCGGCCATGGTTAAATAAGGAAGGTTTGACATATGTCCAGTGTTTTGGTTATACCTTTTCACTCTAATATCCAATTGCTTTGATTCTTTTTGTGTTGGAAAGAAGATTTCAAGAGCTACAACTTTGTAGTTTACCACCTTTTCTGATTCGGAAGTTAGCAAGGCTAAAACGGTGCTACAATATAGTATACATGTAAAAAAAAAAGGGGAAACACAAGAGGGAAAGATTCTATTAAGAACATTCTAATATGGGATTAAGGAGAGCTTAATAAAAAGAGAGATCCATAGGGGTGCACGGTTTTTACAATCCCATTACCAAGTTATATTCCTCTCTCTCCCCCTCTCTCAAGTCCTCTCTTACACGGCAAGAGCAAGAGAAGAAAGGGCAGCAACTAGATGAAGTTCTTGTTTGGAGAAAATCAAAAAGAAAGGAAGAGAAAGATTAGAAGAGCAAGGAAGAGGTTAGTATCTAAGTATTAATGTTATAATTTTATTTATGAAATCAAAAGAACCATAGGGTTCGGCCATGGTGGTTGGCCGAACCCCATGAAGAGAAAATTAGAGATGGGTAAATGGTTTTAAAAGAGAAGAAAGAACCATAGGGTTCGGCCATAGTGCATGGCAGAACCCCATGGAAAGATTTGCTTAATTAATGGGTTTTAAAGATTGGAAACCATGGAGAGTGTTGATTTATTAATTGGGTTTATGTTCCTAGATCTTAAATCATAGAAACCTTTGGTGATTGTATGTTTTAGATTCAAGAAAATCAATGGAAGAATATGGAATATGGGTCGGCCATGGTGTTTTATGGCTAATTGAGTGGATCTAAAATAATAAAAAGGAGGAGTGAGGTTCGGCCATGGTGTATGGCCGAACCCCACCAAACATTTTATGGATTGATGATTAATTTTGGATTAGATCTAAACCAAGGGCCAAGATCATGAGCTATAGGGTTCGGCCATGGTGCTTGGCCGAACCCCATGGGTTAAAATTGGAAAGTAAATGTAAAAGATGGACCTAAATCTAAAAGGATGAGGTTCGGCCATAGTGCATGGCCGAACCCCACTAGAGTTATTTTTGGAAACCTTTTTATGGAAAGTATTGCTAAATTTGGGAAGCAATCCACATATGGAAGGAGTGGTTAATTATGGGAAAAACAATCTAATTTTGGAAGGTGTTTCCAAATATGGAAAGGAGGTTACTTATTAAGGAAAGTTTCCATTCTTGGAAGTGGATATTAAAATTAGAAAGTATCTACTTAAAGACCATAAAAGTTATTTATGGAAACCATACCAAGAATGGAAGGTAAGGCTTGATTATGGAACCTAACTTAAATGGAGGGATTGGTTGCCATGAGTGAGGTTCGGCCATAGTTATGGCCGAACCCCACTAGGGTTAGTTTTTGGAAACCTTGTGAATTTTGGAATATGATATTCAATCATAGAAGGGTTGTTATTTAATTAAGAAACCTTCTAAATGTGAACCTTAGGTTAAAAATGGAAGGTAGAATTATTTTTAGAAAACTTTCCATTTATGGAAGGTGGTTTATATTTTGGGTAAGTTAAATAGGGAAACCTTCTAATGATAGTAGGAGAGATTAATAAAGGGAAGTTCTATTCTTGGAAGGTGAAATCTAAATTTGGAGACCTTCCAATTATAGAAAGGTGGAGATTAATTGGAGATTATACACCATAGGGCTCGGCCATGGTGTATGGCCGAACCTCATGTTCTAAATTAAGGGATTAAAGGTATTTTTAATTCATAGTTTAAGGGCTGATTTATGAATCAGATTATGAACCTACATTATGAGTTAGGTTATGTGTAGTTTTAAAATAAAATAAAGGATACAATGTATGATATGAATTGATGGAGAAAGGGATGGCAAAAATGTAATTAAAATACCAAAGTAGGAGAACCATGGGTTCGGCCATGATGTATGGCCGAACCCCATGAGATATGTTTGATGAACTTATTTGATTAAGGAAAATTTTAAGGTCTAATTATGGAAGATTTAAAGGAAGAAGGAAACCAATGACATTTTGGTAAATATGAGAGAATGTTGGACATTGGGTTTAGCCATGGTGTATGGCCGAACCCCATGAATTATTTTATGGGATTATGTACTTTGTAAGCATGAATGGATAACTTGGAACCTAAGCAAAGAAAAGATACTAGGATTATCAACAGTGGCATTTCTGTAAATATGTATGAAAAATGGTAAACCATGGGTTCGGCCATGGTGTATGGCCGAACCCCATGGAGTTTTGTTTATGGACTTAGAACTTTGTAATTAGGTGAGACTTGGTGTTGATTTATCATTATATTATAAGGTAACAGGATCTCGCAAGCGGTGCGCGATCGGTGATCGAATCTTAGACGAAAACGCAAGGACTTGTGAACGGTCTTAGGTAGGATTCTACCTCTTTGAAACCATGGATTATGTACTTATTTTTATCTTATGTTTGATGAAAATGTGTTTCAAAGGATATGATTTATTATTGAATTCCAAAGGCTACGTTTACCTTGATTTAAATAGCATGGATTGATTATGTTTCAAAGGTGATTTTACATGCTAGGTTTTATTTGTATAAAGAGCATGTATGGGATATGTTTTCAAATGATGATTTTCAATGCTATGTTTATGTTATAAAAAAACATGTGTTTCATTGGCACCTCATGCATGGCATGGGGTGAAGGATTTATAACCTGAGGGGTCACACTCCGTCGGGGCGTCCGAAAAACCTATGTGCAACACCTTGATGTGATTTCCATCAAGAAGATTTCCGGAGGGTCCACACTCCGTCGGGGCGACCGAAAGACCTATGTGGTAGGCACATTTATGTACAGGTGATGGGTGGAACTCATTGCATAATTGTCATCATTGCATGGCATGGATTTATATGGTTTTGATATCACTATGTTATATGATATGTTTGGTACTAACCATGTGTTAGCCGTAACTAGAATACCTACTGGGCGCATTGTACTAACGCCCTACTTCTACCCTGTAGTTGGTGATACAGGTAATCAGGGAAACAATGAACCTAAGGCGGACCAGGCATAGGAGCTTGGAAGATATAGTTTATATGTTTTGAAATAAATTACTCATGAACTTGTATTTGAGTATTTGGATTTCCATAATGTAAATACTTAGATGGTTGAATGTTTTGGTTTGATGATTTTGACGTACTTTGCTATCTGAATAGATTATAACTTGGTTCTAATATGATTCCGTATTTTGATGATTATGATTCTGCAGTTTTATGATTTTATTCCGTAAACCGGTAATTGCTATGTGTGAACCATTTTATTGGATTGAGTCCATACACACATAGGGTTGGCCAGTTAAGGGTCGGACTCTAGAAGTTTGGACTTAGCTCGCGTCGTGACGTTCCGCGCACTATCACTCTACTCTGTTAAAAAAAATATATATATACAATGAATTTACGAGAAAAAACGGGTGAAAAAGGGCGGGACGTTACAGTCAGTAGTTTCTACGCCTTTGTATTATTTTATTTGGGAGCATCTCATTCTTTCATATTTGCTGCATTTATAACTGCCACTAGTACATTGGTACAAAAACTGTCCACATCACTCACAATTGTATCCCCCGTCAGAGACACATCATTGGGACTTATATGCACAGCAGTGAATACTGAACTTGCTGGACTCAGATTTGAGTTCAATTATTTGGTGCTCGATATGTCCGAATATGATAGTATTGTCGGCATGGATTGGTTGGCTAGCTTTAAGGCCAACATTGATTGTTATTGTCGCAGGGTGACATTTTGGTCGCCCGAGGGAAAACAACATGTGGTGCGTGCTGATAAACAAAGTAGACTGCATGAAGGGTTGAATCATCTGGTATTGAACATTATCAGAATCAATAAGGCACCAGTGGTTGAACTTCCGGAAATAATAAGGGACTATGCGGACGTTTATCCAAAGGAACTCCCTGGTTTGCCTCTCATGAGGGAGATCAATTTTGAAATCAAGTTGTATCCTGGCACTGCACCAGTGTCATTACCACATTACCGGATGGCACCAGCAGAGATGTCCGAGTTAAAGAAGCAGATTGATGAACTGTTCAGACTGGGGTGCATTCGAAATAGTTGATCGGCTTGGGGTGTTCCAGTTTTATTTGTAAAGAAGAAAGATATACCGAAAACTGAACCAGCTGACGGTCAGAAATAAGTACCCTTTACCCAGGATCGATGATTTATTTGATCAACTTAAAGGTTCCAGTCATTTTTCTAAGATTGACCTGATGTCCGGATATCACCAAATCCGGGTTAGGGACGTGGACATAGAAAAAACAGCCTTCAGAACGCAATATGGAGTATATGAGTTTGTAGTCATGCCGTTTGGACTCACCAATACACCGGCTGTGTTCATGGATCTTATGAACAGGATTTTCTGTTCTTACTTGGACCAATTTGTCATTGTATTTATTGATGATATTTTGATTTACTCCAAAACTCAGGAAGAACATGCTGTGCACCTGAGAATAGTTCTGGACACTTTGAGGAAGAACAAACTATATGCTAAAGCCAGTAAATGTGAATTTTGGCTATCTAAGGTCAACTTTTTGGGACATGTTATATCAGAAGAAGGTATAGCCGTGGACTTGGCTCAGGTAGCGGCAGTAAGAGATTGGAAAGCGCCAAAGAATGTAATCGAGATCCGTAGTTTTTTGGGATTGGCTGGTTATTACAAGAAATTTATCATGGACTTCTCAAAAATTGCATCTCCACTTACCCGACTCACTCAGAAAGGAGTCAAACATGAATGGTTAGATTTGTGAAATCGAATGTTTGAAGAGCTGAAGAAGAGACTTACCACTGCTCCTATCCTAATTTTGCCGGAAAGAGGAAAGTGATATGAGGTACAATGAGATGCTTCAGGAGAGGGACTGGGGTGTACACTCAGTCGAAGTAATCGTGTGGTGGCATACAGATCAAGACAGTTGAAAATACATGAACGTCTTTATCCTACACACGATCTGGAACTAGCCGCAGTGGTTTTCGCTTCAAAAGCTGGAGACATTATCTTTATGGCGAGAAATTTGAAGTGTTTTCAGATCATAAAAGCTTGAAGTACTTATTTGATCAGAAAGAGCTCAACTTGAGGTAGCGCAGATAGATGGAATATCTTGTGGATTATGAGTTCGCACTTCGTTATCACCCTGGCAAGGCGAACAAGGTGGCAGATGCCCTCAGCCGTTTATCACATGCATCAGTGGCATGTTTGATCAGGACAGAATGGGAGATGCTGAATACCATTCGAGAGTTTAAACTTTACCTCAATAACCATGGGACTATGTACAGTTTGATCATACGGTCCAACATGATTACCAAGATTGAACAGGAACAACGAACAAACCCGAAGGTGGAGGAGATTTGGGCCAAGATGTCTACTTGTGAAGTCATACCGAAATGGGAGTTACGACCAGGACAGGGTCTTGTATTCCGAGAAAGGATTTATGTACCTAAGAGCTGCAGAAAAGAGTTACTGGTTGAGGCACATCAGACCAAACTCTCTATTCATCCGGGCAGTACCAAGATGCATCACAACCTGAAGAGACATTACTGGTGGCACGGACTCAAAAGAGATGTGGCAGAGAATTTGTGGCTCATTGCTTAACTTGTCAGCAGGTTAAGACGGAACATCAGAAGCCACCAGGGTTACTCAAACCCTTACCAGTGCCGGAATGGAAATGGGAGCACATTTCCATGGATTTTGTAACAGGGTTGCAAAGGTCATCAAAGGGCAATGATGCGATATGGGTCATGGTAGACAGACTGACCAAGTCAGCACATTTCATTCCTATTAAGATGACAGACTCATCTGAGTCTTTAGGTTGGCGGTATATTAAGGATATCATCAGATTGCATGGTATACCTCGGACTATTGTGTCTAACGGAGATGGACGATTCACAGGCAGAGTATGGCAGAGCATGCAGTCGGCCATGGGAACAGATCTACTGATTAGTACGGCATTCCATCCACAGACTGATGAACAGTCTGAGAGGACAATACAGACACTGGAGGATATGCTGAGAGCATGTATGCTAGATTTCAAGGGTGGATGGGAGGATCACTTGCCGTTGGTAGAATTCTCATACAACAACAGTTACCAGGCAAGCCTCCAGCTGGCTCCATTTGAGGCATTATATGGTAGACCTTGTAGGTCACCAGTGTGCTGGACAGAGGCCGGTGAGCCTGCACTTATTGGACCTGAATTGGTTGTAGAGACTACAACACACAGATACAGTTGCTATGGCAGCAACTATTGACTGCGCATAGTCGTCAGAAGAGTTATGCTGACAAGAGGAGGAGGTTCCTTGAATTTGAAGTGGGAGACATGGTGTTCTTGAAAGTCTGGTCACGGAAGGGACACATGAGATTTGGAAAGAAATGAAAATTGTCGCCAAGATATGTGGGACCATTTTCAATCATAAGAAGGATGGGGGACGTGGCTTATCAATTGGCCCTCCCATCACAGTTGGCATCTTTACATGATGTGTTCCATATATCGATGTTGAGAAAGTATAATCCTGATCCTTCTCATGTACTGAACATTCAAGACATAGAGGACCAAAGCGACGTGACGTACGTCGAAAAGCCTGTCCGAGTGGTGGACACAGAACAAAGGGTACTACGGAACCGAGCGATCCAGTTTGTCAAGGTAGTATGGGATCTACATGGCATTGAGGAAGCCACATGGGAACTCGAGTCAGAAATGAGGAAAGCTCATCCTGAGCTATTTTTGTAAATATTTCAAACCCTACTTCACTCGATTTCGGGACGAAAATTTTAAAACGAGGGTTGTATTGTAACACCACGGATTTTCAATTTATTATTTTGTATGAAAATTATCCAATTAAATTGTGGAAATCAGTTATGGATTTTAAATTGGGTAAAGAGTTGGGTCATTGGCCCAATCAGGACCCAACTGTTTTGGAACTGTTTTCATAAAATTAAATGGGACTTGAATTAAATAATATGCGCAATTCATGTGGTATGTTTCAATATCTTGAGAAGATATTTAAGATTTAATAATTGTGCATGGCCATGTATGACATTGTATAGAAGATATACGCATGGGTTGGATGTCTAAAAAGGGGTCCTATCCTTTGGCTAAAAATGGCATTAGGGAAGTGTATAAAATTAAATTAAGACTCTCCCAAAGTAGGAAGTCTAAACTCGGCAATGGCTATCTCAAGCATGGGCGCACGGCATTAAGCAATGGCTAAAATAAATAAGGGGCGCATGGCACCTTCTATTATGGGACTAATTGGAGGGTTTAATAAAAGAAAGAAAAAAGAGCACACGGCATTACTAATCTAACACATAGGGTACACGAAAATTGCTAATGTATCAAGGGGGTAAGATTATCTTAAGCACCTTCTAACTTGGGATTAAGAGGGAGTAATAAAAGGAGAAACAAGGAGGGGCACAAGGTTTACACCATTAGCCGAACTCTCTCTCTCTTTCTTTCATGCTCTCATTCATGGCAAGAACAAGGGGAAGAAGAAGGCAGCCAGCAAGAGGTGTTCTTGGTTTGGAAAAATTAAGAAGAAAGGAGAAGGATTGGAAGAGCAATAAATCAAACGGAAACGGTTAGTATTTTATTTGATAAATTTGTTTTGAAATAAAAGAACCATAGGGTTCGACCATGGTGTTTGGGCGAACCCCATGGAAGAAGATTGGGAGGTAGTTTGATGATTTTAATGGAATGAAAGAACCATAGGGTTCGGCCAGAGTGCATGGCCGAACCCCATGGAAAGTTATGGTTTATTTTATTGGGTTATTAATATTGAAAACCATGGAGGAACATTGATTGATTAATGGAAGTTTGAATGATGGAAATAATTATGGGTTTATGTTCATAAATTTCAGATCATGGAAACCTTGGACGGTTAGGTCTTTTGGATTTAAAACAGGGAATATGGAACCATAGGGTTCGACCACAGTGCATGGTCGAACCCCATGGAAGGTGTTTTGTTAATTGTTAAATAAGTGTTTGATGTTAATGACATGTGATTTTGAAGGGATTAAATGGAAGATCAATGATTGGTAATTTTTAAAGAGAGGATCTTGAACCATAGGGTTCGGCCATGGTATATAGCCGAACCCCATGGAGTTGTGTAGGTATTATTGTTGAATTTTTAATGGACTGAAATAATGGTCAAGATCATGAACCATAGGGTTCGGCCATGGTGTATGACCGAACCCCATGGAGATGGTTACAAATTTGGAAGGTTGGATGATTATCTTGGGAACATTCTAAGTATGGAAGGATTTATGTTTTAAATATGGAAACCTTCTAAATATAGAAGGTGGAGATAAATTTGGAAACCTTCTAAAAATAGAAGGAGGAGTTTAAAATGGGAAGGTTTCTATTTATGGAAGGAGGTTGCTAAATTAGAAAGCTTTTATTTATGGAAGTTATATTAAATTAGAAAGTGAATGGATTGTCTCAATTGGTTGAGGTTCGGCCATGGTGCATGGCCGAACCCCACTCGAGTTTATTTATGGAAGATGAGTTTTAATTATGGAAGTTGCATGCCAAATTTGGAAATTATCTAATTATGGAAGGAAGCATGCTAAACTTGGAATCTTTCTAATATGGACCTTCTAATTGTGGACTTGTTAATTACAGAATTGCTAATAATGGAGGTTAATGAAAATGGAAATTTAGAACTCATAGGGTTCGGCCATGGTGCTTGGCCGAACCCCATGAACCTATTTTATGAGTTTAAGTTTATGTGTTAATGAATTGAAGGTTGGAAATAATTAGGCCAATGGCAATTTTGTAAATAGGGTCTAGAATGAAAGACCATGGGTTCGGCCATGGTGTATGGCCGAACCACATGGGGAATAATTTACAATTTTAATGTTTGAAAGGATTGGATGATGGGTTAAGTTAGCCATGGATGGCAAAGTTGTGAATATGTGGAAATATTGGACATAGGGTTCGGCCATGGTGTATGGCCGAACCCCATGAATTATTTATGGGACTATGTGTTTGGATTATTTTGGAACCTAAGCAAGGAAAATGGCTATGGTTATGAACATTGGCCTTATTGTAATTAACTAAAGATTAGACCATGGGTTCGGCCATGGTGTATGGCCGAATCCCATGGGGTTTTGTTTTATGGAGTTGGAATATTGAAAATCAAGTGGGACTTGGTTATGATTAATTGTTATATTATAAGGTAACGGGACCTCACAAGGTGTCTATGATCGTGAACGGTTACCGGACGAAAGACACAAGGACACGTAACGGTCTTTCGTAGGATTCCACCTCTTTGAAACCATGGGTTTATGTACATTTGTTTTATCTTATGTTTGATGATATTATATTTCAAAGGATATGCTTTACATTGAATTTTAAGTGCTATGTCTATATGAGGAAAAAGCATGTGTTTTAAATATGATTCTTTAAATACTATGTTTACGTTATAAAATATCATGTGTTTCATGGGCATCTCATGCATGGCATGGGGTGAAGGATTTGTAACCGGAGGGGTCACACTTCGTCTGGGCGTCCGAGAAACCTATGTGCGTACCTTGATCTGTTTTCCCATCAGGAAGAAACCGGAGGGTCCACACTCTGTCGAGGCGTCCGAAAGACCTATGTGGTGGGTACTTTTATGTACATGTAATGGGTGGGACTCATTGCATATGTCATCATTGCATGGCATGGACTTATATGGTTTTTGAGAAAGGGCGGAGCGTTACAATATAAACATACGGAATAAAAATCATAACATGCGGAAACATAATAGAACACAGTTCTATTCTATTCAGATAGCAAAGTACGTCAAGTCCTTAATCATCATTATCATAACGCAATTATCCAATAAAATATCCAACCATAGCAAATTCATCTAAGTTATTACAATCCAAATTCTAGATACTCAAATTACAAGCCCATGAGTATCCTAAATAAAATACAAGCTATAATCCTCCAAGCTCCTATGCCTGGCCCGTTTCGCGTTCATCGTTCTCCTTGTTTCCTGTATCATCAACTAGGGTAGAAGTAGGGCGTTAGAACAATGCGCCCAGTAGGTATTCCAATTAGGGTTAACACATGGATTAGTACCAAAAATCCAGATATAACAAATATATCAAAACCAGTTATAATAAATCATACCATACTTATAAAGCATCATATACAAAACATTGTATGATAATAGAGATCCAATCATACCGATAAAACCAGAAACCTTGCATGATAATAAAGATCATAATCATGCCGATTCAATGCCATGCCATGCTATCATATGCAATGAGTCCCACCCATCACAAAATATCCGCTTGATGGAAAGCTCCTCATCAAGGTATGCCCCACGATTCTTTTACGGATACCCCGACGGAGTTGTGGATCCCCAGAATCTTCTTGATGGAAAGCACATCAAGGTATCCCCCACGATTGTTTTACAGATGCCCCGACGGAGTGGTGGATCTTCGGCTACATTTCACACATAGTATCCTCTTGATGGAATTCTCCTCATCAAGGTATCCCCCACTAGTGCTTTATGGACGCCCCGACGGAGTGTGGGTGCCCGGCTACATATCATCCCTCCCATGTCATGTATGAGATGCAAATGCCAACATGCTATATATAGAAATACAAAATATAACATTTAAATCACAATTTTAAACATAACCAACACATGCTATTTTATCATATAAACATAACATTTAAAATCATACTTTGAAACATATCCTTTGCAACATAATTTCATCATAAAATAAGATAAAGACAATGTACATAAACCCATGGTTTCAAAGAAGTGGAATCCTACCAAAGACCGCTACGTGTCCTTGCGTCTTTCGTCCGGTAACCGCTCACGATCGTAAACACCTTCTGAGGTCCCGTTACCTTATAACATATTAATCAATTAAAACCAAGTCCTACTTGATTTACACCAGTGTCCAAGTCCATAAACCAAACTTGTGGGGTTCGGCCATACACCATGGCCGAACCTCACCCTTTTGTTCATTTATTCTATTAGTTACCAAAATGTCATTGGTCTAAACCTTAGTTAATATTCCATTTATTTTAATCCAAAATGCATAACTCTCGGTCCGCCAAACAATTCCCATGGGGTTCGGCCGTACACCATGGCCGAACCCATGGTCCATTAATTTAATTATAATAATGCCATTATTCCTTCCATAGTTAGTCACCTTCATTTATTCACCCATGTTTAGATCCAAATATATAGGTCATAAACATCTAAGTCCAGCAAACCTTCCCCATGGGGTTCGGCCATACACCATGGCCGAACCCATGGTCCCTTATTTTCACCTAATTACCAAACTGCCATCCATGGTTATCATAACCCATATCATAATTGATAAACATAAATTTGTATCCTTCATTTAGTATTTAATCAATCACTAGGTTAATTCCATAACCAATTCATACAGTAGTTCATGGGGTTCGGCCTTACTCCATGGCTGAACCCTATGTCTAATATTTCACATAATTTCAAGATTGCCATTTAACATGATTCATGGGGTTCGGCCACATACCTTGGTCGAACCCTGTGATATCTTAATTCCATTTAAAAGATTATAATCTTAGGTCCAACATCCTAAGCAAAACCCATAATCCAATTGGTCTACCATTCATATAAAATATTACATCCATACATGACCCATAATTCTATAATTTTAATCCTCCAATCTTCCATAAGAATAACCAATGACCTTCCTTTATTTAAATCCATTAGACATATTAATATCCTTTTAAAACTAAACCCATATGATCCCTTAGTTGGTTCATCATCTTAGGTCCATAAATGACCCATAAAAATTCCTTAACCTCCTCCTAAGTCATAAAGGACCTCATGGGGTTCGGCCATACACCATGGCCGAACCCATGATCTTTCATTTTTAGACTTTAATTACCAATTTGTCATTACCTAATTATTTCCATCCTTCCATTCATTAACACATAAACCTAAACCCATAGAATTAATTCATGGGGTTCGGCCAAGTACCATGGCCGAACCCTATGATGTCTAATCTTCCTTTTTTCATCATCTTCCATTATTAGCCAATCCATAATTAGATAGTTTCCAAATTAACCAACCATCCTTCCATAATTAGAAGGTTTCCAACTTAATTATCAATCCTTCCATTATTAGAAAGTTTCCAACTTAATTATCAATCCTTCCATTATTAGAAGGTTTCCAACTTAACTATCCACCCTTTTATAATTGGAAGGTTTCCAACTTAATAACTATCTCCATGGGCTTCGGCCATACACCATGGTCGAACCCTATGGTTCATACTCTTTAAAAATCACACATAATTATTCCATTTTAATCAATTAAAATCCCCAAATATAGTTGGTGGGGTTCGGCCATACACATGGCCGAACCTCACCCCTTCTTTTCCATTCTTTTTATCCAACATCTTAGCCATAATACAATCATGGTTCGGCCATGCAATGGCCGCCCACTTTCCTAACCATATTTCCATTTAAAATCCTCTTAGAACATAAGCATAAATCCATAATTAATTATGGGGTTCGGCCATACACCATGGCCCAACCCATGGTTTAGAATCTTCACAAAATTCATCCATTAAGAATCCATAATTAGACCATGTCTTTCCATGGTTCTAAAACCATATAATTACTCCATGATTTTCATCCCATAAAATAACCAACAAACTTCCATGGGGTTTGGCCCTTCATCATGGCCGAACCCTATGGTTTATCCAATTCTCTTAAACCATTTAAACCCATAAATCAAACCATGTCTTTTCATGGTTTTCATCTTTCAAACTTTAATTAAATCACCATAGTCTTTCCATGGTTTTCCATCCCTTAAGATATAATCACCAAAAGCATCCATTAAAATATAACCCATGTTCCTCCATTAAAATCAGCAAAACCCTTCCATGGGGTTCGGCCATGTTGGTTCAGCCCTTTTAAAATCAATCCCCCAATCTTCTTCCATTTACCAATTCTCTTCCATGGGGTTCGGCCATACACCTTGGCCGAACCCTATGGTTCTTTTCTTTTAATTATAAAATCAAACTACTAACCGTTTACGCGACTCCTTCGATTTTTCCCAGTTGTTCTTTGCTCTTCCAATCCTTTTCCTTCTTAATCTTTTCCCCTCCTAGATCTTTCACAAAACTTTGTACACCTTCTTGCCAAGAGCAAACCATCGCCACTCCTTACTGATTTTGTGTAATGCCGTGAGATATAATTTGAGAGAGAGAGAGGAGATGTTTTGGAATAGAAAAAAATACTCCAAGCTCTTGTCTTATGCGCCTCTCCCCCTTATTTAATTGTGTAATGCCGTGTACCCCTTTCCATTGCTTATAAGACTTCCAATTAATCCCAACTTAGAAGGTGCGATGCGCCCCTCCTTGCTTTCTTTTATTAGACCTCTCTTTGATCCCAACTTAGACAATGCCATGTGCACTCAATGTGTTGCCTCTTTATAAAATATTCCATTTGATACAAGATAGAAAGTGCCATGCGCCTCTTCTTCCTTAGCAATTGCCTTAGTGCTATTTTTCATCTTAGATATCTTTTATATTTAGTAACATGACATGCGCCCCTTTGTCTCTAACATATCCACTCGGCCAAGCTTTTCTTTATTTGGATTAAACATTTTCTTTATTTAACAATCCCCTAGTATCAAGGAAAGGACTCCTTTTTAGATACTCCAACCCATGCGCATATCTCATAGATTTCATATCCAATATTCGGCCATGCATCCTTTCAAATTAATCTTAGATATCTTCTCAAGATATTCTAGCATAAAATCATGGATATAGATATCTATAATTCGGCCATGTAATGTATATTCCATTAAAAATATTAACATCCTTTCTATGTTCCCTCTATGCGCATGTCACTTAATTTATATCCCTCATTTATAGATATTGCATCACTAATTAAATTCAGCCCCATTTAATTTATTCAAAACCATTTCCACAATCCGTTGGATTTTAATTGGGCAAAGACCCAACACTTTACCCATATAAGATCCATATCTAAAATCCATAAATTAAATGGGTAATTTCCGTAAATATTTATAACTTGAAAATCCGGGGTGTTACAGTTATTACAATCCGAATTCTAGATACTCAAAATACAAGCCTATGAGTATCTTAAACAAAATATAAACTATCATCCTCCAAGCTCCTATCCTGGCCCGTTACGCGTTCATCGTTCCCCTCGTTTCCTGTATCATCCACTAGGGTAGAAGTAGGGAGTTAGTACAATGCGCCCAGTAGGTATTCCAATTAGGGTTAACACATGGTTTAGTACCAAAAATCCAGATATAATATATATATATATCAAGACCAGTTATAATAAATCATTCAATACTTACAAAGCATTGTATCCAAAACAATGTATGATAATAGAGATCCAATCATACCGATAAAAACCAGAAACCTTGCATGATAATAAAAGTCATAATCATGCCGATTAAATGCCATACCATGCTATCATATGCAATGAGTCCCACCCATCACATGTACATAAAAGTACCCACCACATAGGTCTTTCGGACGCCCCGACGGAGTGTGGACCCTTCGGTTACATTTCATACATAGTATCCTGATGGAATGCTCCTCATCAAGGTATCCCCCACGATTCTATTACCGACGCCCCGACGGAGTGTAGATCTCCGGTTACGTTTTATACATAGTATCCTCTTTATGGAAATCACATCAAGGTATCCCCCCACGAATGTTTTATGGATGCCGCAACGGAGTGTGGGTCTCCGGTTACCATTCATCCCTCCCATGCCATGCATGAGATGCAAATGTCCACATGCTATGCAATTATACAAATCATAGCATTTAAAAGCTCATATTTGAAACATATACAATACATGCTATTTTATCATATAAACATAGCATTTAAAACTCACATTTTGAAACATAACCTTTGCAATATAAATTCATCAAATAAGATAAGAAAACATTGTACATAAACCCATGGTTTCAAAGAGGTGGGATCCTACCAAAGACCGCTAACGTGTCCTTGCGTCTTTCGTCCGGTAACTGCTCACGATCGTAGACACCTTGTGAGGTCCCGTTACCTTATAATATAACAAACAATCAAAACAAAGTCCCACTTGATTTACAATATTTTAAGTCCATAAACCAATCCCCATGGTTTATCATTTTCAACCGATATTACCAAATTGCCATTGGTCTAATCTTTAATAAACAATTCATTCATTTAACCCAACATACGTAACCCTATGTTCATCAAACAATTCCCATAGGATTTGGCCACACACCATGGTCAAACACATGGTCCCTTATTTTCACTTAATTACCAAAATGCCATTATACATATCCATAGCCATTTACCTTCCTTATTTTCATATATTTACAATATTGCCATCCATGGCTAATATAACCCATTATTCTTATTTACAATATACTTAGGCTAATAATTAACCCATTAATCCAAATAAGTCCATAAAAGAAACCTCATGGGGTTCGGCCATACACCATGGCCGAACCCATGATCCTCCATTTTGGCATGTATTTACAACTTTGCCATTGCTTTCAATCACCACATGTTTATATTCCAAACATAGGACCTTTCATTCATTTAATCATGCATAACACTTAGTCCATTAATTTCACCTATTAACAATTTTGCCATCACCTTAGGTTTAGGTTCCAAAACCGATCCATAAAACCCATATGATCCCTGGTTGGTTCATGGGGTTCAGCCTGTAATGCCCCGCCCTTTTTCACTCGCTTCTTCCTATAAATTCAGAGTATATTTTTTTTTATAACAGAGTAGAGTGATAAAACGCAGGACGTCACGAAGCGAGCTAAGTCCGAACTTGCAAAGTTCGACCCTTAACTGGCCAACCCTATGTGTGCATAGACCAAATCCACGAAAGTGGTTCACACATAGCAATATAAACATTGCGGAATATTAACATCAAAATTGCTGAATCATAATAAAACGAAGTTCTATTCCATTCAGATAGCAAAGTACGTTAAGTCCTTAATCATCATTCAAATACCATAATTATCAAAATTAACATCCATCCATCTAAGTTATTACATTCCGAAATTTAGATACTCAAATACAAGTCCACGAGTAACTTTTATTAAAAATAATAAACTAAATCATCCAAGCTCCTATGCCTGGCCCGTCTTGCGTTCCTCTTTCCCCTGATTACCTGTGTCATCAACTAGGGTAGAAGTAGGGCTTTAGAACAACACGCCTAGTAGGTATTCCAGTTACTGCTAACACATGGTTAGTACAAAACATATATTATAATATCGTAATGTTAAAAACCATATAAATCCATGCCATGCAATGATGACAAATACAATGAGTCCCACCCATCACATGTACATAAAAGTACCCACCACATAGGTCTTTCGGACGCTCCGACGGAGTGTGGACCCTCCGGATTCTTCCTGATGGAAAATCACATCAAGGTACCGCGCATAGGTTTTTCAAATGCCCCGACGGAGTGTGACCCCTCCAGTTACAAATCCTCCACCCATGCCATGCATGGGATGCCAATGAAACGCATGCTATTATATAACATAAACATAGCATTAAAAATCAACTTTTGAAACATAATCAACACATGCTATTTATACAATTAAACATAGCATTTGAAATTCAATATAATGCATATCCTTTGCAACATAATTTCATTAAACATAAGATAAAACAAATGTACATAAACCCATGGTTTCAAAGAGGTGGAATCCTACCAAATACCGCTAACGTGTGCTTGCGTCTTTCGCCCGGTAACCGCTCACGATCGTAAACACCTTGTGAGGTCCCGTTACCTTATAATATAGTAATAAATCAAAACCAAGTTCCGCTTGATTTACAACATTTAAAGTCCATTAACCAATCCCCATATTTACAAGATTGCCATTATGGCCAACCTTCCATCTTAGCATGTATTCACAACTTTGCCCTTGGTTTAATCATTTCAAACCTTCCACTCATTAACACATAAACACAATGGACCCATAACTGATTCATGGTTCACAATTAAGACTCCAATCCTTCCCTTCATTTAATCATATTAGGTCCATATAAATTCCATAACCACTCAAATGCATAAAAGAGAGCTCATGGGGTTCGGCCATACACCATGGCCGAACCCATGATCTTTCACTTTAGGCTATAATTACAATTTTGCCATTGGTCTCATCCATAGTTAATATTTCATTCAATTACAAACACCTAAATCCATATTTTGATCCACAAACCATAAAATCGGTTCATGGGGTTCAGCCATACACATGGCCAAACCCATGATGCCTAAGTTTCCATTAATTTCATCAACCTCCATTATTAGCAATTCCATAATTAACAATCATCTTCCATAAATAATCTCTTGTGGGGTTCGGCCATACAACATGGCCGAACCTCACCCAATTGAGACAATCCATTCACTTTCTAATTTAACATAACTTCCATAAATAAAAGCTTCATAATTTAGCAACCTTCTTTCCATACTTGGATAGTTTCCAAATTTAGATTCCATAATTAGAAAGTTCTTAACTTAAAACTTTCTAATTTAGTTTCCACCTTCCAAAAATAGAAACTTTCCCATTTTAAATCCCTCCTTCTATTTTTAGAAATTTTCTTAATAAAGAACCTTCCTTATTTAGAAATCATCATCCATAATTAAAAAGGTTTCCATAAATAAACCCTAGTGGGGTTCGGCCATACACCATGGCCGAACCACACCCTTGGAGACAAATCCATCCTTTTTCATTTACTTTCTAAATTGGTAATCAACTCCATGGGGTTCGGCCATACACCATGGCCGAACCCTATGGTTCATAATCTTGACCATTCATTTAAATCCATTAATTTTTCATCAATATCCTTTCCATGGGGTTCGGCCATACCCATAGCCGAACCCTATGGTTCATCTTATTCCATGGTTTTCCAACCAAAGAACCCATGACTTAAACCATGACTTTCCATGGTTTTTGTTCCTTCAAATATAATCTATAACCTTCCATTAAAAATCACCGACAACCATTAAAAATCCCATGGTTTTTCCTCATTAAAAAATCCATACATCTACCATGTCTTCTTTCATGGGGTTCGGCCATGCATTGTGGCCGAACCCTATGTTTCATGCTTTCATTAAAAAAATATCAAGACCTTTCCCAATCTTCTTCCATGGGGTTCGGCCAAACACCATGGCCGAACCCTATGGTTCTTTATGTCAAAATAAATTTATCAATTAGATACTAACCGTTTACGCGACTCCTTCTTGCTCTTCCAAACTTTCTCTTCCTTAGCCTCTTTCCACTTCTTCTTCTTGATCTTTCACAAAACCGAATTGATCTTAAAGTTGAATGTGTTGCCGTGAATGAGAGCTTGAGAGAGGGAGAGAGTTCAATAAAATTCGGCTATGAAGGTTGTAAAATCGTGTGCCCTTGTCCTCTCCTTTTATAATCTTCCCTTGGTCCAATATTAGAAGGTGCTTAAGATAGGCAATCCCCTTTAGGGCCGTGCGCCCCTTGTCCTAATTTAGTAATTGCCGACCTCCCTTTCTTATTTTAATACATCACCATCGGCCAATGCTAAGATGAGAATAGCAATGCCGTGAGCCCTTTCCTTGGGCCTCTTTTAGATGATCTATGCGCCCAACATAAATATGGCAATTGCCGACCTTAGCTTCCCACTTTGGATAGTCCTAAAAATATATCATGCGCATATCTCATACATGTGCAATTCTTCTATACACGGCCATGCAATATTATTTCCTTCGTTATTTATATAATATTGCAATGCCAAATTAAATTCAACTCCATTTATTTTTTATTGAAAACAATTCCTAAATCGTTGGGTCCTATTTGGGCCAATGACCCAACCTTTACCCAATTTAAGGTCCATAACCAATGTTCACAAATTAAATGTATTATTTTCATACAAAATAATTAACTGAAAACCTGAGGTGTTACACGGCCACACACCTTGGCCGAACCCTATGATGCATAACTTGCCAATTATAGAAACTTTCCAAATTTAATCTCCACCTTCCATAATTAGAAAGCTTCCTATTTAATCTCCATTTTAATCAATTACATACATGAAAATACCAATACAACTCCATGGGGTTCGGCCATGCACCATGGCCGAACCCTATGGTTCATAATGTTCTCCTTTCTAAAATTAATAAACACTCATCTTCCTTTTAATTAATCACCATATTAAATCCATCTATATCTTCCCATGGTCTCCATTCAAAATTAAAACATAATTAACCTTTCCCATCACTTTAAATCCATTAAAATTTATTAATAACCTTTCCATGGGGTTCAGCCATGCCACATGGCCGAACCCTATGGTTCATCTTATTCCATGGTCTTTATCCCTTAAAATTAACCAACAACCTTCCATTAAAATTTACTAAAGTTCTTCCATGTAATCCCTTCAAAGGAATTGATAATCCTTCCATGGTTTCCAACCCATAAAATAACCATGTCTTTCCATGGTTTCCAACCATAAGAATATAATCAACAACCTTCCATTTAAACTCCTTTAAAAACATATATAATTTCCCATGGTCTCCATTTAAAATTTAAAACATAAATAACCTTTCCCATCAATTAAAATTAATACCATGATCATCTATCAATTCTCTTCCATGGGGTTCGGCCATACACCATGGCCGAACCTTATGGTTCTTTTCTTAAGCAAAAACATCTAAACCACTTACCGATTCCGCGATTCCTTCGGCTTGTTCTTGCTCTTTCGATTCGTTCCTTCCGTAGCCTTCTCTTCTCCTAAATCTTTCACCCTTGCTAGCTGTTTTCTTTTCTCTTTGTTCTTGCAGTGAATGAGTCTTGAAAGAGAGAGAATTCGGCCTTAGATATATGTGTATTGCCGTGAGCTCTTCTCTCTTTTATTACTTCCAATTTGTCCCAATATTAGACAATGCTATTGCGCCCCTTTTTATCTTTAACATATCCACTCGGCCAACGTTATTAAGTTAGCAATTGCCATGTGCCCCTTTCTCATTTTAGAAAGTCCTAATTAGAATATGCTATTGCCGTGTCATGCTTCCCTCTTTAGATGTGAATGTCGTGTACCCCTATTGCCTCACCTTTATTACCTCCAATTGAACCCAACTTAGAAGGTGCTATGCGCCCCTTCTTGCTTTCTTTTATTAAACCTCTCTTTGGTCCCAACTTAGACAATGCCATGCGCTCATTGTGTTGCCTCTTATAAACTTCCACTTAATCCAAAATAGAAAGTGCCATTTTAATCAAGGAAAGACCCCTCTTTAGAGACTCCAACCCATGCGCATATCTTATATGCGGCTAAGACAATCTCTATTTTTAATCTTAGATACCTTCTATATTTAGCAATATGACATGTGCCCCTTACATTTAGCAAATCCCTTTTTAAAATTATTCTATCACCACATGCGCCTATCTCATGAATAAGCATATCTCCCACACGGCCATGCATCCTTTTATTTAATTCTTAGATATCTTCTCAAGATATTCTAACACATCATGCGCATAACAATTGATCTATATCCCTTGCATTACTAAAATAATTCAGCCTCATTTAATTTAAATTGAACTCACTAGGTGGTCATCCAAATTAACCATGACCCATTGGGTCCCAATTGGGCATTTGACCCAAATAAACAACCTTGACCCAATTAAACATATCTTACCCATTTATTTTAAATTGAAACTATAACATATCCGTTGGATTTTAATTGGGCAAGGACCCAACACTTTACCTATATAAGAACCTTATCTAAAATTTACAAATTAAATGGGTAATTTCCGTAAATATTTATAACTTGAAAATCTGGGGTGTTACAGTTGAATAGAGAAATTTATATTTTTAGAAATTTTATAATTTTAGATATTATTTCTATTTTTCCAATTACTGCTCTATTTGTAAATTTCTATTTTAGGCAACAATTTTAAATTGGCAGTTTCTATTTTTAGAAATTCTAATCTTAGAGAGCTACCTAAATTTTAAAGTTTCTTTTCAAAATATTTGAAATTATAGAATTTATATAGATTTGGAATTCTTACTAAATTTAGAAACTTTTTGAATAAAAAAATTTATATTTTTAAAAATTTCATAACTTTACATATTATTTCTGTTTTTCGAGATAGTGCTACTTTTTGAAATTTCTATTTTAGGCAACTACTTAAAATTGGCAGTTTTTATTTTTTTAAATTATAATATTAGAAAGTTACCTAAATTTAAAAACTTCCTTTTAAAATAGTTGAAATTATAGAATTTATACTTTTAGAAATTTTATAATTTTACATATTATTTCTATTTATCAAAATACTGCTACTTTTGGAAATTTCTATTTTAGGTTACTATTTAAAATTGGCATTTTCTATTTTTAGAAGGTTACCTAAATTTAAAAGTTTCCTTATAAAATAGTTGAAATTATAGAATTTATATCTTTAGAAATGTTATAATTTTACATATTATTTCTGTTATTTGAAATACTACTACTTCTGGAAAATTTTATTTTAGACAACTTTTTAAAATTGGCAGTTTATATTTTAAAAAAATATAATATTAGAAAGTTACCTAAATTTAAATGTTTTTTTTTCAAAATATTTGAAATTATAGAATTTATATAGATTTAGAATTCTCATTAAATTTTGGAACTTGTTGAATAGAGAAATTTATATTTTTAAAAAATTTATAATTTTAGATATTATTTCTCTTTTTTGAAATACTGCTCTATTTGTAAATTTCTATTTTTGGTAACAATTTAAAATTGGTAGTTTCAATTTTTAGAAATTATAATCATAGAAAGTTACCTAACTTTAAAAATTTATTTTCAAAATAGTTGAAATTATACAATTTATATAGGTTTGGAAGTATTACTAAATTTAGAAACTTGTTGAATTGAGAAATTTATATTTTTATAAATTTTATAATTTTATATATTATTTCTAATTTTAGAAATACTGCTACTTTTGGAAATTTCTAATTTAGGCTAATATTTAAAATTGGCAGTTTCTATTTTAAGAAATTATAATCTTAGAAAGCTACCTAAATTTTAAAGTTTCATTACAAAATATTTGAAATTATAGAATTTATATAGATTTGAGGTCTTACAAAATTTGAAAACTTGTTGAATTCAGAAATTTATATTTTTAGAAATTTCATAATTTTACATATTATTTCAATTTTTCGAAATATTGCAACTTTTGGAAATTGCTATTTTAGGCTAATATTGAAAATTGGCAGTTCCTGTTTTTAGAAACTACAATTTTAGAAGGTTACCTAAATTTAAAAGTTTCCTTATAAAATAGTTGAAATTATAGAATTTATATTTTTAGATATTTTATAATTTTACACATTATTTATGTTTTTCAAAATACTGCTACTTTTGGAAATTTCTATTTTAGGCAACTATTTAAAATTGGAAGTTCCTATTTTTAAAAAATATAATATTAGAAAGTTACCTAAATTTAAAAGTTTCTTTTCAAAATATTTGAAATTATAGAATTTATATAGATTTGGAATTCTTACTAAATTTAGAAACTTGTTAAATAGAGAAATTTATATTTTTAGAAATTTTAGATTTTTACTTTTTTATTTCTGTTTTTTGAAATACTGTTACATTTTGAAATTTCTATTTTAGGTAACTATTTTAACTTGGCAGTTTCTATTTTTTAAAAATATAATATTGAAAGTTACATAAATTTAAAGGTTTCATTTCGAAATATTTGAAATTATAGAATTTATATAGACTTGGAATTCATATTAAATTTTGAAACTTGTTGAATAGAGAAATTTGTATTTTTAGAAATTTTATAATTTTTTATATTATTTCAATTTTTCGAAATACTGCTCTATTTGTAAATTTCTATTTTAGGCAACAATTTAAAATTGGCAGTTTCAATTTTTGGAAATTATAATCATAGAAAGTTACCTAAATTTAAAAGTTTCTTTTCAAAATAGTTGAAATTATAGAATTTATTAAGATTTGGAAGTCTTACTAAATTTAGAAACTTGCTCAATTCAGAAATTCATATTTTTAGAAATTTCAGAATTTTACATATTATTTCTGATTTTTGAGATACTACTACTTTTTGAAAATTCTATTTTAGGTAACTACTTAAAATTGGCAGTTTCTATTTTTAAAAATTATGATATTAGAAAGTTACCTAAATTTAAAAGTTTCTTTTTAAAATAGTTGAAATTATAGAATTTATATTTTTAGAATTTTTTTTAATTTTACATATTATTTCTAATTTTTGAAATACTGCTACTTTTGGAAATTTCTATTTTAGGTTGCTATTTAAAATTGGCAGATTCTATTTTTAGAAACTACAATTTTAGAAGGTTACCTAAATTTAAAAGTTTCTTTTTAAAATAGTTGAAATTATAGAAATTTTATTTTTAAAATTTTGAAATTTTACATATTATTTCTATTTTTCGAAATACTGATACTTTTTGACATTTCTATTTTAGGCAACTATTTAAAATTGTTAGTTTCTATTTTTTAAAAATATAATATTAGAAAGTTACCAAAATTTAAAAGTTTCTTTTCAAAATAGTAGAAATTCTAGAATTTATATAGATTTGGAAGTCTTACTAAATTTAGAAAGTTGTTGAATTGAGAAATTTGTAATTTTAGAAATTTTATAATTATAGATATTATTTCTATTTTTCAAAATACTGCTACCTTTGGAAATTTCTATTTTAGGCTACTATTTAATATTGGCAATTTCTATTTTTAGAAACTACAATTTTGGAAGGTTACAGACATTTTCAAATTTTCCTTTTAAAATATTTCAAATTGTAGAATTTATATAGATTTTGAATTCTTACTAAATTCAGAAATTTGTTGAATAGAGACATTTATATTTTTAGAAATTTTATAACTTTTGATATTATTTCTATTTTTCCAATTACTGCTCTATTTGTAAATTTCTATTTTAGGCAACAATTTAAAATTGATAATTTCTATTTTTAGAAATTCTAATCTTAGTAAGGTAACTAAATTTAAAAGTTTCTTTTCAAAATATTTGAAATTATAGAATTTATATAGATTTGGAATCCTTACTAAATTTAGAAACTTTTTGAATAGAGAAATTTATATTTTTAAAAATTTCATAACTTTACATATTATTTCTGTTTTTCGAGATAGTGCTACTTTTTGAAATTTCTATTTTAGGCAACTACTTAAAATTGGCAGTTTTTATTTTTTAAAATTATAATATTACAAAGTTACCTAAATTTAAAAACTTCTTTTTAAAATAGTTGAAATTATAGAATTTATAGTTTTAGAAATTTTATAATTTTACATATTATTTCTATTTTTTGAAATACTGCTACTTTTGGAAATTTCTATTTTAGGTTACTATTTAAATTTGGCATTTTCTATTTTTAGAAACTACAATTTTAGAAGGTTACCTAAATTTAAAAGTTTCCTTATAAAATGTTGAAATTATAGAATTTATATCTTTAGAAATTTTATAATTTGACATATTATTTCTGTTATTTGAAATACTACTACTTTTGGAAATTTTTATTTTAGGCAACTTTTTAAAATTGGAAGTTTCTATTTTTAAAAAATATAATATTAGAAAGTTACCTAAATTTAAAAGTTTTTTTTTCAAAATATTTGAAATTATAGAGTTTATATAGATTTGGAATTCTCATTAAATTTTGAAACTTATTGAATAGAGAAATTTATATTTTTAGAAATTTTATTATTTTAGATATTATTTCTATTTTTCGAATGTAACGCCCCGCCCTTTTTCACTCGCTTTCTCTTCCAAAAATCAGAGTCTTTTTTTTTTTTTAAACGAAGAGTGATAGAGAGCGGGACGTCACGACTCGAGGTAAGTTCGAACTTCTAAAGTCTGACCCTTAACTGGCCAACCTTATGAGTGCATGGACTAAGTCCATGAAAACGGTTCACACATAACAATATCTGTAACACCTCGGATTTTCAGTTAATTATTTTGTATGAAAATAATCCAATTAATTTGTGAATTTTAGATATGAATCTTAAATTGGGTAAAGTGTTGGGACAATGCCCAATTAGGACCCAGCGGTTTTGGAAAGGGTACCAATAAAATTTAAATGGGTTGAATTATTTTGGTAATGCATTATGTCCAAAATTAATTAAAAGATTATTCATGGCCGAATATTGGATTTGAATATCCAAGGAGATGTTTAAGAATCAAATGAAGATTTTATGGCCGTGTATGGGATCGTGTGTGGCCAAATGTGAGATTTTTTTATGTGGTGCGCATAAGACCAATTTTAAAAGGAGTGTTTTCCTCTCTTAAAGAGTGAAACTAGGGGATTACTAATTTAAGAAGGTGTTCAAATAGAAATAGAAGAAGCCTTAGCCGTGTGGGAGTGGTGCGCACAAAGGAGTCCCTCTTTGATAAAAAATCAGCAACTACTAATTACAAAAGGGGTGCATGGCAACTCTAGTTATAATACATGGCAATTGCTAATGTATCAAGGGGAATTATTATCTTAGCACCTTTTAACTTTGGATCAAGAGGAAGGGATAAAAGGAGAGACAAAGAGGGGTACACAGTTTAAGTAGATAGCCAAATTTTCTTTCTCCCTCTTAAAGTCTCATTCTCGGCAAGAGCAAGGAGAAGAAGAAGGCAGCCAACAAGAGGTGTTCTTGGTTTGGAAGAATTAAGAAGCAAGGAGAAGAATTGGAAGAACAAGAAATCGGAAACGGTTAGTATCTTATTTGATTAATTTGTTTTGAAATAAAAGAACCATAGGGTTCGGCCATGGTGCTTGGCCGAACCCCATGGAAGAAGATTGGGAAAGGTGTTTGATACTTTTAATGAAACATGAACCATAGGGTTCGGCCACAATGCATGGCCGAACCCCATGAAAGAAGATATGATTAATGTATGGATTGTTAATGAGGAAAAAAACCACGGTGTTGGTTAATAAATTCATACGGTTTTAATGGATGTTATTGGTGATTTTTTAAAAGGAAGGTTATTGGTTATATTGAAGGAATGAAAACCATGGAAAGTTATGATTTAAATTATGGGTTTTTGGGTTGGAATAAGATGAACCATAGGGTTCGGCTATGGGTATGGCCGAACCTGTAACGCCCTGCCCTTTTTCATTCGCTTTTTCCCGTAAATTCAGTGTATATTTTTTTTTTTGTAACAGAGTAGAGTGATAGAGCGCGGGACGTCATGACACGAGCTAAGTTCGAACTTCCAAAGTCCGACCCTTAACTGGCCAACCCTATGTGTGTATGGACTCGGTCCAATAAAATGGTCCACACATAGCAATACCGACTTGCGGAATAAAATCATACAACTGCAGAATCATAATCATCAATATGCGGAATTATATTAGAACCACGTTCTAATCCATTCAGATAGCAAAGTACGTCATAATCATCAAACCAAAACATTCAACCATCTAAGTTATTACATTCCGAAATCCAAATACTCAAATACAAGTTCATGAGTATCTTTATTCAAAAACACGTAAAGTAAGTCTTCCAAGCTCCTATGCCTGGTCTGTCTCAAGTTCATTGTTCCCCTGATTACCTGTATCATCAACTACAGGGTAGAAGTAGGGCGTTAGTACAACGCGCCCAGTAGGTATTCCAATTAGGGTTAACACATGGTTAGTACAAAACATATCATATAACTTAGTGATATCAAAACCATATAAATCCATGCCATGCAATGATGACAATTATGGAATGAGTCCCACCCATCACCTATACATAAATGTGCCTACCACATAGGTCTTTCGGTCGCCCCGACGGAGTGTGGACCCTCCGGAAATCTTCTTGATGGAAATCGCATCAAGGTGTTGCACATAGGTTTTTCGGACGCCCCGACGGAGTGTGACCCCTCCGGTTATAAATCCTTCACCCCATGCCATGCATGAGATGCCAATGAAACACATGCTATTTTATAACATAAACATAGCATTGAAAATCATCATTTGAAAAACATATCCAATACATGCTCTTTATACAATTAAAACCTAGCATGTAAAATTACCTTTGGAACATAATCAATCCATGCTATTTAAATCAAGGTAAATGTAGCATTTGAAATTCAATAATAAATTAAATCCTTTGAAACACATTTTCATCAAAACATAAGATAAAACAAGTACATAATCCATGGTTTCAAAGAGGTGGAATCCTACCTAAGACCGCTCACGAGCCCTTGCGTTTTCGTCCAACAGTCGATCACCGATTGCACACCGCTTGCGAGATCCCGTTACCTTATATATAATAATAAATCAAAAACAAGTCTCACTTGATTCACAATATTTTAAGTCCATACACCATTCCTCATTTTTACCCTTTATTTACCAAATTGGCATTGGTCTCGTCACCTAAGTTTTAGGTCCCAAAACATTGGTCCATTAATTCATATAATTACTAAAATGCCACTCCGTAGAATTTATTCATTTAATTACTTATTTATGCCATTATATCTATCTTTCCATTCTTTTCACCCTTCATTCCTTGGTTTGGTAAACCATTTATTTAATTCATATATAGACCCAAACATGGCCCATTTACAAGTTCATAACCGTAACATAAAAATCCCAAGTCCACCAAATAATTCTCATATATTGATTCATAAAACAAACATGACCTAAAACCCCAAGTCCATTAAATACTTCATGGGGTTCGGCCATACACCATGGCCGAACCTTATGTCCAATATTTCCTCATAATTTCAAAATTGCCACTATACTTATCCATAGTCATTTTACCTCCCTTATTTCCATAAGGCTTAAGTTCCATAATAATGGATAAAATAATTCATAATATAATCCTTTAATCCTTGACACCTGAACCCAAAAATTGGTTCATAACTCGATTCATCAATCAGCCCTTAACAAGAATTAAAATGCCATTTGATCCCTTAATTTGGACCATGGGATTCGGCCATACACCTTGGCCGAATCCTATGGTGTATAGTTTCCAAAATAAACTCCACCTTTCCATAATTGGAAGGTTTCCCAATTTAGATTTTACCTTCTAAAAATAGAACTTCCCCTTGTTAATCTCCCATTCTATTATTAGAAGATTTATATATTTAAACTTACTAAAATTATCAACCTCCTTCCATAAATGGAAGGTTTCCATAAATAGCCTACTCCTTTCCATAATTGGAGTGCTTTCCAATTTAGCAACTCCTTCCATATTTAGAAGCTTTCCTTATTAAGCATACACCTTCCATAATTGTATGCTTTCCAATTTTAGCAACCAATTCTAAAATTAGATAATTTCTTATTTTATTCTCCATTCCAAATCCATCTACCAAAAACAATCCCTTCTTTCTATTCTTAGATCTTTCTAAATTAGAACTCCACCTTCCAAATATAATTAACAAACATTCAAAATAGCATAACCACTCCATGGGGTTCTGCCATACACCATAGCCGAACCCTATCGTTCTTATGGTTCTCTTTTAAATGAATTCAAACACCATAGCCCTCCATAGTTTTCATGTTTGAAACCAATTTACAATATTGCCATTTATACCAATCTCTAAGTTAACTTGGTCCATGGGGTTCGGCCATACACCTTGGCCGAACCCTATGGTGCATAACTTTCCATATTTGGAAACACCTTCCAAAATTATATGGATGTACCATATTTAACAACTTCTTCCATAAATGGAAGGTTTCCATATATAGATTCTAACTTTCCATAAATGGAAACTTTCTAAGATTAGAACTCCTTTCCAAAATTAGTATGCTTTCTAATTTATGAATCCTCATCCATGGGGTTCGGCCATGCACTATGGCCGAACCCTATGGTTCCAATATCTCCTCTTTTAAATCCAATTAAATACACCTATCCGTCTAAGGTTTTCCATCATTTAAATCCATACATTAAATCGGTATCCTTTCACGGTTTTGAACCCATAAATATAGCCGAAGACCTTCCATTAAGCATCTCAAAAATTCTTTCATTTAATCCATCACCAAGTAAATCCAAAACCGATCATACATTGGCTTACAAAAATCATACATTAAACTTATCTTCTTACATGGGGTTCGGCCATGCATTGTGGCCGAACCCTATGGTTCATGCTTCCTTGTTTTTCCATTTTTAATAACCCAATAAAATAAACTATATCTAACCCATGTATTTCCATTAAAAAAATAAGCATATCTTTTAAACAAAATATAAATCAAACAACTAACCGGTTCCCGCGACTCCTTCGGTTATTTCTTCCGATCCTTTTCTTTGCTCTTAATCTTTTCTTCTTGCTGGTCGGACAACCCTTGCTGGTTTCTTCTTCTTCCAATTTTCTTTTCTTTTCCCCTTGCTTTTCTCCAAACAAGAACTCCTTCTTGTTGCTGCCCTTTCTTCTCTTACTTTTGGCGTGAAAGAGAATGACGAATTGAGAGAGGGAGAGAGAAGAATAAAACTTGATAATGGGGTTGTAAAAACCATGCACCCCCTCGCTACCTTTCCTTTTATTAGTTCTCCTTAGTCCCACATTAGAAATTTCTTAAGATGAGCAGCCCTTAGCCGTGCGCCCTTTGTGTTTCCCGTTTTGTTTTACACGTATACTATATTGTATCTCAGTTTCGACCTTATTAACTTCCGAATCAGAAAAAATGGTAAACTAAAAAGTTTTATCCCTTGAAGTCTTCTTTCCAACGCAAAAAAAATCAAGGCCATCAAATATCGAAGTGAAAAGTTATAACCAAATACTGGACATATATCAAACCTTCCTTATTTAACCATGGCCGACTTACCTTGCCTTAGATGGCAATATCGTGTGGCCTTGCTTTGTTTAATGATTTACTGATCTACCTTGCTCAATTTAAGACCTTCTTTTAATTATATCTCTATCTAATTAGATAATTTCCTTGGCTATTAATCCATGCGCATAATTATAGATATTAGTTTCCAAAATTCGGCCATGCTTAATCTCATTTGATTTTTGAATATTTTCTTAGGATATGCAAATCCAATTTGATTAAGAAAATCCCTCTCCAAATATTCTAGAATATCATTTGTGGATTTACAATCCCACATATTTGTCATGCGCCTAATCTAGGGATTTCACATTCAAAATTCGGCCATAAGATCCTTTATTCAAATTTGGATATGATTCACCACCAATTTAATCCTACCTATTTAAATTTTAATAAAACCAATTTCACAATCAATTGGGTCCTAATTGGGTCATGGCCGAATTCTTTATCCATATACAAATCCAATCTAAAATTAATAATTAAAATGGGTAATTTCATATAAAATAATTAACTGAAAATCCGAGGTGTTACACCTTCCATAATTGTATGCTTTCCAATTTTAGCAACCAATTCTAAAATTAGATAATTTCTTATTTTATTCTCCATTCCAAATCCATCTACCAAAAACAATCCCTTCTTTCCATTCTTAGATCTTTCTAAATTAGAACTCCACATTCCAAATATAATTAACAAACATTCAAAATAGCATAACCACTCCATGGGGTTCGGCCATACACCATGGCCGAACCCTATGGTTCTTATGGTTCTCTTTTAAATGAATTCAAACAACATAGCCCTCCATACTTTTCATGTTTGAAACCAATTTACATTATTGCCATTTATACCAATCTCTAAGTTAACTTGGTCCATGGGGTTCGGCCATACACCTTGGCCGAACCCTATGGTGCATAACTTTCCATATTTGGAAACACCTTCCAAAATTAGATGGCTGTACCATATTTAACAACTTCTTCCATAAATGGAAGGTTTCCATATATAGATTCTAACTTTCCATAAATGGAAACTTTCTAAGATTAGAACTCCTTTCTAAAATTAGTATGCTTTCTAATTTATGAATCCTCATCCATGGGGTTCGGCCATGCACTATGGCCAAACCCTATGGTTCCAATATCTCCTCTTTTAAATCCAATTAAACACACCTATCCGTCTAAGGTTTTCCATCATTTAAATCCATACATTAAATCAGTATCCTTTCACGGTTTTGAACCCATAAATATAGCCGAAGACCTTCCATTAAGCATCTCCGAAATCCTTTCATTTAATCCAGCACCAAGTAAATCCAAAACCGATCATACATTGGCTTACAAAAATCATACATTAAACCTATCTTCTTACATGGGGTTCGGCCATGCATTGTGGCCGAACCCTACGGTTCATGCTTCCTTGGTTTTCCATTATTAATAACCCAATAAAATAAACTATATCTAACCCATGTATTTCCATTAAAAAAATAAGCATATCTTTTAAACAAAATATAAATCAAACAACTAACCGGTTCCCGTGACTCCTTCGGTTATTTCTTCCGATCCTTTTCTTTGCTCTTAATATTTTCTTCTTGCTGGTCGGACAACCCTTGCTGGTTTCTTCTTCTTCCAATTTTCTTTTCTTTTCCACTTGCTTTTCTCCAAACAAGAACTCCTTCTTGTTGCTGCCCTTTCTTCTCTTACTTTTGGCGTGAAAGAGAATGATGAATTGAGAGAGGGAGAGAGAAGAATAAAACTTGATAATGGGTTGTAAAAACCGTGTACCCCCTCCTTGCCTCTCCTTTTATTAGTTCTCCTTAGTCCCACATTAGAAATTTCTTAAGATGAGCAGCCCGTAGCCGTGCGCCCTTTGTGTTTCCCGTTTTGTTTTACACGTATATGATATTGTATCTCAGTTTCGACCTTGTTAACTTCCGAATCAGAAAAAATGGTAAACTACAAGTTTTAGTCCCTTGAAGTCTTCTTTCCAACGCAAAAAGAATTAAAGCCATCGAATATTGGAGTGAAAAGTTATAACCAAAATACTGGACATATGTAAAACCTTCCTTATTTAACCATGGCCGACTTACCTTGCCTTAGATGGCAATACCATGTGGCCTTGCTTTGTTTAATGATTTACCGATCTCCCTTGCTCAATTTAAGAAATTCTTTTAATTATATCTCTATTTAATTAGATAATTTCCTTGGCTATTAATCCATGCGCATAATTATAGATATTAGTTTCCAAAATTTGGCCATTCTTAATCTCATTTGATTTTTGAATATTTTCTTAGGATATGCAAATCCAATTTGATTAAGAAAATCCTTCTCCAATTATTCTAGAATATCATTTGTGGATTTACAATCCCACATATTTTTCATGCGCCTAATCTAGGGATTTCACATTCAAAATTCGGCCATAAGATCCTTTATTCAAATTTGGATATGATTCACCACCAATTTAATCCTACCCATTTAAATTTTAATAAAACCAATTTCACAATCAATTGGGTCCTAATTGGGTAATGGCCCAATTCTTTATCCATATACAAATCCAATCTAAAATTCATAATTAAAATGGGTAATTTCATATAAAATAATTAACTGAAAATCCGAGGTGTTACAGTTTCTTTGCTTAGGTTCCAAGTTATCCATTCATGCTTCCAAAGTACATAATAGCATAAAATAACTCATGGGGTTCGGCCATACACCATGGTCGAACCCTATGTCCAACATTCTCTCATATTTACCAAATTGCCATTGGTTTCCTTCTTCCTTTAAATCTTCCATAATTAGACCTTAAAAAAAACTTCCCTAATCAAATAAGTTCATCAAACATAACACATGGGGTTCGGCCATACATCATGGCCCAACCCATGGTTCTCCTACTTTGGTATTGTAATTACATTTTTTTTGCCGTTCCTTTCTCCATTAATTCATATCATACATTGTATCCTTTATTTATTTTAAAACTAACATAATCTAACTCATAATGTAGGTTCATAATCTGATTCATAAATCAGCCCTTAAACCATAATTTAAATAGCCCTTAGAACATGGGGTTATGGCCGAACCCTATGGTGTATAATTTCCAATTAATCTCCACCTTTCTATAATTGGAAGGTCTCCAAATTTAGATTCCACCTTCCAAGAATAGAACTTCACTTTATTAATCTCTCCTACCATCATTAGAAGGTTTCCCTATTTAACTTACCAAAAATATAAACCTCCTTCGATAAATGGAAAGTTTTCTAAACATAACTCTACCTTCCATTTTTAACCTAAGGTCCACATTTAGAAGGTTTCTTAATTAAACAACAACCCTTCTATGATTGAATATCTTATTCCAAAATTCACAAGGTTTCCAAAAACTAATCCTAGTGGGGTTCGGCCATAACTATGGCCAAACCTCACTCATGACAACCAATCCCTTCATTTAAATTAGGTTCCATAATCAAGCCTTACCTTCCATTCTTGGTGTGGTTTCCATAAATAACTTTTATGGTCTTTAAGTAGATACTTTCTAATTTTAATATCCACTTCCAAGAATGAAAACTTTCCTTAATAAGTAACCTCCTTTCCATATTTGGAAACACCTTCCAAAATTAGATTGTTTTTCTATAATTAACCACTCCTTCCATATGTGGATTGCTTCCCAAATTTGGCAATACTTTCCATAATAAGGTTTCCAAAAATAACTCTAGTGGGGTTCGGCCATGCACTATGGCCGAACCTCACCCTTTTAGATCTAGGTCCATCTTTTACATTTACTTTCCAATTTTAACCCATGGGGTTCGGCCAAGCACCATGGTCGAACCCTATGGTTCATGATCTTGGCCCTTAGTTTAGATCTAATCCAAAATTAATCATCAATCCATATAATGTTTTGTGGGGTTCGGCCATACACCATGGCCGAACCTCACTCCTCCCTTTTATTATTTTAGATCCACTCCATTAGCCATAAAACCACCATGGTTCGGCCATGCCATGGCTGACCCATATTCCATATTCTTTCATTGATTTTCTTGAATCTAAAACATACAATCACCAAAGGTTTCTATGACTTAAGATCTAGGAACATAAACCCAATTAAAAAATCAACACGCTCCATGGTTTCCAATCTTTAAAACCAATTAATTAAGCAAATCTTTCCATGGGGTTCTGCCATGCACTATGGCCGAACCGTATGGTTCTTTCTTCTCTTTTAAAACCATTTACCCATCTCTAATTTTCTCTTCATGGGGTTCGGCCAACCACCATGGCCGAACCCTATGGTTCTTTTGATTTCATAAATAAAATTATAACATTAATACTTAGACACTAACCTCTTCCTTGCTCTTCTAATCTTTCTCTTCCTTTCTCTTTGATTTTCTCCAAACAAGAACTCCCTCTAGTTGTTGCCCTTTCTTCTCTTGCTCTTGCCGTGTAAGAGAGGACTTGAGAGAGGGAGAGAGAGAGGAATATAACTTGGTAATGGGGTTGTAAAAACCGTACACCCCTATGGATCTCTCCTTTTATTAAGCTCTCCTTAATCCCATATTAGAATGTTCTTAATAGAATCTTGCCCTCTTGTGTTTCCCGTTTTTTTTTTTACATGTATACTATATTATGGCACAGTTTTAACCTTGTTAACTTCTGAATAAGAAAAAGTGGTAAGCTACAAAGTTGTAGCTCTTGAAATCTTCTTTCCAACGTAAAAAGAATCAAAGCAATCGAATGTGAGAGTGAAAAGTTATAACCAAACCACTGGACATATGTCAAACCTTCGTTATTTAACCATGGCCGACTTTCCCTCTTTAATTAGCATATCCGACTTTCCCTTGCCTTATTAAGACTTCCTTTAATTCTTATTAGCATTTAATTCTTATTAGCAAGTACTATGCGCATAACCCTAATCATAATCCAAATAATCTTTTAATTTAATTCATAGATATTTCATCCCTTTTTAAATATCTAGCATATCATTGTGGATTTAAAAATCCCACATATCTCTCATGTGCATAATATGTAAATCACTGTCTAAAATTCGGCCAAGATAATCTTTATTTGATTTTTTTAACATCTACTTGGATATTTCAAATCCACTACTCGGCCATAATATCTTTTGTTTAAAATTAGATATAATTCATCACTAAATTAATTCAACCGATTTGCATTTAATAAAACCAATTCCAACATTGGTTGGGTCCTAATTGGGTCATGGCCCAATTCCTTATCCATATAAGATTTAATTCTAAAATTCATAATTAAAATTAAATAAATAATAAACTAAAAACCCGAGGTGTTACAGAACCCCATGGAAAGGAAATTCATAAGATGAGTAGATCATGAAGGATCAAAGGATTGATAATTTTTAAAAGAATGTTTTGAACCATAGGGTTCGGCCATGATGTATGGCCGAACCCCATGGAAGTTATATTAATTTAGATCTTGGAAACCATGGAGGCCATACCATTGTTTTGAAGGGATGAATGTTTTATTTAATAATTGTTAGAGGAAGATTACGAACCCCATGGAGTTGATTACTAATTTAGAAGGTAAACGAAAAAGGATGGATTTGTCTCCAAGGGTGAGGTTTGGCCATGATGCATGGCCGAACCCCATTAGGGTGTATTTATGGAATCCTTTTTAATTATGGAAGACGATTTCTAATTATGGAAGGTTGTTTATTAAGAAACCTTCTAAAAATAGAAGGAGGAGATTAAAAATGGGAAAGTTTCTATTTATGGAAGGAGGTTGCTAAATTAGAAAGCTTTTATTTATGGAAACCTTCAAATTATAGAAGGGTGGATAATTAAGTTGGAGACCTTCTAATAATAGAAGGGTGGATAATTAAGTTGGAAACCTTCTAATAATGGAAGGGTGGATGATTAATTTGGAAACTATCCAATTATGGATTGGCTAATAATGGAAGATGATGGAAAAAGGAAACTTAGACATCATAGGGTTCGGCCATGGTGCTTAGCCGAACCCCATGAATTAATTCTATGGGTTAGATTTATGTGTTAATGAATGAAAGGATGGAAATAATTAGATAATGGCAATTTGGTAATAAAGGCCAAAATGGAGGATCATGGGTTCGGCCATGGTGTATGGCCGAACCCCAAGAGGTTTATTTTATGGACCTAAGATGGAATTAAGATGTCATAGGGTTTGGCCATGGTGTGTGGCCGAACCCCATGAATCAAGTTGAATGGATTGTATGGATTTAATATGATGATTGGATTAATGGGGAGACATAAACCTAAGCTAGTGGCAAAATTGTAAATATCGCCTAAATTGAAAGATCATGGGTTCGGCCATGATGTATGGCCGAACCCCGTGAGATTGTTTGTGGATCAAACATGAACTTAGACAATTTTTTATGATTGAAAGGATGGGATTATGGAATGATAGCCATGGATGGCATTTTTGTAAATAAGTGTGAAAATGGTAAACCATGGGTTCTGCCATGGTGTATGGCCGAACCCCATGGAGATTGGTTATGGACTTTAAATATTTTAAATCAAGTGGGACTTCGTTTTGATTGATTTTATATTATAAGGTAACGGGACCTCACAAGGTGTTTACGATCGTGAGTGGTTACCGGACGAAAGACGCAAGGACACGTAACGGTCTTTGGTAGGATTCCTCCTCTTTGAAACCATGGGTTTATGTGCATATGTTTATTTTATATTTAATGAAATTATATTTCAAAGGATATGCTTTATATTGAATTTCAAATGCTATGTTTAATTGTATAAATAGCATGTGTTGATTATGTTTCAAAAGGTGATTTTAAATGCTATGTTTATGTTATAAAATAGCATGTGTTTCATTCGCATCTCATGCATGGCATGGGGTGGAGGATTTGTAACCGAAGGGGTCACACTCCGTCGGGGTGTCCGGAAACCTATGTGCGGTACCTTGATGTGATTTTCCATCAGGAAGAATCCGGAGGGTCCACACTCCGTCGGGGCGTCCGAAAGACCTATGTGGTGGGTACTTTTATGTACATGTGATGGGTGGGAGTCATTGCAGTTGTCATCATTGCATGGCATGGTTTTACATGATTTTGGATATATGTTATAATATATGTTTGGTACTAAGCATGTGTTAGCCGTAACTGGAATACCTACTGGGCGCGTTGTTCTAATGCCCTACTTCTACCCTAGTTGATGATATAGGAAAACAGGGGAACGACGAACGCAAGGAGAGCCAGGCATAGGAGCTTGGATGATTTAGTTAATTATTTTTAATAAAGTTACTCATGGACTTGTATTTGAGTATCTAGATTACGGGATGTAATAACTTAGATGGATGGATGTTAATTTTGATAATTATGGAATTTGAATGATGATTAAGGACTTGATGTACTTTTCTATCTGAATGGAATAGAACTTGGTTCTATTATTATTCCGCATGTTATGATTCTACAATTATGATTTTTATTCCGCAAGATGATATTGTTATGTGTGAACCATTTTCGTGGACTTAGTCCATGCACACATAGGGTTGGCCAGTTAAGGGTCGAACTTTGAAAGTTCGGACTTAGCTCACGTCGTGACGTCCCGCTCACTATCACTCTACTCTGTTAAAAAAAATAGACTCTGAATTTACGGGAAGAAGCGAGTGAAAAAGGGCGAGGCGTTACAATATCAACATGCGGAATAACAATCATAAAATGCGGAATAATAATAGAACCAAGTTCCATTCCATTCAGATAGCAAAGTATGTCAAGTCCTTAATTATCATTATCATAACGCAATTATCCAATAAAACATCAACCATACATCCAATTAAACCCTTTAAAATCATGAATCTACACCTATGATTTTCATCTTCCAATTCCATTAAAATAACTACTATTCTTCATGGTTTTGAACCCATAAACATAATCATGTCTTCCCATAAAATCACCAAAGTCCCTCCATGGGGTTCGTAATCTTCTTTCTAAAAGTTATTAATCCTTGATCTTAATACATGTAACCAATTCTATATTTCTCCATGTAAACCTTTTTAAAAAAAAATTGAATAATCTTCCATGAAGTTCAACCTCCAAGAACCCATAAATCAAACCATGTCTTTCCATGGTTTCCATCTTTCAAACTTTAATTAAATTACCATAGTCCTTCCATATTTTTCCATCAAACGGTTCATTAAAAACAACATAATTGTCCATTCATTTTCTTCCATGGGGTTCGGCCATACACCATGGCCGAACCCTATGGTTCCATACTTCCTCTTTTAAATCCAATCATAAATATTAACATTCATCCCTTAATCATGTTCCATGGGGTTCGGCCATACACCTTGGCCGAACACTATGGTTCTTTTCTTTCAATCAAAAACATCAAATACTAACCGATTCCGCGACTCCTTCGGTTTTCCTTCGGTTGCTCTTGCTCTTCCAATCCTTTTTCTTCTTTGCACACTGCTTCTCAGAGAGAATGCCTTCCACGCTGGTGTTGTGTATTGCTATCTACACAAAAAGAAAACCAAGACCTGCCCGTCAGATCTGGAACAACCCTTGCTGTTAGCCTCACACATTACTACTACAACGTTACAGACGTTGTATGTCTTGCACAAAGAGTTCCTCCACCACCTGCTGCAATGAACCCACCACGTGTTGGGTATTGTTTACTGCCAATGAAATCCAACCACTCCACAACACGTACATGCATGCATTAATAACATGCAAGCATATGTTCCTCTCCAGCACATCTAAGAACAGTATATGTTGTATCGCAGCCCCTTTGCTATATGGATCTGCTTCAGTCGAGATTGAACTGCATCCTCTGTATATAGATCCTCCTCTCAATGCTAGTGTCCGACCTTGTACATGATGTTTATCTGGGATAGATCTCCCACGCCTTTAGTTCGTGTGTCTCTGTCTCTATAACGCCCCCCCCTTTTTCACTTAATTTCCGAAAATTAGAGTCTATTTCTTTTTTTAAAAGTGATAGAGTGCGGGACGTCACGACGGGAGCTAAGTCCGAGCTTCCAAAGCCCGACCCTTAACTGGCCAACCATACGTGTATGTGGACCGAGTCCACTAAAATGGTTCACACGTATTCAAGTTAAACCTTGCGGATTAAATCATAAATTGTGGATTATAGTAGAACCTAACTCTATTCTGATTTATTAGATAGCGCCTTTTACAATGTTTATCTTAACTGAAATAATCAAATAAAATCATTCCAAACCATAGCAACATAACTAAGTTATTACATGTTCGACATTCTAAGTTAACTCAAATTACAAGTCCAAATAATAACTTAAAACAAATATAAAGTAAACTCATTCAAGCCTCTAAGCTTGACTTTGATCATGCTCATCGTTCCCTTCATTTCCTGCGTCATTCACTAGGGTAGAAGTAGGGCGTTAGAACAACGCGCCCAATAGGTATTCCGATTAGGGCTACCACAAGGTTAGTATAAAACATGCATATAACATAATAATACATGATCATCAAAACCTTACAAAACAATGCTATGTATGTATGCAAATATAATGAGTCCCACCCATCACAAGTATACATAGCCTCTTGATGGGATTCTCATCATCAAGGTACCACCACATAGGTCTTTCGGACACCCCAACGGAGTGTGGACCCTCCGGTTTCCTCTTGATGGGATTCTCATCATCAAGGTAACCCACATAGGTTTTTCAGTCACCCCGACGGAGTGTGGCCCCTCCGGTTACATAACCATCACCCCATGCCATGCATGTGATGTCAATGAATACATGCCATTTGTAATAAAATCTTAGCACTCAAATCCTCTTTGAAACATAATAATTTAACACATATCTCATCAAAATCAAGATTAAAACAACAAGTATAAACCATGGTTACAAAGAGGTAGGACACCTACACAAAGGTCACTTAAAATGTCCGCTCTTCTTAAACCGTCACCCGTTCACGATTGCCCACCGTTCAAGAAATCCTGTTACCTTGTTACATGTCAATAAGTCAAACACATATCTCATTTGGTTTCTAATTAAGTCTAAGACCAAACACACCACCTTGTGGGGTTCGGCCATACACCATGGCCGAACCTCACCCACTTGGATTTGATCTCTCTTTTATTCAACCAAGCCCATCCAAGTAACTCATTTAAAACTCAGTCCATAAAATACATAAACAAACCATTCCTCATGGGGTTCGGCCATTCACCATGGCCGACCCATGATCTTGCATTTTTACCCCTATTTACATTTTATGCCATTGTTCATTCCATGGCTATCCATTCCATTCAAAAACATGCCTAGGTTAATCAATAACCCACCAAATACTCCTTAGTGGGGTTCGGCCATACAACATGGCCGAACCTCACCATCTTGGGTTTGTAACGTCTGTCCCTTTTCACCGAAATCAGAGTCTATTTTTTATTTATTTATTTTTTTAAAAAGGAAAAGTGACAAAGGGCACGGACGTGTACGTGGAGTGAAGTCCACGGAGAACGGTTCACACGTAGAAGTAAGCATTGGGGAACATTTAAACCAATTGCGGAAAATTATAAAAGAGTCTAACCTACAAATTCTTAGATAGCAGGGAAGTTACATTCATTCAATCACCAAACCTCCTTAAAATCATAATGTCCAAAGTAATTTCCAAAACATGGCAAGTAATCTAAATTATTACATTTCCGACAGGCTAAGTTACTTCAAATACACATTTCCCAAAATAAACTTAAATAAAATAATTAGTCCGCCTTCCCAAGCTCCTAAGCTTGGCTCCCGTTCCGTCCTTCTACTCCGGCATTTCCTGCGTCATCAGCTAGGGTAGAAGTAGGGCGTTAGACCACGCGCCCAGTAGGACTCCGAGTAGGGCTAGCACATGGATTAGTAATAACAGCATGCAGACAATATTATAGTAAAACCATGCACTTTGGGCACTGTCATGCAATGGGTGTTCTATGTCATGAATCCCACCCATCAATCTCATCCTCATTGTACAATGTCCCTTTTTCAACCATACATAGTGTTCCAAATAAAATCCATACCATCATCGTGCCATGACCCTCTTGATGGAAAAGCCTCATCAAGATGCGATCCACACTAGGCATTCCCCTTGATGGAAGAACTATCATCAAGGTATCATAATTACAAAGGTCCCCCTTGATGGCAAAGCCTCATCAAGGTATGATAATACATATATGAAATGTCCCCATGCTTGTTTATCGGTCGCCCCGACGGAGCATGGACTCCGGTTTCATTTCATCCTTCCCCTGTCATATCCCTCCCATGCCATGCATGAGATGTAGATGCCATATGTTATGTAATATATGTAATTCAATAGTAATAAAACCTATCTTAAAACAATTACATGATTACCGAATAAATCAAAGGGAAACCATCCCATAATACCTAATCCAAAACCCATCTTAAAACATTCACATGATTTCCAAAATAATTTAAAGGAAAACATCACATAATACATAATCCCAAAACTCATCTTAAATACAACCACATAATTTCCAAAATAAATTAAAGAAAACATCACTCAATCCATGGCTTACAAAAAAGGTAGGAATCCTACCGAATACTGACTCGCGTCCTCTTACGTTTTCCGTTCGATAAACCCGGTCGCCGATCGCACACCGCCTGCGATGTCCAGTACCTTATTACACATTAATAATTAGTCCATGTTTTAACCATTTCTAAGCCCATAAATTATATCTTAGTGGGTTTCTTCATTTTAGCCAATATTTACCATTTTTGCCACTACCCCTTTTACATAAACAATTACTCATTCATTCATGCCTACTTAAGCCCATAATTAATCATTAACTCATTCCCTTAATGACTCATTTAATCATGACATACCACCATTAAAATTTTCCTTTTTAATTAACCTAACCCTTATTCATTTAAATCCATACAAACCCCCATACTTAATCGTTTAGATGGTTAATAGATTATGGGTTTAAAATACCCCATTCCTCAAATCTTCCCATGGGGTTTACTTCATGCATTTAAACTACAATGAGTCCTTAATTTAACCAATTCCCAAATCAATTTAAACACATTCATAACCAAGCTAACACATCAAAAGACTCATAAATGGGCCATGGGCTCGGCCATACACCATGGTCGAATCCATGGTGTCCTTTTCCCATTTTTTTCTTGGGTCCATTGTTCACATTTGAATTTATCACAAGTCCCTCCATATGTGGATTTCACCATTCATTTAGATCACCCATTTGATCAACATTGGTCTCATCTCTTGAGTCCATCAAAACTACTAATATTCCCCCCTCATCTTCTCATGGTTTCAAACATACTTAAACCATTAACTCTTCCCATTTTCCATCCTTTTAAACCCATTTAAAATTTGTAATACATGACCATAGGGTTCGGACATACACCATGGCCGAATACATGGTTCATGTTCCATTATTTTCCTATGCCTCTTGAGGCCACAACATTATTCATTTAAAACCCTAAACTCATTAACACCTTAATCCATCTTTTCTATCCTTTAAACCCATCATTTGATCACCATTACATCACCATAGGGTTCGGCCATTCACCATGGCCGAACCCATAGTTCATGATCCAATATTTCTTTATGCCATTTTAGACCATAACACAATCATACTCATCCATGGATTCCATCACAAAACCTCTTCAAAACTTACCCACATTTATTCATTTAAAACCCTAAAATTCATTAGCTAAAAACCCTCATTGTCTTCCATTTTTCAAAACCCTAACAAAAATCATACATTACTTATCATGGGGTTCGGCCATGCTACATGGCCGAACCCTATGGCCCTTGACTCAAAAAATTGCATTTACCTCCATGTTTAATCACATTAACCATATAATGTCCATAATCCCTTTTTATTTTTCTTAACCCTAATTTTTCTCCATTAGGGTCTTTACCCACTTTCCATTCCTTCCATTTGATAGCATAATATTATTTACCCACCACTAATTTTACAAAATACATCCCAAATCTTAAACCCTAAATTCCAAAATTTCTTGTTTAAGAAATACTCACAATCCGTCGTCTCCTCCGACTTCTGCCACTCCCGTCGGTTTCCTTAGCCTCCTCTCTCCTTCCTCTTGATCTTTGGTAGGTCAAGATACTTGATCCATGGTGACAATCGCCACTCTTAGGATCGGCCAAGGTAGGGTTTGTGTGAGAGAGGGAGAGGGAAAAATGATGAGAGGGGAGATGATGAACCTTAGCCTTAAAGTGATTTTGCTTAAATTTCCATTTCTTCCTTCTCTTCTCTTCTCCTTAGCTCTCTTTCTCTCCTTCACTTGGAGCATGGGACGACAATGGAGAATGAAAAATGGAGGGAGTAACAATGAAGAGAGGATAAGAAATGGGAAAGAAACTCAAGACTTATCGCCATTTGGTGACTTAAAATTACACTTTACATTAATTATTTTCACCAACCAACAAGATATTTATCTTGCTTTATGGCTTATGACTCCACCACCCTTAAGTCCCAACGTGTTTCACTTCTTAACATGAGGTGATTTGATTTTCACCTTTTGACCCCACTTTGACCACTTTATTTGGATAATTTTAATCATTTAATATTTAGATATTTTAGTTACTTTAATTCCCATTTACTTAAATCATCATCTTTATAAATCCACCCATGGTTGATCAATTCAACCATGGTGGTCGGCCCCACCAAACCTTGGGTCCACACGCCGCCTCACTTGGTGAGGTGGAGGTGGGTCCCATTGGACCATGTCACCTTGGTCAATTTATCACTAACGTAGGTGATTTAAATTTCATTAAGCCCATTCCCAGTAGTTGTATCACCATTGGGCCCATGGCCCAATTACATTTCATCTTACCCATTTACCTTAGAGCTTAACTATCTTGACCCATTGGGTCCCAAATGGGTATTTGACCCAATTTGACCACTCTTGACCCATTTAACCATCATTGACCCTTTAATGAATTTAAATCCAATCCATAGTCTATTGGGCCATACTTGGGTCTTTGTCCAAATATTGGCCCATTTACCATTTATTCCGCCAATTTTCCCAATTTTCATCATTAAAATAAATAATATTCCCATATTCATTGATTTACAAATTCCGGGCCATTACAGGTTTGGTCCCTCTTTCATGTCCTTTGTTCTTTTAACTTAGATATAAGATCATGACCTCTTGATTCCTTAATCTCATTACTTATGCACCAATTGTTTAACATAACTAAAAATCTAAGTCCACTAAACATTACTCCATTTTAACCCCTTCAAAGTTCTTGGCAACCTTCCATGGTGTTCGGCCATACACTATGGCCGAACCCATGGTTTATGGTTCTTTCACCACATAACATTTTAATATCATGTAACATGATTAATATTCCTCCCTTAAAAAGTCCTTTTACAAATCTTTAACGTGCATCCACTAGTTACATGTTTTGAAATCCTTCAAACTTATTAAAACAGTCCACATAATTTAATCTCTAAGGAAACCCTGAATCCATAAATGTTATTTGGTGGGGTTCGGCCATACACCATGGCCGAACCTCACCTCTTCTTTTGGTCCAACCATCCAATCATAAAGACCTTTTTAAAACATCAAACATTCCATGGTTTTTCATCCTCAAAAACCCATAAAAATAACCAAGTCTTTTCATGGGGTTCGGCCATGCACCATGGCCGAACCTTATGATCCATTCTTTCCATTGATAGGACTGTTTCAACAACCAATTTTTATCCATGGGGTTCGGCCATAAACCTTGGCCGAACCCTATGGTTCTTATAAACAAAAACTAGTAAATTACTCACCGGTTCCGCGACTCCTCCGGTTTTCTTTTGCTCCGGCTTGTTCCTTTTCTTTCTTTCCTTCGCCTTTCCTTTCTTCCTTCTTGTCCTTTAGTCGAGATTGATCTTTATCCAGTCCTTGGAGTGGTTCGGCCAAGGTATAGATTTAAGAGAGAGAGTATTTCAGCCTTGGGTGTGAATGATAAAACCTTGAGATGCAAACTCCTTTGTTCTAAGTCCACTTTGTCTTTGAGGAGTGATCAGCCAAGAAGTGGTTTGAGGAGAAGCAACCAGCCAAGGTTCTTGTCTAGAGAGGTGGGACGGCCAAGGGAAAGAGAGTGAGGGAGAGAATGAATGGAAAACAAGTATGAGGGTTGACCAAATGTGGTGTCCCTTGATGGCACCCCTTTGTAACTCCCTTCCCCATTCATCTCCTTCACTTATTCCATTTCTTCTCCATGTGGGGGTTTCATCTTTGAGATAAAACTCCCATGCCAACGTGTAGCCTAGGTGTATCGTCCCTCAATGTGTGAACTCATTTTGTAACTCCCATAACCACCACCTCCCATTTATTTTCCAAGTTGGGGGGTTTCATCCATTAAATGAAACTCCATGTCCTTGAGCTGATCTTGGTGAAGTGCACCTCTCCAACTTTCCATCAACTCATTTAATTTACCTCATATATTTAACTCAACTCACCTTTTTAATTTAATTCCTTTAATTCATTTGAATCAACTCAAATATTTGATTCCATTTCCACCTCACATCAGTCCCAAGCTAATTAAGCTTGAACTCACTTGGTGGTCAACCAAGTCAACCATGACCCATTGGGTCCAAATTGGCCATTTGGACCCAATTAACAAACTTTGACCCAATTAGTACTGTTGACCCAATTGAACATACCTTACCCATTTATTTTATTTCCAACACATAACCCATGACCGTTGGGTTAAATTGAGCCATTGACCCAACACCTTACTTATCTAAGGTCCATAACCAACAATTCACAATTTAAAAAGGTAAATTCATGTAAATTGATATCTTTGAAATTTTGGGGTGTTACAGTCTCTCCACCTGTTTCTCACACAACCAGCCTTCTCCCTGGGTTCGTGTGTCTCTACCTTCACACAGCACTGCCTGTAAACTGCCCAAGTTGCACTTCTCCACTTGTGTCTGTTACCCACAACATATCAGATTGGGGACAGATCTGTCGATTCCTCTTCTTAGAAGACCCACACGCTTACCTTCTATGCTGCGTGCATTGCTTGCACTCTGTTCGGACACATTCTAGCTTTTCACGCTGGCAACAACTCTCTGTCCTCAAGAACAGCCCAGCCGAGATTCTTTGTTGCTGTCGTGTAATCAGCCAACCATTCTTTTAGCACTTGAGAATACACAGATTGACAGTCCCTTTCGTTTGTTTTCTCTACATACTGCTGAGATAAAACACCTCTGTAATCTGCCTTGCTGCCCACATTGCAACTAGCAGAACTCTGGACTAAATCTATCCTCAGATCGTGTGTATCAGACAGTCCTTTTATTGATTTTTCCCGACTGAAAAATCCAGCAACAAGACACAATGCTGGCAGCCCTCTTTTTTTTACTCGTTCTTTCTCTGTGTTTTTTGCCTCCTTCACGCTGCCTGTATTTATACATATTGCAATCGGTCCCTAGGATTGGAAACCTTACAGTCGAGTACTCCTCCATTACCAGTTTCCTCATGTCATTAGGAAACCCAATTTGCCGTGTATTATAAACATAAGAATTGCTATGTTTCTTCCTGCCACATATACCAGCCGACCCGACCGATATTCTAAATAGTAGCTGCCAAGTTTCTACCTGCTATCCTATGCAATTTAGTTCCTTTTTAAGTAATTGCCTCTAGCGAGATACCCCATCTAAGATGGGAAAAGGAATACAGCCTCTGTGTCAGTTAAGATAAAAATTACCCCTTTACAACATTTCCACCTTCACCGTACAACAATGTTTGGGCCCTCTTTGGATTGAATTCAAGCCACCCGATCCTATGTTCTCTCTTTCGTGTGTAAGACCCATATATATTCTCAATATATTATGTATATAGGATTTGTACCACATGGAAATAATCCCATCATGCAATGTGCCAACACAAGGACGACAACATCTATTCATGTCAACCAATGTGATGTTGTAACTTGCTGCCCATGAAAACCCATTTTAGAGACCTGTATGAGTTTTCACACCTCCAGCACACACCCATGATACACTTGCCCTTCTTATTATATCTTCTATTCTTGTGTTGCCTCATTGGGCTCTTCTTTCCTCCTTAGAATCATATTCCGACTATAGCAAGAATATAGCAAGAATATCTCCCCAATTATAGCCAATCACCGCCCAATGTAAATCCAATAAATTTAGGCGTGTTGCCCATCTTAGGCAAACCTTGTGCGAATATCACTCCTTGATTTTTGTGTATGAGTGTGTCCCTTGTTTATATTGCTTACTAATTTAATTTAGCCCCATTTAATTTAAATTGAACTCACTTGGTGGTTAACCAAGTTAAACATGACCCATTGGGTCCCAATTGGCATTTTGACCCAAATAGCGACACTGATCCAATTAAATGCACCTTACTCATTTATTTCTATTGAAACCATTCCCACAATCCGTTGGGTCTTGATTGGGCAATGACCCAACATTTTACCCATATAAGGTCCATATCTAAAAATTCACAAATTAAATGGGTAAATTTCATATATATAAATAACTTGAAAATCCGGGGTGTTACATCGAAATACTGCTCTATTCGTAAATTTCTATTTTTGGTAACAATTTAAAATTGGTAGTTTCAATTTTTAGAAATTATAATCATAGAAAGTTACCTAAATTTAAAAGTTTATTTTCAAAATAGTTGAAATTATACAATTTATATAGGTTTGGAAGTATTACTCAATTTAGAAACTTGTTGAATTGAGAAATTTATATTTTTATAAATTTTATAATTTTATATATTATTTCTAATTTTCGAAATACTGCTACTTTTGGAAATTTCTAACTTAGACTACTATTTAAAATTGGCGGTTTTTATTTTAAGAAATTAAATCTTAGAAAGCTACCTAAATTTAAAATTTTCTTTTTAAAATAGTTGAAATTATAGAATTTATATTTTTAGAAATTTTATAATTTTACATATTATTTTTGTTTTCGTAATACTGTTACTTTTGGAAATTTCTATTTTAGACAACTATTTAAAATTGGCAATTTCTTTTTTTAGAAACTACAATTTTAGAAGGTTACCTATATTTAAAAGTTTTCTTATAAAATAGTTGAAATTATAGAATTTATATTTTTAGAAATTTTATAATTTTACATATTATTTCTATTTTTCTAAATACTGCTATTTTTGAAAATTTCTATTTTAGACACACTATTTAAAATTGGTAGTTCCTATTTTTAAAAAATATAATATTATAAAGTTACCTAAATTTAAAAGTTTATTTTCAAAATATTTGAAATTATAGAATTTATATAGATTTGGAATTCTTACTAAATTTCAAAACTTGTTGAATAGAGAAATTTATATTTTTAGAAATTTAATATTTTTAAATATATTTTCTATTTTTCGAAATACTTCTCTATTCATAAATTTCTATTTTAGGCAACTATTTAAAAATGGCAGTTTCTATTTTAAAAAAATATAATATTAGAAAGTTTACCTAAATTTAAAAGTTTATTTTCAAAATATTTGAAATTATAGAATTTATATAGATTTGGAATTCTTACTATATTTGGAAACTTTTTGAATAGAGAAATTTATATTTTTAGAAATTTTATAATTTTAGATATTATTTCTATTTTTTGAAATACTTCTCTATTCGTAAATTTCTATTTTAGGCAATAATTTAAAATTGGCAGTTTCAATTTTTAGAAATTATAATCATTGAAAGTTACCTAAATTTAAAAGTTTCTTTTCAAAATATTTGAAATTATAGAATTTATATAGATTTGGAATTTTTACTAAATTTAGAAACTTGTTGAATAGAGAAATTTATATTTTTATAAATTTTATAATTTTTTATATTATTTCTATTTTTCGAAATACTGCTCTATTCGTAATTTCTATTTTAGGCAACAAATTAAAATTGGCAGTTTCAATTTTTAAAAATTATAATCATTGAAAGTTACCTCAATTGAAAAGTTTCTTTTCAAAATATTTGAAATTATAGAATTTATATAGATTTAGAATTCTTACTAAATTTAGAAACTTGTTTAATAGAGAAATTAATATTTTTAGAAATTTTTGTAAGTGCTCCGGTTCGTCCGAGTCACCCTTATTGTCAATTACGTGACTCAGTTGGACTTGCCTTTGATGAATAAGAAGATCTACTATGAAGTTGAAGTGTCTACACCGAATACAGTATTGGCACACAGGTAAGTGAACTGTAGAAGACCTTAGGCTAAGTCAAAAACCTTAGAAGTCAATTGGTTATAAACTGGAAAATAAAAATTTAATTGACTTTCAACCTCGAGGCCTCGTGCAGTCTGTCGGGGGCCTCGTAACCGGTCTTTTGCTAAGTCAAATTGGGACAACTGTAATTCGGCTTGAGCTTGTGTCACTTGACTGAGTATCTTACAGATTTAATTAAATAAATCTGTAAGGGTTTTTCTGATTTCTAAAAGATCCTTCATTGAGAGTTTTTATGGAAATAAGAAATAACCAAGAAACTCAAGTTTGCCACCTCATATAGATTTGAATAAATTTGTTGGAGCCTCATCGTTGGGGAGCTGGCTGTTTGTGACTAAATTGGAAAGGCTTCTCATTGTGATTAAAATTGATTTACAATCATCAATCTCTCTTGATGTAAATCCTTTATTGATGGCTGAAATAAATGAAGGATCAATCATGCACATGTGTCATCTTAGCTGGCTAGATTTTATCTGTTTGAAGGACAGATTAATTTATGCACATATGTGCTGTCCTTACAGACTTACTATAACACCCCGGATTTTCAAGTTATTATTATATATGAAATTACCTATTTAATTTGTGAATTATTAAATATGGAATTAGATGGGTAAAGTGTTGGGTTTTTGCCCAATTAAGACCCAACGGTTGTGGAAAAGGTTTCAATTTAAAATTAAATGGGGCTTAAATGTAACTCCCCAGATTTTCAATTTATTAATTTGTATGAAAATTACCCATTTAATTTGTGAATTATTAAATATGGATCCTATATGGGTAAAGGGTTGGGTCATTGGCCCAATTAGGACCCAAAGGTTTTGGAATTTGTTTCAATAAAATGAGATGGGATAATTGTGCATGGCCGATTATTAGGTTGCATATCTATGATTATGCGCATAAAGGGATCATGGAAAGATTTTATGGATGAGATAAATTATTTATGGCCGTGTGTGACATTGCATATCTAGGATATGCACATGTGCTAGAATATCTTAAAACAAGGGAAATTACTAAATAAGGAAGGATGCTTATGGCCGTGTATAGGGTTATGTGAATGGCACCTTCTAAGTTAAACATAAAGGGTTATGTGCATAGCACCTTCTAAGTTAAACAAGAAGGGGCGCATGACACCTTCTAAGTTGAGACCAAGGAGAATTTTATAAAGAGATACATGGAGAGGAGCGCACGGCAATACCACCCTAGCTGAATTCTCTCCCTATCTCAAGTTCTTATTCATGGCAAAACAAGGGGGAAAAGAGGGCAGCCAGCAAGAGGGAAAAATCAAGAAGAAAGGAGAAGGATTGGAAGAGCAAGAATCAATCGGAACCGATTAGTATTTTATTTGATAATTTTGTCTTAAAAGAAACGAACTGTAGGGTTCGGCCATGGTGTATGGCCGAACCCCATGGAAGAAGAATGGGAGATGATTGGAGTATTATTTAATGGAATGAGGAACCATAGGGTTCGGCCATGTGGTATGGCCGAACCCCATGGAAGAACTTTGATGATTCTTTTAATGGAAGGGCATGGTTTATTTAATGATGGTTTGAATGATAAAAACCATGGAAGGAATACCAAAGTTTTGAAGGGATGAATGTTATTGTTTAATAATTTTTAGAGGAAGATTATGAACCATAGGGTTCGGCCATGGTGTATGGCCGAACCCCATGGAGTTGTGTTGGTATTATAATTGAATTTTAATGGAATTAAATAATGGAAGATCAAGGAGTAAATAATGGTCAAGATCATGAACCATAGGGTTCGGCCATGGTGTATGGCCGAACCCCATGGAGGATGTTACTAATTTAGAAAATAAATGGAAAGGGTTAGATTTGTCTCTATGGGTGAGGTTCGGCCATGGTGTGTGGCCGAACCCCACTAAAGTTTATTTTTATTGAAGTTGTTTATTAATTTAGAAAGTTTCTAAAAATAGAAGGAGGAGATTAAAATGGGAAAGTTTCTATTTATGGAAGGTGGATTTTTAGAAAGGATTTAAAGATAGAAAGAATGAAAGGATGGATTGTCTCTATGGGTGAGGTTCGGCCATGGGTGTATGGCCGAACCCCACAAGAGTTTATTTTTGGAAGGTGGAGATTAAATTACAAAGTTCTAATTATGAACTTTCTAATTATGGACTTGCAGAATTTGGAAACTATCTATTTATGGATTTGTTAATTATGGATTTGCTAATAATGGAAGTTGATGAAAATGGAAACTTAGACATCATAGGGTTCGGCCATGGTGCTTCGCCGAACCCCATGAGCCAATTTTATGGGTCTAGGTTTATGTGTCAATGAATGGAAGGTTGAAAATAATTAGGCCAATGGCAATTTTGTAAATAGGGTTTAGAATGAAGGACCATGGGTTCGGCCATGGTGTGTAGCCGAACCACATGGAAAATATTTGATGAATCATGTTAGGACTAAGGAATCATTTATGGAATTAATATGGTGATTGATTAAAGTGGAGGATACAAATGTATGTTATCGGATTATTGGGTATGTAAGCCATGGATGGCAAGTTGTAAATATGTGGAAATATTGGACATAGGGTTCGGCCATGGTGTATGGCCGAACCCCATGAACTATTTATTGCACTATGTGTTGGATTATTTTGGAACCTAAGCAAGGAAAATGGCTATGGATATCTATAATGGCAATTTGGTAATATCGGCTAAAAATGATAAACCATGGGTTCGGCCATGGTGTATGGCCGAACCCCATGGGGATTTGTTTATGGACTTAGAATGTTGAAAATCAAGTGGGACTTGGTTATGATTGATTTTTATATTATAAGGTAACGGGACCTCACAAGGTGTTTACGATCGTGAGCTGTTACCGGACGAAAGACACAAGGACACGTTAGCGGTCTTTGGTAGGATTCCACCTCTTTGAAACCATGGGTTTATGTACAATTGTTTTATCTTATTTTTCAATGAAATTATGTTGTAAAGGAATATGTTTCAATTGTGATTTTCAATGCTATGTTTTTATGATAAATAGCATGTGCTGGATATGTTGCAAATTGTGATTTTAAATGCTATTGTTTTATATGATAAAATAACATGTATTTCATCGGCATCTCATACATGGCATGGGTTGGAGGATTTATAACCGGAGGGGCCACAATCCGTCGAGGAGTCCAAAAAACCTATGTGGGATACCTTGATGTGCTTTTCCATCAAGAAGAAACCGGAGGGTCCACACTCCGTCGGGGCGTCCGAAAGACCTATGTGGTGGGTACTTTTATGTACATGTGATGGGTGGGACTCATTGCATTTGTCATCATTGCATGACATGGATTTATATGGTTTTTGACATTACGTTATTATATATGTTTTGTATTAACCATGTGTTAGCCGTAATTGGAATACCTACTGGTCGTGTTGTTCTAACGCCCTACTTCTACCTTAGTTGATGACACAGGAAATCAGGGGAACGATGAACGAAAGACGGGCCATGCATAGGAGCTTGGATGATTTAGTTTATATTTTTAATAAAATTACTCATGGACTTGTATTTTGAGTATCAAGATTTCGGAATGTAATAACTTAGATGGTTGGATGTTTATTTGGATAATTATGATATTCGAATGATGATTAAAGCTTGACGTACTTTGCTATCTGAATGGAATAGAACTTGGTTCTATTGTGTTTCCGTAATTATGATGTTATGATTTTTATTCCGCACGTTGATATTGTTATGTGTGAACCATTTTCGTGGACTTAGTCCATACACACATAGGGTTGGCCAGTTAAGGGTCGGACTTAAGAAGTTCGGACTTAGCTCGCGTTGTGACATCCCGCTCTCTATCACTCTACTTTGTTATAAAAAAAAAATAGACTCTGATTTATGGGAAGAAGCGAGATAGGAAAAAAAATAGACTCTACTCTCTTATAAATTAGCAAATCCATGATTATGCGCATAAAGGGATCATGGAATGATTTTAGGAATGAGATAGATTGTTTATGGCTGTGTGTGACATTGCATATCTAGGATATGCACATGTGCTAGAATATCTTAAATAAGGGATTGCTAAATAATAAGATGTTTAGAGATAAATATAGATGACTTGGTCGCATGAAGAGATAGGAATATCTATGTGATGTGCATAGGATCATTTAAAAGGGGTTTTCCCTAGATTAAAAATAGCATTAGGGAATTGTCTAAAATTAAATAAAAGAAGATGTCTAAATTAAAAGATTGCTTAGGCGGTGCAATGCCCCGCCCTTTTTCACTCGATTCTTCCCGTAAATTTAGAGTCTATTTTTTTTTTTAATAACAGAGTAGTGTGATAGAGCGCGGGACGTCACGACGCGAGCTAAGTCCGAACTTCCAAAGTCCGACCCTTAACTGGCCAACCCTATGTGTGCATGGACCACGTCCATGAAAATAGTTCACACATAGCAATATCAACTTGCGGAATAAAAATCATAACCTTTGGAATCATAACATGAATTTGCGGAATCATAATAGAACCAAGTTCTATTCCATTCAGATAGCAAAGTACGTCAAGTCCTTAATCATCATTCAAATGTCATAATTATCCAAATAAACATCTAACTATCTAAGTTATTACATTCCGTAATCTAGATACTCAAATACAAGTTCATGAGTAACTTTATTCAAAACATATAAAATAAGTTTCCAAGCTCCTATGCCTAGCCCGTCTTGCGTTCCTCGTTCCCCTGATTACCTGTGTCATCAACTAGGGTAGAAGTAGGGCGTTAAAACAACGCGTCCAGTAGGTATTCCAGTTACGGCTAACACATGCTTAGTACCAAACATATATAATAATATAGTGATGTCAAAACCATATAAAATCCATGCCATGTAATGATGACAAAATGTAATGAGTCCCACCCATCACATGTACATAAAAGTACCCACCACATAGGTCTTCTGGAGGCCCCGGCGGAGTGTGGACCCTCCTGAATCTTCTTGATGGAAATCACATCAAGGTACCGTACATAGGTTTTTCGGACGCCCTGACCGAGTGTGACCCCTCTGGTTACAAATCCTCCATCCCATGCCATGCATGAGATGCCAATGAAACACATGCTATTTTATAACATAAATATAGCATTTAAAATCATATTTAAAACACATGCTATTTTATAACATAAATATAGCATTTAAAATCATATTTAAAACACATGCTCTTTCCTTATATAGACAAAGCATTTTAAATCAACCTTTGAAATCCATTCAACACATGCTCTTTATAACATAAACATAGCATTTAAAATTTACTTTAAAACATATCCTTTGAAACATAATTTCATCAAATATAAGATAAAACTAGTGTACATAAACCCATGGTTTCAAAGAGGTGGAATCCTACCAAAGACTGCTAACGTGTGCTTGCCTCTTTCGTCCAAGAATGGATCACCGATCGTGCACTGCTTGCGAGATCCCGTTACCTTATAATATAATAATAAATCAACACCAAGTCCCACTTGATTTTCAAGGTTCTAAGTCCATAAATAAAACCCCATGGGGTTAGGCCATACACCATGTGTAACGCCCCGCCCTTTTTCACCCGTTTTCTGAAAAATTAGAGTATATTTTTTTTTTTAAATAGAAGAGTGAGAGAGGGCGCGGACGCCACGACGCGAGTTAAGTCCGAGCTTCTAAAGCCCGACCCTTAACTGGCCAACCCCATGCGTGCGCGGAGCTAAGTCCACGAGAATGGTTCACGCGTAAGAAGTAAGCTCGCGGATTATAATTATTGCGGAATATGATAATAGAGTCTATCCTACCGGTTTTTAGATAGAAGGGAAGATACAACATTGAATTTACCAAAATGCCCCTATGTTTATGATTATATCACAAAATGTATCGTCCATAAGTAACGTCCAAACCATCGCAAGAAATGTAAATTTATACAACCCGACAAGCTAAGTTACTTTAAAATTACATCTCCAAAATGTAAACATAATATAAACTAGGACTGCGCTTTCCAAGCTCCTAAGCTTGGCCTCCGGTATGTCCACCGCTTCCTGCCTCTCCTGCGTCATCAGCTAGGGTAGAAGTAGTGCGTTAGTCAACGCGCCCAGTAGGACTCCGAGTAGGGCTAGCACATGGATTAGTGATACACACATATCGATAACATAAAATACAACAAAATACGTATGTGATGAATGCTATGTCATGGGTGCTTATGTCATGTGTCCCACCCATTATCCGTATGATCATACAATATCCTGTTCCCCATGTTTGCTTCTCGGTCGCCCCGACGGAGTATGGACTCCGGTTATAGCCCTCAGGCTATCCCCATGTTTGATTCTCGGTCGCCCCGACGGAGCATGGACTCCGGTTATATCCCTCAGGCAATCCCCATGTCTGATTCTCGGCGCCTCGACGGAGCATGGACTCCGGTTTGTTTATTTTTTTTCTGCCCATGCCATGCATGAGATGTAGGTGCATTATGCTATGTAGTATATAGATAGACCATATTCGATATACCATACATAGTCATATGATGCATAATATTAAAATATAATCCATGATACTATCATGTAATTCGTAAGTTAAAACCCATCACAGTGCAAGTCCCATAAATCATAAATTATAATCATAAATCCATAATAAGCCAAGTCAAAATAATTTAAAACACCATCACATATCCATCGCTTACAAAAAGGTAGGAATCCTACCGAATACCGTGTCGCGTTCCGTTACGCTTCCCGTTTGATAATCCGGTCGCCGATCGCATACCGTTTGCCACTCCTCTTCCATGGTTAAGTTACCCCTTTTATCCATGCATGTTTAAGTCCATATTTGACCCATAAACTTGGACCCATTTATAATTTCTTAATCATGACATAACATCATAAAATCAGCCATCTAGTTTAATTAAATTCGTAAATATTCAATGCCATATATAATTCCATACCTAGTCCATAATATGGCTCCCAAAGGGGTCATGGGTTCGGCCATACACCATGGCCGAACCCATGATGTTCATTTCCTAATTTCTTGGTTCATTTTACCTTCACCAAATGAATTTAAGTCATTCATTTAAAACCCCATTTTTCATCTCATATAAAACATCACCTACCATGCTTACCAATCCATTTAATATTTTCATTTCTCTCCATTGTTTTCCATTCATAAAAGTCCCAAAGTATTACATAGGGTTCATGGTTCACTTTTATTGGTGCCATTTTCAAAGACTCATATTTTGTCCCAAAAATAATCCATTTCAAAAATCACAAATCTTCATTCATTTTGGCCCTTTAAAACAACCTCCTAGGCATTGATACATGCATTAGCCTAAAATTGATCAAAAATTGGGTCATGGGTTCGGCCATACATCATGGCCGAACCCATGATGTTTCATTCCCCATCCTTCTTGGTTTCAATTACCCATTTAAGCATACCTCCAATGAAACTTAAATCATCCATTTCAATCACTATCTTTATTCCATTTAAACATCACATATCATACTTGTAACATCCATTTAAATTTCATCATTAACTTAACTTAATTTCCATTTCGTTTAAGCACATATATAAACCATACTTAGCCCATGAATGACCTAAAACATGGGTCATGGGTTCGGCCATACACCATGGCCGAACCCATGATGTCTTTCCCTTATTTTTATCTTGGATTTTTAATTACATTTAAATTCCACTTCTACCACCAATCATTTCCTCATTTCCATCAACAAAATACCATCTATTACCAACTTTAAGATCTTCATAAAAATCATTAATTTTGTCCCAAAATAATCTATTTTCAAATCACTAAATCATCGCCATTTTCATTCCATCTAACTCACATTCCATACTCAATAAGTCCATTTACATTTATCATTTTTTCTTCATTATCTTTAAACCTAATAACCTTAATAAATCACTCATTATTCACCATGGGGTTCGGCCATGCTACATGGCCGAACCCTATGGTCATCCATTCATTCCATTCTATGCCTTTCAAGGCCATGAAAGATCACCCATATTTTCATGAAATTTCCTTATTCAAAACCTCTTAAAATTTATCAACTTTTAATCATTTTAACATCTTGAAATCCTCATAAAACCATTGATCATTCTCCATACTTTTAAACCTTCAAACCCTAATTAAAAATCATCCAACATTGGCCATGGGGTTCGGCCATGCTACATGGCCGAACCCTATGGCCCATTAATCCATTAAAATCCCATTTTCTTATGCTTAATAAAGACTTAAAAATTTCATTTTTTCCATTTCCTCTTTTCTTAATCCATTCCTCCATTTTTATCCATTTCTTAGCCTTCCATTTGATGAACTTTAGATCCATGGCCCACAACATTTGGCCATGTTTAGTCTAAGAAATGGATTCCACATCCTATCTTTAAAAATATAAACTCTTTTTTAAGAAATTCTTACCGCACCGACAACTCCTCCGGTCCTTTTCTTTTTCCTTAGCCCTTTCTTCTTTCTCTCTTCTTGATGATCGGCTAGATGAGCTTGATCAATGGTGGGACATGCTTGGATTGGCTAAGGTAAATGAGGTTAGGTTAAGAGAGAAAGAGAGTATGGAGATGAGGGAGAGATCTTCAAGGTTCTTGATCTTGGGGTGGCCCAAGACTTATCTTTTTCTTCTTTTCTTCCTCTTTTCTTTCTAAGTTTTTCTTCTAAGTTTTCTTTTCTCCTCTCTTGCAAGGCGAGGGACGAATTTCATGTGTGTGTGGGAGAGCTAGGGTGAAATGGTTAGTTTGACATGAGATGGAGGTGGTTGGAGTGGTCTTCACTCAAGCATTAACTTTCTCACCAACCAAGCATGGGTTGGCTTGACTTTGGTGGTGGTGGTTGAGACCCAACCACCATTCAAGCCCATGGTTTTAATTTGTGTTTTCTTGAGGTGGTTTGTTTTGTTGGAGTGGTTTTGACCATTTAACCATTTGACCATTTTAATCTTAGGTTGATTAACTTAGATCACCTTGATCCCTTGATTAATTTAATTAATCACTTTCTATTTAATTTAATCCCATTAATTTCCCTCCATGATCCACCCATGGTTGACCAAGTCAACCATGGTGGTCGGCCCCACTACTCTCCACACGCCACCTCAATGGGTGAGGTGGAGGTGGGCCCCATTAGCCATGTTGCCTTGGTCCATTTATCACCTAACTTAGGTGATTTAAATTTTATTAATTGTATCCCTTTTATTGGATCATCATTGGGCCCATGGCCCAATTTGATTCTTGTCTTACCCATTTATCTTAGGGCTTAGTTACCTTGGCCCATTGGGTCCCACATGACTCTTTGACCCAAATTGACCATCTTTGACCCGATTACTTACCATTGACCAATTACATGTATCAATTCCAATTCAAGGTTTATTGGGTAACCATTGGGCCCATGGCCCAATTAGATTCCCTCCTTTTTCCACTTACCTTAGGGTTTGAACCGATTTTGATCCATTGGGCCCCACATGGCTATCGGGTCCACTTTGACCATCATTGACCTGATTAGTCCCCATTGACCCATTTAATGGATTTCATCCAACCCATGGCCCAATTGGGCCATCCTTGGGCCATTGTCCCAAAATTTGGTCCATTTGGCATTTTATTACATCAAACTTCAATTTAAAATGAATAAATGCCAATATATATATTTATCAAAAATTCGGGTTATTACACCATGGCCGAACCCATGGCTTACCATTTTCACACCTATTTACGAAAATGTCATCCATGGCTATCATTCCATAACCAATCCTTTCATTCATTAAAACAATTGCCTAAGTTAATGTTTGATCCACAAAACATCTCATGGGGTTCGGCCATACATCATGGCCGAACCCATGCTCTGTATGGCCGAACCCATGATCTTTCAATTTAGGCGATATTTACCATTTTGCCACTAGCTTAGGTTCATGTCTTCCCATTAATCCAATCATCATATTAAATTCATACCATCCATTCCCCTTGATTCATTAACACATAAACCTAACCCATAGAAATAATTCATAGGGTTCGGCCATACACCATGGCCGAACCCTATGTCCAATATTTCCATATATTTACAAGATTGCCATTGGTTTCCATTACCTCATGTTTATGTCCAAAATCGATCCATAAAATCCCTTAATTTGGTCCATGGGGTTCGGCCATACACCTTGGCCGAATCCTATGGTGTATAACATTAATACTCCATACTTAGAAAGTTTCCTATTTTAGCATCCAACTTCTATAATTACAAAATTGCCATTCATGGCCAACCTTCCATAAATAGAAGGTTTCCAAATTTAGAATCACCTTCCATTTAATCTAAGTTCCATAATTAGTAAGTTACTAATTTAATCTCTACCTTAGATCCTTTCTAAATTAATAACCACCCTTGTATTTTAAAATACCAATCCAACTCCATGGGGTTCCAAAATCCTTATTTTAGAAAGTCCATATTTATCCAATAACCTTCCATAATTAAATGCTTCCAAATTTAGCAACCTTCTTTCAATACTTGGATGCTTTCTAATTTTTGCAACTCTTTTTCATACTTGGAAGCTTTCTAATTTTAGCAACTCTTTCCATACTTCGATGCTTTCTAATTTTAATAACTCTTTCCATACTTGGAAGCTTTCCACATTGAGCAACCAAAATGCACTTACCATTCCAAAACTACCCCATGGGGTTCGGCCATACACCATGGCCGAACCCTATGGTTCATGACCTTAACCATTTAAATTAATTCCATTAAATTTTATCAATATCCGTTCCATGGGGTTCGGCCATACCCATAGCCGAACCCTATGGTTCCATTCTTTTCTCTTTTTAAATCCAAATCACTTAACCATCTTTCCATGATCTAAAATCTAAGAACATAAACCCATAATTAGACCATGACTTTCCATGGTTTCGATTCAACAAAATGAACCATGTCTTTCTGTTAATCAATCAATGTTCCTCCATGGTTTTCAACATTCATAACCCAACAAAATAAACAATAACTTTCCATGGGGTTCGGCCATGCACAATGGCCGAACCCTATGGTTCTTTCTTTCCATTCAAATCATTAAAACTTATCTCCAATCTTCTTTCGTGGGGTTCGGCCAAACACCATGGCCGAACCCTATGGTTCTTTTATTTCAAAATAAATTTATCAAACAAGATACTAACCTTTTTTTCCTGATTTCTTGTTCTTCCAATCTTTCTTCTTTCCTTAGCCTCTTTCTTCTTCTTCTTGATCTTTCTCTTCCAATCTTCTTCTCCTTGCTCTTTGTCGTGAGAGAGAACTTTAGAGAGGGAGAGAGAAATAAACTCGGCAATGAAGAGTGTAAAAATCGTGTACCCTTGCCCTCCTCTCCTTTTATAATCTTCATTGGTCCATATTTAGGAAGTGCCTAAGATAGCTACTTCTCCCTTTGGCCGTGCGCCCCTTGTCCATTTTAGCCATTGCCGACTTCTCTTCCTTAATTTAGTAACCTCCCAATCTGCCAATGCTAAAATAAATATAACAATGCCATGTGCCCTTCTTTAGATGATTTTATGCGCATATCATAGATATGGGAAATCCTTATAATCGGCCATACACTCTTTTATTTAATTCTTAGATATCTCATCTCATCCATGCGTGTAAACATAGATTTAACATCTAAAAATTCGGCCATACACATTTATTTAATAATTCACAAATTTAAAAGGATTATTTTCATGCAAAATAATTAATTTAAAATCCGAGGTGTTACAATACAACCCTCATTTTAAAATTTTCGTCCCGAAAATTGAGTGAAGTAGGGTTTCAAACATTCCTAAATAGCTCAGGATGAGCTTTCTTCATTTCTGATTCGAGTTCCCATGTAGCTTCCTCAATGCCATGTCGATCCCATACTACTTTGACAAATTGGATCGCTCGATTCCGTAATACCCTTTGTTTTGTGTCCACCACTCGGATAGACTTCTCAACCTATGTCACATCGCTCTGAACCTCTATATCTTGTACGTTCAGTATGTGAGAAGGGTCAGGATTGTACTTCCTCAACATCGATATATGGAACACATCGTGTAAAGATGCCAACTGTGATGGGAGTGCCATTGATAAGCCATGTCCCCCATCCTTCTTATTACTGAAAATGATCCCACATATCTTGACGATAATTTCCCCTTCTTTCCAAATCTCATGTGTCCTTTCCGTGGCGAGACTTTCAAGAACACCATGTCTCCCACTACAAATTCAAGGAACCTCCTTCTTTTGCCAGCATAACTCTTCTGACGACTCTGCGCAGTCAATAGGTGTTGTCGTATCAACTGCATCTGCGCTGTAGTCTCTGCAACCAACTCAGGTCCAATCAGTGCAGGCTCACCGGCCTCTATTGTAACACCTCGGATTTTCAATTTATTATTTTGTATGAAATTATCTATTTTAATTTGTAAATTTTAGATTGGATCTTATATGGATAAAGAATGGGCCATGACCCAATTAGGACCCAATTGATTGTGGAATTGGTTTTATTAAAATTAAATGGGGTTGAATTAATTTAGTGTTCCATTATATCTAAAGTTAAATAAAAGATTTAATGGCCGAATTTTGAATGTGAAATCCATAGATTATGCGCATGAGAGATATGTGAGATTTTTAAATCCACAATGATATGCTAGAATATTTAAGGAGGGACTTTCTTAATTAAATTGGATTTGCATATCTTAAGAAAATGTCCAAAATCCAAATAAGATTGTGCATGGCCGTGTGGGAGAGATACAATCCAAGAAAGAGGCGCAAGGCATTATGGAATTGTTTAAATTTAAAGATTGTTTAGGCTATGTATAATGTTATGCGCATAGTACTTTCCAATTAGAATTAAGGGAAGGTTTTTAATAAAAGAAAGAGGGAGGGGCGCATGGCTACATAAGGCCGAATTATCTCTCTCTCTCTCTCTTTCAAGTCTTGCTCACAGCATACACAAAGGACAAGAAAAGTCAATTAGCAAGAGGTGTTCTCGGCCAGCAAAGGGAAGGAAAAATATTGGAGGAGAAAGATCAAGCGAGGGAAGAACAAGTATCAATCGCGGAAACGGTTAGTAGTTTGATGTTTGGTTTTAATAGAAAATAAGGGGTGAGGTTCGGCCATGGTGTATGGCCGAGCCCCACCAAGATATTATTACAGATTTGAGGTTCTTAGACATGTTTTAATTTATGAGTTTGAGGATTAAAAACCATGAAGGATGTTAGTGAATTTATTTAATTGAAATGGAAGAAGATTGGGTGATGATGTGATCATTTTGAATGGAAGGATAGACCATAGGGTTCGGCCATGATGAAGGGCCGAACCCCATGGAACGAACATTGATTTTTAAAGGAAAGTGTGGAGGAAAAGATGAATCATAGGGCATGTGAAAGGTTGTTTATGAATTAATTCTAATGGATGTATGGTTGTTGGTTTTAGATTCAAGAAGACCATGAAAGAATGATTAGATTAATGAATTTGAATGAAAGGATATGGGTCGGCCATCGCATGGCCGAACAATGATTTTGTTATGGCAAAGATATTGATCAAAAGTAATGAAAAGAAGGGGTGAGGTTCGGCCATGGTGTATGGCCGAACCCCACCAAATATTTTATGGATTGGTGATTGATTTTAATGGATCTAAACTAATGGTCAAGATCATAAACCACAGGGTTCGGCCATGGTGTATGGCCGAACCCCATGGGGTAGTTTTGGATTGGTAAGTGCACTTTGGTTGCTCAATATGGAAAGCATCCAAGTATGGAAAGAAGGTTGCTAAACTTGGAAAGCATCCAATAATGGAAAGATGGTTTCTAATTTAGGAAACTATTTATTTATGGAAGTTTGTCTAATATTGGAAAGTTTTTATTCTTGGAAGATGGACATTGAAATTAAGAAGTAGTATTTATGGAAGTTGGTTAATTTGGAAAGTTTCTATTTTTGGAAAGTAAAGACTAAATTATAAAGTGCTAATTTAGGAAACTTTCTAATTAGGGAATTTTAATTTGGGAACTTTCTAAATGTAGAAGGTGGAGATAAAATTGGAAACAAAGATATCATGGGTTCGGCCATGTGTATGGCCGAACTCCATGAATCAAAACTATGGGTTATGTTTTATGTATTGTAAATCAAGTGAAGGGATTAATGATGAAGGTAATGGCAAAAATGTAAGTAAATGCCAAAGTGGAGAATCATGGGTTCGGCCATGATGTATGGCCGAACCCCATGAGGTGTATTAGATGGACTCGATTTGGTTAAGGAAATTTTATAGGGTCTAGTTATGTTAGATTTAAATGAAGGAGAGAAACAATGGCAATTTTGTAAATGTATGGAAATATTGGACATAGGGTTCAGCCATGGTGTATGGCCGAACCCCATGGGGTTTTGTTTATGGACTTAGAACCATTGTAAATCAAGTGGGACTTGGTATTGATTTATTATTATATAATAAGGTAACGGGATCTCGCAAGCGGTGCGCGATCGGTGATCGGTTCTTGGACGAAAGACACAAACACACATTAGCGGTCTTTAGTAGGATTCCACCTCTTTAAAACCATGGGTTTATGTACTTTATGTTTTATCTTATTTTGATGAGATTATGTTTCAAAGGATATGCTTGATTATTGAATTTTAAATGCTATGTTTATTTTTTTAAATAACATGTATTGGATATGTTTCGAAAGATGATTTTCAATGCTATGTTTATGTTATAAAATAGCATGTGTTTGATTGGCATCTCATGCATGGCATCGGGTGGAGGATTTATAACCGGAGGGATCACACTCCGTCGGGGCATCCGAAAAACCTATGTGGGGTACCTTGATGTGATTTCCATCAAGAAGATTTCGGAGGGTCCACACTCCGTCGGGGCGTCCGAAAGACCTATGTGGTGGGTACATTTTATGTACATGTGATGGCTGGGACTCATTGCATTTGTCATCATTGCATGGCATGGATTTTATATGGTTTTGACGTCACTATATTATTATATATGTTTTGTACTAACCATTTGTTAGCCGTAACTAGAATACCTACTGGGCGCGTTGTTCTAACGCCCTACTTCTACCCTAGTTGAGGATACAGGAAATCAGGGGAATGATGAACGCAAGACAGGCCAGGCATAGGAGCTTAGAAGAATTATTTTATATGTTTTGAATAAAATTACTCATGAACTTGTATTTGAGTATCTAGATTACGGAATGTAATAACTTAGATGGTTGGATGATTTATTCAATAATTATGATGTTTTAATTATTGGATAAGGACTTGACGTATTTTTCTATCTGATTGGAATAAAACTTGGTTCTATTATGATTCCGCAATTTGACGTTATGATTCCGCAGGTTATGATTTTATTCCGCATGTTGATATTGCTATGTGTGAACCATTTTTGTGGACATAGAACAAAGGGTGTTACAGAACCGAGCAATCCAGTTTGTCAAGATAGTATGGGATCGACACAGCGTTGAGGAAGCCACATGAGAACTCGAGTCGGAAATGAGGAAAGCTCATCCTGAGCTATTTAGGTAAATGTTTGAAACCCTACTTCACTCGATTTTCGAAACGAAAATTTTAAAAAGAGGGTTGTATTGTAACACCTCGGATTTTCAATTTATTATTTTGTATGAAATTATCTATTTTAATTTGTAAATTTTAGATTGGATCTTATATGGATAAAGAATTGGGCCATGACCCAATTAGGACCCGATTGATTGTGGAATTGGTTTTATTAAAATTAAATGGGGTTGAATTAATTTATTGATGCATTATATCTAAATTTAAATAAAAGATTTAATGGCCGAATTTTGAATGTGAAATCCATAGATTATGCGCATGAGAGATATGTGGGATTTTTAAATCCACAATGTATGTTAGAATATTTAAGGAGGGCTTTTTTAATTAAATTGGATTTGCATATCTTAAGAAAATGTCCAAAAATCAAATAAGATTGTGCATGGCCGTGTGGGAGAGATACAATCCAAGAAAGAGGCGCAAGGCATTAGGGAATTGTTTAAATTTAAAGATTGTTTAGGCTATGTATAATGTTATGCGCATAGTACTTTCCAATTAGAATTAAGGGAAGGTTTTTAATAAAAGAAAGAGGGAGGGGCGCATGGCTACATAAGGCCGAATTATCTCTCTCTCTCTCTCTCTCTCTCTCTCTTTCAAGTCTTGCTCACAACATACACAAAGGACAAGAAAAGTCAATCAGCAAGAGGTGTTCTCGGCCAGCAAAGGGAAGGAAAAATATTGGAGGAGAAAGATCAAGCGAGGGAAGAACAAGTATCAATCGCGAAAACGGTTAGTAGTTTGATGTTTGGTTTTAATAGAAAATAAGGGGTGAGGTTCAGCCCCACCAAGATATTATTACAGATTTGAGGTTCTTAGACATGTTTTAATTTATGAGTTTGAGGATTAAAAACCATGAAGGATGTTAGTGAATTTATTTAATTGAAATGGAAGAAGATTGGGTGATGATGTGATCTTTTTGAATGGAAGGATAGACCATAGGGTTCGGCCATGATGAAGGGCCGAACCCCATGGAACGAACATTGATTTTTAAAGGAAAGTGTGGAGGAAAAGATGAATCATAGGGCATGTGAAAGGTTATTTATGAATTAATTCTAATGGATGTATGGTTGTTGGTTTTAGATTCAAGAAGACCATGAAAGAATGATTAGATTAATGAATTTGAATGAAAGGATATGGGTCGGCCATCGCATGGCCGAAACATGATTTTGTTATGGCAAAGATATTGATCAAAAGTAATGAAAAGAAGGGGTGAGGTTCGGCCATGGTGTATGGCCGAACCCCACCAAATATTTTATGGATTGGTGATTGATTTTAATGGATCTAAACTAATGGTCAAGATCATGAACCACAGGGTTCGGCCATGGTGTATGGCCGAACCCCATGGGGTAGTTTTGGATTGGTAAGTGCACTTTGGTTGCTCAATATGTAAAGCTTCCAAGTATGAAAAGAAGGTTGCTAAACTTGGAAAGCATCCAATAATGGAAAGATGGTTTCTAATTTAGGAAACTATCTATTTATGGAAGTTTGTCTAATATTGGAAAGTTTCTATTCTTGGAAGATGGACATTGAAATTAAGAAGTAGTATTTATGGAAGTTGGTTAATTTGGAAAGTTTCTATTTTTGGAAATTAAAGACTAAATTAGAAAAGTGCTAATTTAGGAAACTTTCTAATTAGGGAATTTTAATTTGGGAACTTTCTAAATATAGAAGGTGGAGATAAAATTGGAAACAAAGATATCATGGGTTCGGCCATGTGTATGGCCGAACTCCATGAATCAAAACTATGGGTTATGTTTTATGTATTGTAAATAAAGTGAAGGGATTAATGATGAAGGTAATGGCAAAAATGTAAGTACATGCCAAAGTGGAGAATCATGGGTTCGGCCATGATGTATGGCCGAACCCCATGAGGTATATTAGATGGACTCGATTTGGTTAAGGAAATTTTATAGGGTCTAGTTATGTTAGATTTAATGAAGGAGGGAAACAATGGCAATTTTGTAAATGTATGGAAATATTGGACATAGGGTTCGGCCATGGTGTATGGCCGAACCCCATGATTTATTTATGGGACTATGTGTTGGAATAAAAGAAGTATGAATGGATTATTTGGAACCTAAGCAAGGAAAGTGACTATGGCTATGTACGATGGCATTATGGTAATTAATTGAATTAATGGACCATGGGTTCGGCCATGGTGTATGGCCGAACCCCATGGGGTTTTGTTTATGGACTTAGAACCATTGTAAATCAAGTGGGACTTGGTATTGATTTATTATTATATGATAAGGTAACGGGATCTCGCAAGCGGTGCGCGATCGGTGATCGGTTCTTGGACGAAAGACACAAACACACATTAGCGGTCTTTAGTAGGATTCCACCTCTTTAAAACCATGGGTTTATGTACTTTATGTTTTATCTTATTTTGATGAGATTATGTTTCAAAGGATATGCTTGATTATTGAATTTTAAATGCTATGTTTATTTTTTTAAATAACATGTATTGGATATGTTTCAAAAGATGATTTTCAATGCTATGTTTATGTTATAAAAGAGCATGTGTTTCATTGGCATCTCATGCATGGCATCGGGTGGAGGATTTATAACCGGAGGGATCACACTCCGTCGGGGCATCCGAAAAACCTATGTGGGATACCTTGATGTGATTTCCATCAAGAAGATTCCGGAAGGTCCACAGTCCATCGGGGAGTCCGAAAGACCTATGTGTTGGGTACATTTTATGTACATGTGATGGGTGGGACTCATTGCATTTGTCATCATTGCATGGCATGGATTTTATATGGTTTTGACGTCACCATATTATTATATATGTTTTGTACTAACCATTTGTTAGCCGTAACTGGAATACCTATTGGGCGCGTTGTTCTAACGCCCTACTTCTACCCTAGTTGATGATATAGGAAATCAGGGGAATGATGAACGCAAGACGGGCCAAGCATAGGAGCTTGGAAGAATTATTTTATATGTTTTGAATAAAATTACTCATGAACTTGTATTTGAGTATCTTGATTACGGAATGTAATAACTTAGATGGTTGGATGATTTATTCGATAATTATGATGTTTTAATTATTGGATAAGGACTTGACGCACTTTGCTATCTGATTGGAATAAAACTTGGTTCTATTTTGATTCCGTATTTTGATGTTATGATTCCGCAGGTTATGATTTTATTTCGCATGTTGATATTGCTATGTGTGAACCATTTTTGTGGACTTAGTCCATACACACATAGGGTTGGCCAGTTAAGGGTCGTACTTTGGGAGTTCGGACTTAGCTCGCGTCGTGACGTCCCGTGCTCTATCACTCTACTCTGTTATAGAAAAAAAAATATACTCTAAATTTACGGGAAAAAGAGAGTGTAAAAGGGCGGGGCGTTACATCTGTCCAGCACACTGGTGACCTACATGGTCTACCATATAATGCCTCAAATGGTGCCATCTGGAGGCTTGCTTGGTAACTGTTGTTGTATGGGAATTCTACCAACGGCAAGTGATCCTCCTATCCACCCTTGAAATCTAGCATACATGCTCTCAGCATATCCTCCAGTGTCTGTATTGTCCTCTCAGACTGTCCATCAGTTTGTGGATGAAATGCCGTACTAATTAAGAAGTCTATTCCCATGGCCGACTGCATGCTCTGCAGGTGAATCGACCATCTCTGTCAGACACAATAGTCTGAGGAATACCATGCAATCTGATGATATCCTTAATGTACGGCAGACCTAAAGTCTCAGATGAGTCCGTCATCTTAATAGGAATGAAATGTGCAAACTTGGTCAGTCGGTCTACCACGACCCATATCGCATCGTTGCCCTTTGAAGACATTGGCAACCCTGTAACAAAATCCATGGAGATGTGCTCCCATTTCCATTTCGGCACTGGTAAGGGTTTGAGTAACCCTGGTGGCTTCTGATGTTCTGTCTTAACCTGCTGACAAGTTAAGCAATGTGCTACAAATTCTGCCACATCTCTTTTGAGTCCGTGCCACCAGTAATGTCTCTTCAGGTCGTGATACATCTTGGTGCTGCCCGAATGAATAGAGAGTTTGGTCTGATGTGCCTCAACCAATAACTTTTTTCTACGGCTCTTAGGTACATAAATCCTTCATCGGAATAGAAGACCTTGTCTCGGTCTTAATTCCCATTCCGATATGACTTCACCGGTAGACATCTTGGCCCAAATCTCCTCCACCTCCGGGTCTGTTCCCTGTTCCTGTTCAATCTTCGTAACCATGTTGGACCGTATGATCAAATTGTATATAGTCCCATGGTTATTGAGGTAAAGTTTAAATTCTCGAATGGTATTCAGCATCTCCCATTCCAACCTGATCAAACATGCCACTGATGCATGTGATAAGCGGCTGAGGGCATTTGCCACCTTGTTCGCCTTGCCAGGGTGATAACGAAGTGAAAACTAATAATCCGTCAGATATTCCATCCATCTGCGCTGCCTCAAGTTGAGCTCTTTCTAATCAAACAAGTACTTCAAGCTCTTATGGTCTGAAAACACTTCAAATTTCTCGCCATAAAGATAATGTCTCCAGCTTTTGAGAGTGAAGACCACTGCGGCTAGTTCCAGATCATGCGTAGGATAGAGACGTTCATGTATTTTCAACTGTCTTGATCCGTATGCCATCACATGATTACTTTGACTGAGTGTACACCCCAGTCCCTCTCCTGAAGCATCGCATTGCACCTCATAACACTTGCCTCTTTCGGGCAAAATTAGGATAGGAGCAGTGGTAAGTTTCTTCTTCAGCTCTTCAAATCTCTGGTTACACAGATCTGACCATTCATATTTGACTCCTTTCTGAGTGAGTCGAGTAAGTGGAGATGCAATTTTAGAGAAGTCCATGATAAATTTCCTGTAATAACCCGCCAATCCCAAGAAACTACGGATCTCGGTTACATTCTTTGGTGCTTTCCAATCTCTTACTGCCGCAACCTTAGCCGGGTCCACGGCTATACCTTCTTCTGATATAACATGTCCCAAAAGGCTGACCTCAGATAGCCAAAATTCACATTTACTGGCTTTAGCATATATTTTGTTCTTCCTCAAAGTGTCCAGAACTATTCTCAGGTGCTCAGCATGTTCTTCCTGAGTTTTGGAGTAAATCAAAATACAATGAATAAATACAATTACAAATTGGTCCAAGTAAGGACGGAAGATCCTGTTCATTAAATCCATAAACACAGCCGGTGCATTGGTGAGTCCAAACGGCATGACTACAAACTCATATAGCCTATACCGCGTTCTGAAGGTTGTCTTCTCTATGTCCTCCTCCCTAACCCGGATTTGGTGATATCCGGACATCAGATCAATCTTAGAAAACTGACTGGAACCTTTAAGTTGATCAAATAAATCATTGATCCTGGGTAGAGGGCATTTATTTCTGACCGTCAGCTGGTTCAATTTTCTATAATCCACACACATACAAAGTGAACCATCCTTCTTCTTTACAAATAAAACTGGAGCTCCCCAAACCGATGTACTGTTCCGAATGCACCCCAGTCTGAGCAGTTCATCAATCTGCTTCTTCTAGGACATCTCTGCTGGTGCCATTCGGTAATGTGGTAATAACACTGGTGTAGTGCCAGGATACAGCTTGATTTCAAAATTGATCTCCCTCATGGGCGGCAAACCAGGGAGTTCCTTTGGAAAAACGTCCGCATAGTCCCTTACTATTTCTAGAAGTTCAACCACCGGTGCCTTGTTGATTCTGATAATGTTCAATACCAGATGATTCAACCCTTCATGCAATCTGCTTTGTTTATCAGTACGCACTACATGTTGTTTTCCCTCGGGCGACCAAAATGTCACCCTGCGACGATAACAATCAATGTTGGCCTTAAAGCTAGCCAACCAATCCATGCCAAAAATAATATCATATTCTGACATATCGAGCACCAAATAATTGTACTCAAATCTGAGTCCAGCAAGTTCAGTATTCACTGCTGTGCATATAAGTCCCAATGATGTGTCTCCGTAGGGGATACAATAGTGAATGATGTGGACAGTTTTTGTACCAATGTACCAGTAGCTGTTATAAATGCAGCAGATATGAAAGAGTGTGATGCTCCCGAATCAAATAATGCAAAGGCATAGGAACTACTGACTACTGTTGTACCTTGAATAACTGAATGATCCTCTGCTGCTGGAGGTGCTAAGGTGAATACCAGTCCAGATCTTGTAGGCGGCCGTCCCGCCTGATTAAATGTCCTGCCTCCACATGAATTAGCTGGCCTAACTAGTGGACGAGATGAACCCCTGGTATTAGAGGGTTTGTTGAGTTGTGGACATTCCCTCTTAAAATGGCCAGGTTGATCACAGTGAAAACAGTTGCTCCCACCTCTGGGAGCCTGAGTGACTGATGCAGATGGGGAGGGATGATTGGGACGAAAGTCCCCTGTTGACCCAGTAGATGGTGCGGGCCTACTAAAATTCGGTCGGAACCTCTTGTTGGGTAGGAATGTACCCCTCCCACTCTGAGCTCGGCGATTGTCAATACGCGTCAACTCAGCCATTTCCTGCTCTGCTATAGTGGCCCTGTTGACCACTTCTGCCAATGTGGCTGCCTTGAATATAGTTACCTTGGCCCTTATGCTTGGCCGAAGGCCCCCCCTCAAACTTGCATGCCCTCCGATACTCTGTATCCACCATATAGAATGCATACACAGATAGACTGAGAAACTCATGCTGGTACTCTGCCACCGTCATGGTACCGTGTACCAAAGATATAAAAGCCTGAGTCTGGCGTTCCTTCTCCTCCTCAGGAAAATATTGTTCTAGGAAGGTAGCTGAGAACTATTCCCAAGTCATGGCAGTCCTCTCTCCTTCTGGAATAAGTACTCACTGCTTCTCTATCACCTCCCACCATTTACCAGTATCATCAATCAGTTGTGATGTGGCCAGTAAAATCTTGTGAGCATGACTCGTGATATTCAATAGAGTTAGAATCTGAGAAATCTTCTTTAGCCAGTTTTCCTCTCCGACAGCCCCTTCTCGTCCCTTGAAGTAAGGAGGGCGCTGTTGCTGGAAGTCCCTGACCATGCTCCTATCATTGTTCCCGTTGGTGTTTCCATTTTCGTTCAAGTGTTGTTGGAGCACTGAAGTGACCACTGCTTGAACCAAATTTTGCAATTCAGGGGGTACCGCTGGTATGTTCACGTTGATTTGTTGCTCCTCCTCTTGGTGGGATTGATGTTCTTCCTCTTCATGATGAGAATGTCGTTCCTCCTCATGATGAGAATGTCGTTCCTCCTCTTCACCCCTTTTTGAGTTTTGTCGGGTATTTCTCCTTGGCCTTCCCTTTGGAGCCATTTTTCCATAAGCCATTGAAAACATCAAGACTTAGTTTCCATAAACAAAAATTTGTAATTCCTACTTGTTGGGAAAATTTTCCAAATAAGCACTCTTGATTTTTGCTTTTTTTCTGGGGAAATACCTCTTATGTTGCTATGTTTGATAATCAGATTATTTTGATTGTACTTCCTTTGCTATCATCCGTCTGAGTCTAAGGAAGTAAATTAATGCACGAAACCAGATTAATTTACCCTGAAAGATTCAATGTTTTGGGTTCGCTCTGATACCAACTGTAACGCCCCGCCCTTTTTCACTCGCTTCTTCCTGTAAATTCAGAGTATATATATGTGTATGTATATGTGTATATATATTTTTTTTATAACAGAGTAGAGTGATAGAGCGTGGGACATCACGATGCGAACTAAGTCCGAACTTCCAAAGTCCGACCCTTAACTGGCCAACCCTATGTGTGCATGGACCAAGTCCACGAAAATGGTTCACACATAGCAATATCAACTTGCGGAATAAAAATCATAACCTGCGGAATCATAACATCAAAATTGCAAAATCATAATAGAACCAAGTTCTATTCCATTCAGATAGCAAAGTACGTCAAGTCCTTATCCATAATTAAAACATCATAATTATCCAATAAATCATCCAACCATCTAAGTTATTACATTTCGAAGTCTAGATACTCAAATACAAGTTCATGAGTAACTTTATTCAAAACATATAAAATAAGTCTTCCAAGCTCCTATGCCTGGCCGTCTTGCTTTCATCGTTTCCCTGATTACCTGCATCATCAACTAGGGTAGAAGTAGGGCGTTAGAAAAACGCGCCCAGTAGTTATTCCGGTTACGGCTAACATATAGTTAGTACAAATCATATATAATAATATAGTGATGTCAAAACCATATAAAATCCATGCCATGCAATGATGACAAATGCAATGAGTCCCACCCATCACATGTACATAAAAGTACCCACCACATAGGTCTTTCGGACACCCTGGCGGAGTGTGGACCCTCCGGGATCTTCTTGATGGAAATCACATCAAGGTACCGCACATAGGTTTTTCGGATGCCCCGACGGAGTGTGACCCCTCCGATTACAAATCCTCCACCCCATGCCATGCATGAGATGCCAATGAAACACATGCTATTTTATAACATAACATAGCATTTAAAATCACCTTTTGAAACATAATCAACACATGCTATTTATACAATTAAACATAGCATTTGAAATTCAATAATAAAGCATATCCTTTGAAACATATTTTCATCAAACATAAGATAAAACAAATGTTCATAAATCCATGGTTTTCAAAGAGGTGGAATCCTACCAAAGGCCGCTAACGTGTACTTGCGTCTTTCGACCGGCAACTGCTCACGATCATAAACGCCGTGTGAGATCCCGTTACCTCATAACACAATAATTAATCATAACTAAGTCCCACTTGATTTTCAAGGTTCTAAGTCCATAAATAAAACCCCAACCCCATGGGGTTCGCCCATACACCATGGCCGAACCCATGGTCTAATCTTTAGTTAATTACAATTACGCCATTGTTTATAACCATAGCCCTTTTTCCTTGCTTAGGTTCCAAATAATCCATTGATACTTCTTTTAATCCAAACACATAGTCCCATAAATAATTCATGGGGTTCGGCCATACACCATAGCCGAACCCTATGACCAATATTTCCATATATTTACCAGATTGCCATTGATTCCCTCATTCATTTAAATCTAGCATAATTAAACCCTGTATTAATTCATTAACCCATCATGTCCATAAAATAAACCTCATGGGGTTCGGCCATACACCATGGCCGAACCCTATGGTGTATAACATTAATAATCCATACTTAGAAAGTTTCCTATTTTAGCATCCAACTTCCATAATTGCAAAATTGCCATTCATGGCCAACCTTCCATAAATAGAAGGTTTCCAAATTTAGAATCACCTTCCATTTAATCTAAGTTCCATAATTAAAAGGTCCATATTTAGAAAGTTTCTTAATTAATCATCTACCCTTCCATAATTAGAAGGTTTCCATATTTACCATAAGTCCTTCCATACTTAGAAGGTTTCCAAGATAATCATCCAAAATTAGAAGCTTTCTAATTTAGCCAACTCCTTCCAAAAATAGAAACTTCCCAAATTAGTAACCATTTCCATAATTAGATAGTTTCCTAGATTAGAAATCATCTTTCCATAATTGGATTGCTTTCCAAACTTAGCAACCAAAATCCATCTACCATTCCAAAACCACCCCATGGGGTTCGGCCATACACCATGGCCGAACCCTATGGTTCATGATCTTGACCATCTAATCCATTAAATTAATTTCCTTTCCATGGGGTTCGGCCATACCCATAGCCGAACCCTATGGTTTCATTATTTTCCTCTTTTTAAATCCAAACCACCTAACCATCCAAGGTTTTCATGATCTGAAATCTAAGAACATAAACCCACAATTAGACCATGAATTTCCATGGTTTCGATTCAACAAAATGAACCATGTCTTTCCATTAATCAATCAATGTTCCTCCATGGTTTTCAATATTCATAACAAACCATAACTTTCCATGGGGTTCGGCCATGCACTATGGCTGAACCCTATGGTTCCTTCTTTCCATTCAAATCATTAAACCCATCTCCAATCTTCTTCCATGGGGTTCGGCCATACACCATGGCTGACTCCTATGGTTTTTTAATTTCAAAATAAATTATTTAAATAAGATACTAACCTTTTTCTGATTCCTTGCTCTTCCAATCCTTCTCCTTTCTTCTTAATTTTTCCAAACCAAATACACCTTTTGTTGGCTGCCTTCTTCTTCTCCTTGCTCTTTGGCGAGAATGAGAGATAGAGAGAGATAGAGAGAGAGTTCCGATAGGGTGTAAACCTTGTGCCCTTGTCCCTCTCTCCTTTTATAATTTTCCCTTGGTCCACATTTAGGTAGTGCTTAAGATAGCTACTGCCCCCTTTGGCCATGCGCCCCTTGTCCATTTTAGCCACTGCCGACCTTGGCTTCCCACTTTGGGAAATTCCTAATTTAATCTCCAATTCATGCGCATAAACATGCATTGTCTATCTTTAAATTTCGGCCATACATACTTATTTAATTTGTTCTCAAGATATTTTATCATATCTATGTAGATATGAAAATCCCACATAAACCTATGCAACTCCTAAAATCTTTCATCAATTTCTTCCATGCGCATATCTTAGATTTATTATCTAAAATTCGGCCAAGGCAATCTATGTTAATCCTCTCCATGCGCATACTCATGGATTGCATTACTAGATTAATTCAACCCCATATAATTTTTAATGAGACCCAATTCCACCATTCATTGGGTCCTAATTGGGTCATGGCCCAATTCTTTATCCATATAAGATCCAATCTAAAATTCACAATTAAAATGGATAATTTTCATATAAAATAATAATTTAAAAATCCGAGGTGTTACAGCATGGGGTGAAGGATTTGTAACTGGAGGGGCCACACTCCGTCAGGGCTTCCGAAAAACCTATGTGGGATACCTTGATGGTGAGAATCCCATCAAGAAGAAACCGGAGGGGTCACACTTCGTCAGGGCGTCCGAAAGACCTATGTGGGGGTACCTTGATGATGATAATTCCATCAAGAGGATACATGTGTTTATGATGGGTGGGACTCATTGCATGCTACACATGTCATGGCATTGATTTTATATGGATTTATTATTATGTTATATGCATGTTTTGTACTAACCATGTGTTAGCTCTAATTGGAATACCTACTGGGCGCGTTGTTCTAATGCCCTACTTCTGCCCTAGTGGATGATACAGGAAACGAGGGGAACGATGAACGTGAAACGGGCCAGGCATATGAGCTTGGATGATTTAGTTTATATTTTGATTAAGTTACTTATGGACTTGTATTTGAGTAATTAGTCTTCGGACATGTAATAATTTAGATGGTTAGATGTTTATTCGGATGATTGTGTTTTGTTAATAATGATTAAAGACTTGCGTACTTTGTTATCTGAAATGGAATAGAATTGAGTTCTATTATAATTCCGCATGTTTATATGATTTTAATTCCTCATGTTTATGTTGTTATGTGTGAACCGTTTCCCATGGAATTAGTCCATGTACACATAGGGTTGGCCAGTTATGGGTCAGACTTTAAAAGTTCGGACTTAGCTCGCGTCGTGAAGTCCCGCTCTCTATCACTCTTTGTTTATTAAAAAAAAAATAGAATCTGATTTTCCGAAAGGGAAAGCGAGTGAAAAAGGGTGGGGCGTTACACCTACCGCTAGAGAGGCCTCATTGGAAGCCTCGAGGCCTCGCGGACGTGACTTACTGCAGAACTACAAACTGTCTTATAAAATAACAGTAAGCCGTTTGTTAAAGGGACTGAATACAAAGAGAAATTTTTGAATAGAGAAATTTATATTTTTGGAATTCTTACAAAATTTAGAAATTTTTTGAATAGAGAAATTTATATTTTTGGAAATTCTATAATTTTACATATTATTTCTGTTTTTCGAAATACTTCTTCTTTTTGAAATTTATACTTTAGGCAACTACTTAAAATTTGTAGTTTCTATTTTTAAAAATTATAATATTAGAAAGTTACCTAAATTTAAAAGTTTCTTTTTTAAATAGTTGAAATTATAGAATTTAAAGTTTTAGAAATTTTATAATTTTACATATTATTCCTATTTTTCGAAATACTACTACTTTGGGAAATTTCTGTTTTAGGCTGCTATTTAAAATTAACAGTTTCTATTTTTAGAAACTACAATTTTAGAAGGTTACCTAAATTTAAAAGTTACATTATAAAATAGTTGAAATTATAGAATTTATATTTTTAGAAATTTAATAATTTTACATATTATTTCTGTTTTTCGAAATACTGCTACTATTGGAAATTTCTATTTTCGGCAACTAATTTAAAATTGACAGTTTCTACTTTTAAAAAATATAATATTAGAAAGTTACCTAAATTTAAAAGTTTCTTTTCAAAATAGTTTAAATTATAGAATTTATATATATTGGAAGTATCACTGAATTTAGAAACTTGTTGAATAGAGAAATTTATATTTTTAGAAATTTAAGAATTTTAGATATTATTTCTATTTTCTGAAATACTGTTACTTTTAGAAATTTCTAATTTAGGCAACTGTTTAAAATTGGCAGTTTCTATTTTTAGAAATTATAATCTTAGAAAGCTACCTAAATTTAAAAGTTTCTTTTCAAAAAATTTGAAATTATAGAATTTGTATAGATTTGGTAGTCTTACTAAATTTAGGAACTTTCTAATATTTATATTTTTATATTTTTATAAAGTTTTTAATTTTATATATTATTTCTATTTTTTGAAATACTGCTACTTTTGGAAATTTCTATTTTACGCTAATATTTAAAATTGACATTTTCTATTTTTAGAAACTACAATTTTCAAAGGTTACCTAAATTTAAAAGTTTCGTTTTAAAATAGTTGAAATTATAGAAATTTTATTTTTAGAAATTTTATAATTTTACATATTATTTCTATTTTTCGAAATACTGCTACTTTTGGGAATTTCTATTTTAGGCAACTATTTAAAATTGGCAGTTTCTATTTTTAAAAAATATAATATTAGAAAGTTACCTAAATTTAAAAGTTTCTTTTCAAAATAATAAAACTTCTAAAATTTATATAGATTTAGAAGTCTTACTAAATTTAGAAAGTTGTTGAAGTGAGAAATTTCTAATTTCAGAAATTTTATAATTATATATATTATTTATATTTTTCGAAATACTGATACTTTTGAAAATTTCTATTTTAGGCTATTATTTAAAATTGGTAGTTTCTATTTTTAGAAACTACAATTTTAGTAGCTTACCGACATTTTAGAAGTTTCATTTTAAAATAGTTGAAATTTTAGAATTTGTATATGTAACGCCCCGCCCTTTTTCACTCGCTTTCCTTTCCGAAAATCAGAGTCTATTTTTTTTTTTTTTATAAACAAAAAGTGATAGAGAGCGGGACGTCACGACGCGAGTTAAGTCCGAACTTCTAAAGTCCGACTCTTTGGCCAACCTATGTGTGCATGGACTAAGTCCATGAAAACGGTTCACACATAACAATATAGTCTTACGGAATAAAATTATAACATGTGAAATTATAATAGAACCAAGTTCTATTCCATTCAGATAGCAAAGTACGTCAAGTCCTTAATCATCATTGGAATGTCATTATTATCCAAATAAACATCCAACCATCTAAGTTATTACATGTCCGAAATCTAGTTACTCAAATACGTGTCCATAAGTAACTTTATTCAAAATATAAATTAAAAACATCCAAACTCCTATGCTTGACCCTTTTCGCGTTCAGCGTTCCCCTCGTTTCCTGTATCATCAATTAGGGTAGAAGTAGGGCGTTAAAACAACGCGCCCAGTAGGTATTCCAGTTACGACTAACACATGGTTAGTACAAAACATATATAATAATATCGTAATGTCCAAAACCATATAAACCATGCCATGCAATGATGACAAATGCAATGAGTCCCACCCATCACATATACAGAAAATTACCCCCACATAGGTCTTTCGGACGCCTCGACGGAGTGTGGACCTCCAGTTTCTTCTTGATGGAAAACTACATCAAGGTATCCCACATAGGTTTTTTGGACACCCCGACGGAGTGTGGCCCCTCCAGTTACAAATCCTTCACCCCATGCCATGCATGAGATGCTAATGAAACACATGCTACTTTATCATATAAACATAGCATTAAAAATCACATTTTGAAACATATCCAACACATGCTATTTTATCATATAAACATAGCATTTAAAATTATCATTTTGAAACCTATCCTTTGCAATATAAATTCATCAAAATAAGATAAAACATTGTACATTCAACCCATGGTTTCAAAGAGGTGGAATCTTAGCAAAGATCACTAACGTGTCCTTGCGTCTTTCGTCTGGTAACCGTTCACGATCGTACACACCTTGTGAGGTCCCGTTACCTTATAATATAACAATCAATTAAAACCAAGTCCCACTTTATTTACAATAATGTTTAAGTCTATAAACACAATCCTCTTGGGGTTCGGCCATACACCATGGCCGAACCCATGATCTTTCATTTTTACTTATATTTACAACAATGTCATTCATGGCTAACATAACCCATAATCCAATCTTTTCCTCCATTAACAAATGCCTAAGTCCATGTCTTGATCCACAAATCCATCTCATGGGGTTCGGCCATACATCATGGCCGAACCCATGATCTTTCAATTTAGGCGATATTTACAAAATTACCATTGAGTCTATCAACTTATGTTTGAGTTCTAAAACATAGGTCCATTAATTCTACATAATTACCATATTTCCATCCAAGGCTATAATTTCATCATTTTCACCCTTCATCCCTTGGTTTGGTGAAACATTCATTAAAATTATACAAAGACCTAAACACGGCCCATTAACAAGTTCATGGGGTTCGGCCATACACCATGGCTGAACCCTTGATGTTTCTTTTCCAACTTTTCTTTTAAATGGTTCACCATCTTAGGTCCATAAACCATAAGTCTATACTTGCATCCTCCCTTCATTTAAAAGACACATAAACATAAACCCATAAAATTGGCTCATGGGGTTCGGCCATATGATGTCTAAGTTCCAATTATATACATTGCATCCATTATTAGAAACTTTCTAAATTTAGCAATTCCATTCTTGAATCCATAATTCAAGGTTCCTTCCATAATTAGAAAGTCCATAATCAGAAACTCTCTAATTTAATCTCCACCTTCCAAAAATAAACCCTTGTGGGGTTCGGCCATACACCATGGTCGAACCTCACCCATAGAGACAATCCAACCTTTTCCATTCACTTTCTAAATTAATGACAACTTCCATGGGGTTCGGCCATACACCATGGTCGAACCCTATGATTCAAGATCCTCTCTTTAAAAATTATCAATAACATTCCATGTATCCAAAAACTATCAACCATATATCCATTTAAAAATTATCATAATCGTTCCCTAATTCTCATTCATGTTAATCATTATTTCCATTAAACTAAATGATAACTCCTTTTAAAATGTAACCAATCTCTTTCCATTTAAACCCTTTAAAATCATAAACCTACACCTATGATTTTCATCTTCCAATTCCATTAAAATAACTAATATTCTTCATGGTTTTCAACCTATAAAAATAATCATGTCTTTCCATAAAATCACCAAAGTCCCTCCATGGGGTTCGGCCATGCACCATTGCCGAACCCTATGGTCCATCTTTTCCATTAACACTCCATGATTATTTCCTCAATTTTCTTCCATGGGGTTCGACCATACACCATGGCCGAACCCTATGGTTCTTTTCTTTAAACAAAAATATCAAAACACTAACCGGTTCCTCGACTCCTTCGGTTTTCCTTCGCTCTGATTGGTTCTTGCTCTTCCAATCCTTCTCATCCTTGGTCTTTTCCTCTTGCTGGCTGCCTTCTCCTTGAATGAGTATGCCGTGAATGAGACTTGAGATGGAAAGAAAATTCAGCCTTATGTGTGTAAGCCATGCGCCCCTCTACGTCTCTCCTTTTATTACTTCCAATTAATCTTAATTTAGAAGATGCTAAGATACAATTATCTAGTGCCGTGCGCCCCTTCCTTGTGCCTCTTTTAGAAGGTGCCATGCGCCCCTCTTAGCAATTCCCTTAATGCCATTCTAAATCAAGGAAATAGTCCCTTTTTAAATGATCTCATGAGCATAACCTTGGATATGGAAATCCCTATTCACGGCCTAAGCATCTTTTAATTTAGTAATCCCCTTTTTAAAAATATTCTAGCACATAATCTTGGATATGGATATCTAAAATTCGGCCATGCAATATTTATTGAATTTTAGATATCTTCTTAAGATATTCTAGCATATCAATGTGGATATGAAAATCCCACATACATCTCATGCGCATATCCTTTTAATTCAACCCCATTTAAATTTTATTGAAACCATTTCCAAACCGTTGGGTCTTAATTGGGCCATGACCCAACATTTTACCCATCTAAGATCCATATCTAAAATTCACACATTAAATTGGTAATTTTCATATATATTAATAACTTGAAAATCCGGGGTGTTACAATATAGATTTGGAAGTCTTACTAAATTTAGAAACTTGTTGAATTGAGAAATTTATATTTTTAGAAATTTTATAATTTTAGATATTATTTCTATTTTTCAAAATACTACTACTTTTGGAAATTTCTAATTTAGGCAATTATTTAAAATTGGCAGTTTCTATTCTTAGAAATTATAATCTTAGAAAATTACCAAAATTTAGAAGTTTCTTTTTAAAATAGTTGAAATTCTAAAATTTATACAGACTTGGAAATATTACTAAATTTAGAAACTTTTTGAATTGAGAAATTCTAATTTTTTGAAATTTTATAATTTTAGATATTATTTCTATTTTTCGAAATACTGCTAGCTTTGGAAATTTCTATTTTAGGCTACTATTTAAAACTGGTACTACAATTTTAGTAGGTTACCGACATTTTAAAAGTTTCTTTTTAAAGTATTTGAAATTATAGAATTTATTTAGATTTCAAAGTCTTACTAAATTTAGAAACTCGTTGAATTGAGAAATTTATGTTTTTAGAAATTTTACATTTTTAGATATTATTTGTATTTTTCGAAATACTGATACTTTTGGAAATTTCAATTTTAGGTTACCATTTAAAATTGACAGTTTCTATGTTTAGAAACTACAATTTTAAAAGGTTACCGACATTATAAAAGCCTCATTTTAAAATAGTTGAAATTATAGAATTTATATATATTCGGAAGTGTTACTAAATTTAGAAACTCGTTGAATTAAGAAATTTATATTTTTAGGAATTTTATAATTTTACATATTATTTCTATTTTTTGAAATACTGTTACTTTTGGAAATTTCAAATTTAGGCAACTATTTAAAATTGACAGTTTTTATTATTAGAAATTATAATCTTAGAAAGTTACCTAAATTTAAAAGTTTATTTTCAAAATATTTGAAATTCTAAAATTTATATAGATTTGGGAGTATTACTAAATTTAGAAACTTGATGAATTGAGAATTTTCTATTTTTAGAAATTTTATAATTTTAGATATTATTTCTTTTTTTCGAAATATTGTTACTTTTGGAAATTTCTAATTTAGGCTTGGTAGTTTCTATTTTTTAAAAATATAATATTAGAAAGTTACCTAAATTCAAAAGTTTCTTTTCAAAATAGTTGAAATTCTAGAGTTTATATAGTTTTGGAAGTATTACTAAATTTAAAAACTTGTTGAATTGAGAAATTTCTATTTTTAGAAATTTTATAATTTTAGATATTATTTCTATTTTTCAAAATACTGCTAGTTTTGGAAATTTCTATTTTAGGCTATTATTTAAAACTGATAGTTTCTATTTTTAGAAACTACAATTTTTGTAGGTTACCGACATTTTAAATGTTTCATTTTAAAATAGTTGAAATTATAGAATTTATAAATATTTGGAAGTCTCAATAAATTTAGAAACTTGTTGAATGGAGAAATTTATAGTTGTAGATATTATTTATATATTTTGAAATACTGATACTTTTGGAAATTTCTATTTTAGGTTACTATTTAAAATTGGCAGTTTTTATTTTTAGAAACTACAATTTTAAAAAATTACCGACATTATAAAGGTTTAATTTTAAAATAGTTGAAATTATAGAATTTTCATAGATTTGGAGGTCTTACTAAATTTAGAAACTGGTTGAATTGAGAAATTTATATTTTTAGAAATTTATAATTTTACATATTACTGCTATTTTTCGAAATACTGCTACTTTTGGAAATACCTAATTTAGTCAACTATTTAAAATTGGCAGTTTCTATTCTTAGAAATTATAATCTTAGAAAGTTACCAAAATTTAGAAGTTTCTTTTTAAAATAGTTGAAATTCTAAATTTATATAGATTTGGAAATATTACTAAATTTAGAAACTTGTTGAATTGAGAAATTTCTATTTTTAGAAATTTTATAATTTTGGATATTATTTCTATTTTTTGAAATACTGCTAGCTTTGGAAATTTCTATTTTAGGCTACTATTTAAAACTGGTACTACAATTTTAGTAGGTTACTGACATTGTAAAAGTTTCTTTTTAAAATATTTGAAATTATAGAGTTTATATAGATTTGGAAGTCTTACTAAATTTAGAAACTCGTTGAATTGAGAAATTTATATTTTTAGAAATTTTATATTTTTAGATATTATTTATATTTTTCGAATACTGATACTTTTGGAAATTTCAATTTTAGGTTACTATTTAAAATTGACAGTTTCTATGTTTAGAAACTACAATTTTAAAAGGTTACTGACATTATAAAAGTTTCATTTTAAAGTAGTTGAAATTATAGAATTTATATAGATTCGGAAGTGTTACTAAATTTAGAAACTCGTTGAATTGAGAAATTTATATCTTTAGGAATTTTATAATTTTACATATTATTTCTATTTTTCGAAATACTGTTACTTTTGGAAATTTCAAATTTAGGCAACTATTTAAAATTGGTAGTTTCTATTGTTAGAAATTATAATCTTAGAAAGTTACCTAAATTTAAAAGTTTCGTTTCGAAATATTTGAAATTCTAAATTTTTTATAGATTTGGAAGTTTTACTAAATTTAGAAACTTGATGAATTGAGAATTTCTATTTTTAGAAATTTTATAATTTTAGATATTATTTCTTTTTTTTTCGAAATACTGCAACTGTAACACCCCGGATTTTCAAGTTATTAATATATATGAAAATTACCCATTTAATTTGTGAATTATTAGATATAGACCTTATATGGGTAAAGTGTTGGGTCATTGCCCAATTAAGACCCAACGGATGGTGGAAACGGTTTTAATAAAATTAAATGGGCCTGAATTAAATTAGTAATGCATTATGTCTATAATTAATTATTATGGGCATAAAGGGAACTTGGAAGATTGTCTTGGCCGTGTATGAAATATTTGCACATCTATGAGATATGCGCATGATGTGCTAGAATATCTTTAAAAAGGGGATTGCTAAATAAATAATATGTCTAAAATTAATAGAAGATTACATGGCCGTGTGTGACATTGCATATCCAAGATTATGCGCTAAGTGTATCATGGAAAGGAGTCCTTTCCTTTTTAGGAGTGGTACTAGGGAAGTTGCTAATTACAAGAGGGGTGCGCGGCAATTTCTAAGTATAATACACGACTGAAAACATTACTTGCTATCTAAGCAAGATAGGATCGAGTGGAATAATGGAAGGGAGGTGCATAAGGAAGAAGGGTCGGCAACTTCTATATGACCGATTGGAATTTTATAAAAGGAGGGTAGCAAGGGCGCACGGCACACACACAACATTAAGAAGGGATTGACGCTGGTGTGCTCTGACTAGAAGGTGTTCTCAGCTTTGGGAAAGATCAAGAAGAAGGAGAAGATTGGAAGAGCAAGAACAAGTGAAGGAAAATCGGAGGAGTCGCGGAACCGGTAAGTAGTTTGATAATTTTGTTTAAGATAAGCAACATGGCCGAACCTCATGGAAGAAAATGGGGGGATGAATGTTGGGGTTTTAATGGAAAAGATGGACCATAGGGTTCGGCCATGGTGTATGGCCGAACCCCATGGAAAGACATGGTTTAATTTATGGATTTTTAATGATGAAAACCATGGAATAATTATATATGTTTTAAAAGGGTTTAAATGGTTTAAAGAGAAGTTGTTGAACCATAGGGTTCGGCCATAATGAAGGACCGAACCCCATGGAGAAACATTGGTTATGTTCTATGGATGGCAAAGTTGTAAATATAGGCCAAAATGAAAGATCATGGGTTCAGCCATGGTGTATGGCCGAACCCCATGAGGTCTCTTTTATGGAATTGATTGGTTAAAGAATTTATATGGGTCTAATGATTTTTAAAGAGAGGATTATGAACCATAGGGTTCGGCCATGGTGGAGGATGGTTATTATTTTAGAAAGAAATTAATGATGGACTTTTGGATCAACAAAGGAAGGAACCTTGATTATGGATTCAAGGATGGTAATTGCTATAATTAGAAAGTTAGACATCATAGGGTTCAGCCATACAGTAATTTTTTAATGGGTCCCTCATTGGTGGATCATGTTTGGATTAAGAAATTGGTTATGGGTCATGTATGGATTTAATATGATTAAAGGAATGGCAAAAATGTAATTATGGTCTAAAATGAAAAATCACGGGTTCGGCCATGGTGTATGGTCGAACCCCATGATGAATGTTTTTATGGACTTAGGTAGTTACCAAGAGGGTGAGGTTCGGCCATGATGTATGGCCGAACCCCACCAAGGTGTGTTTTGATGGACTAAGTGTTTAAATAAATTAACTTAAGGATTTGTATAAGTGGCAAAGAAGTAAATAAGAGTGAAAGTGATAGACCATGTGTTCGGCCATGGTGTATGGCTGAACCCCATGGGAAATGATTTAGGGATTTAATTATAGACCTATGTTCATGGTTTACGTATTGGCTATGGATAGGTATAATGGCAATATTGTAATTAAAGTGAATTAATGGACCATGGGTTTGGTCATGGTGTATAGCCGAACCCCATGGGAATTATTTGGTGAACTTAGGGTCTATACATGGTAGATTAAAAAGAATGGAATGGACAGCCATAAATAGGGCAATGGCAATGACGTAAATAAGTGAAAATAAGGGACCATGGGTTCGGCCATACATGAGGAATGGTTTATGGACTTAAACATAATAGGAAATCAAATAGAACATGGTTTTAATTGATTAATGTATTATAAGGTAACGGGACCTGACAAGGTGTGTACGATCGTGAGCGGTTACCGGATTCTACCTCTTTGAAACCATGGATTTATGTACAAAGTTTCTTATCTTATTTTGATGAATTTTATGATGTAAAAGATGTGTTTCAAATTGTGAATTTTAATGCTATGTTTATTATGTAAAATAACATGTGTTTCATTGGCATCTCATGCATGGCATGGGGTGAAGGATATGGAACCGGAGGGGCCACACTCCGTCGGGGCGTCCGAAAAACATATGTGGGATACCTTGATGTGCTTTTCCATCAGGAAGAAACCGGACGGTCCACACTCCGCAGGGCATTCGAAAGACCTATGTGGGGGTACTTTTATGTACATGTGATGGGTGGGACTCATTGCATTTGTCATCATTGCATGGCATGGTTTATATGGCTTTTGACATTATGATATTATTATATATGTTTTGTACTAACCATGTGTTAGCCCTAATTGGAATACCTACTAGGCGCGTTGTTCTAACGCCCTATTTCTACCTTAGTGGATGATACAGGTAACAAGGGGAACGATGAACGCGAAACGGGCCAAGCATAGGAGCTTGGATGATTATAGTTTATGTAACACCCCGCCCTTTTCACTCTAAATCAGAGTTTATTTTTTATTTTTTTAATCAAAGATAAACAAGTGATAAGAGCAGAGTGTCACGACACGAGCTAAGTCCGGACTTCTAAAGTCCGACCCTTAACTGGCCACCCATGTGTGCATGGACTAAGTCCATTAAAACTAAACCACACATTGTACTAAATAAAAACTTGCGGAATAACAATAGGATAACAATCCTATTCCAAATGAGATAGCGAAGTACAAGTCCTCATAAACTCTTAAGTTTGCATACTTTATTAAAAGTCCTTCAAACTTCCATCATAATACAAGGGTTGGTAGGATTAAAACAAACCCTTCAAAACGTAACCACACCCTTACAAAATCTTTTCCTTTTCCCGACATTTTCTTAACCTTTCTTAGCCTAATCTTCCATAGAAGACCCTGCATCATCATAAAAATCAAAGAAGTTGTCAGGGCATGTCGTCGACGTGCGCCCCAACACTCAACAAGTCAGACAGGGTATTATTCTCGGTCCCCCAATGTAAGGACAATTAGTCCTCTCCTTCCCGTGCCCGTGCAGTCCACAAACAGGGCAAATGGCCTCAAGGGGGTAGGGGCAGTAAGTACAATTGTGCCCCTCCTGATTGCACAACTCGCACATATACCCGGGCTTTATCTCCCCTACCGATTCTCCTATCATGGGAATATCTCCCATAAACTCTTCTGGAAAAGGGCCTAGATACGCTTCGATACCCTCGGGAAATCTTACCTGGACGTCTCCGTTAACTTCCACAACGCGGTCTGGCCTGTTGGAGTTGTTGGAAGAAGAAGTCAAATCGATAGGACAGCTATGAGTTCCTTTGTCCCATATCTCTGTATATTCTATGTTGCTCGACATATCTGTATCATAGCAACAGAAACATATCAATAATAATAGCAATTCTAATCAAACTAATCTTTGTTTTGGAGAATTTCCCTATTCATCATCTTGTATTTCTTGTTTGGGGAACTTTCCTATGTATCATATAAGGTCTCTTGTTTTGGGGAATTTTACCAAATAAACATCTTGTGTTTCTTGTCCTTGGGAAAATTGCCAAATCAGCACTCTTTGTATTTTCTTTGTTTTTGGGGAAACTTCCTAAGTATCAAGTATCATTTCTCAATTTGGGGAAATCTTGATGTTCTCCTGTTCTCGGGAAAGCCTCCCTAAGTATCATGTGTTTGTTTCTCCATTTGGGGATATCGGGGAAGTGTATCCTATTTTGCTATGTTTTATAAATCCAATTATGATGACTGTACTTCCTTTGCTATCTTTCATTGTTGTTCTCAGATTAATTGTTCAGTCTGAGTCTAATGAAATAAATTAATCCGGCCCCCAGGCAGCGGACTCCGAAGAGTCGGTCAGTTGGGATTCTTATCTATCAGTGAGACATGAAGCCATCTTAATCTTACTTTGAAAGATTCAACTTCCCGTTTCGCTCTGATACCAACTGTAACACCCCGCCCTTTTCACTCTAAATCAGAGTCTTTTTTTTTTAATCAAAGATAAACAAGTGATAAGAGCGGAGTGTCACGACGCGAGCTAAGTCCGGACTTCTAAAGCCCGACCCTTAACTGGCCACCCATGTGTGCATGGACTAAGTCCATTAAAACCAAACCACACATGGTATTAAATAAAAACTTGCGGAATAACAATAGGATAACAATCCTATTCCAAATGAGATAGCAAAGTACAAGTCCTATCCAAAATAACTTAAATCAAATATCCAACTCAAACAAACCAAACCATCGCGAATCCAAATCAAATCATAGCAGTATTACTAAGTTATTACATGTCCATATAAAAGTATCCAAATGTCAATAAATAATTCCATTCCATATCCAAGCTCCTATGCTTGGCTTCCTTCGCGATCCTCGACCTTTCTTTTTTCCTTTCCTGCGTCATCCACTAAGGATAGAAATAGGGCGTTAGATCAACGCGCCCTGTAGGTCTTCCGATTAGGGTTACCATAAGGTTAGTATAAAACATGCATATATCATAATAATACATAATCAACAAAACTTTCAAACACAATGCTATGTATATATGCAAATGCAATGAGTCCCACCCATCACAATTATACATAGCCATCACTTGACAGGATTCTCATCGTCAAGGTAACCCACAGTGTTCTTTCGTTTCCTCTTGATGGGACTCTCATCATCAAGGTATTCCTCCTGGTGGGACTCTTATCACCTAAGGAGGCCCCACAGTTGTATCACGGACATTCCGACGGAGTGTGGGCTCCGGTTTCCATATCCATCACCCCATGCCATGCATGAGATGTCAATGAATACATGATACATGCCATTTGTAAATGAATCATAGCATTCCAATTAACTTGAAAACATAATACTTTATCAATAGCTCATAAAAATCAAGATAAAACCGTATGGAAAATGTGGTTTCAAGGAGGTAGGAAACCTGCTCAAAAGTCACTTAAAATATCCTTTCTTCTCAAACCGTCAACTGTTCGCGATTGCACACCGTTCAAGAAGTCCCGTTACCTTATTTCATGTAAACAAGTCAATACATATACCATTTGGTTTCTAACCAAGTCCAAAACCAAACACAACACCTTGTGGGGTTCGGCCATACCCCATGGCTGAACCTCACCCACTTGAACACCATCCACATAACTTATTTAAACACCTCAAACTACAAACATACCTTGGTAGGGTTCAGCCATACAACATGGCCGAACCTTACCACTTTGGTTTTGACCCCTCTCTCAATTCCTTTGATCATTTCATTCCATATTTACATATTGCCACTAGACTAACCAATGTTTTTGCTTAATAACCAATGTCCATAACAAATTCACCTTAGTGGGGTTCGGCCATACAACATGGCCACCATCTCAAATTTGGTCTTTTAATCCTTCATACATAAGACCAATTACCAATCCATTCATCTAATTATCAAGCCCTTAATCCTCTATCATTGTCATTCTATGGGGTTCGGCCATACACATGGCCGAACCCTATAGTTCCTTATATCCATTTAAGAATGGTTCTCATAACTCCATCCATTTAAATATTTTTAGACCTTTTAAAACAAACACCATACATAGCACTTGGTGGGGTTCGGCCATACACCATGGACGAACCTCACCCCTTTGGTTTTGGTTCTCCTTTTTGCCATTTTTTTTGAAAGACCTTAACCATCCAATTCTATCATTTTTCCATCTATGTTAACCCTTTAAAAACATCATAGAACCATCAATGATTTCTAACCATATTCTTACTCCAAATAACCCATAAAATGGTCCATGGGGTTCGGCCATACACATGGCCGAACCCTATGGTTTTCTTGATTCAAACATTCCAATATTTATCTATGGTTTATGATCAACAACTTAGCCATAATAACAACATGGTTCAGCCATGCAATAGCTGATCCAAAACAATAACCATATCTCCATTTAAAAACCCCTTTAAACCTTCAAAACATGGTATGGTTTTTATCTCTCAAAAACCATAAAAATTACCAAGTCTTTTCATGGGGTTCGGCCATCCAAAGTGACCGAACCCTATGATCCATTTTCTAATCTTTTTAAACATCATTATCCATGATTTAAACCCTTGCTAGGTTTGACCATACAATGGCCGATCATGTTTCCTTAACCAATTTAATTAACAAGGTTTATAGTGCACTTACCAAAACCGCGTCTCCTCCGGTTCTTTCACTCCTTCTTGATCCTCTCCTTCCTTAGTCCTTCCTTCTTTCCTTCTTGATCTTTAGCCGAGCCTAACCTTGCTGGAAACTCCTTGGAATAATTCAGCCAAGGTATAGATTTGAGAGAGAAAATGAGTAGAAACTTGGCCTTGGATGGAAGTGATAAACCTAGAGATGCAACTCCTTTTCTCTAAGTCCTCTTGTCTTGGTGGAAGGATCGGCCAAGGACTGATTTGTGTGAGAGACAACCAACCAAGCTTCTTTGTCTTGAGATGTGAAAAACGTCCAAGGGAGGAAGAGGGAGAGAGCGAAATGAGAACTCCTTTGGTTAATGAATTTCAACCCATGGTGGTGTCTCTTGGTGGTACCACTTGTAACTCCCCTCTCCATTCATTTCCTTCACTTAATCCATTTGGAGGTTTCATCCTTGAAATGAAACCCTCCCAACGGTTTTGACTATTGGGCTGCCTTGGTGCAACCTACTCCATGTGTGAACCCATTTGTAACTCCACTTCTTAATGCCTCCCTTGGGGTTTCATCCTTGAGATGAAACTCCCAAGGCACCCAACGGCTTCCATACCTTGTCTTGTATAACCTCACCAGCCCCATTCATCTTCCATCTTGGGGGTTTCATCCTTGAGATGAAACTCCCATGGCACCCAACGGTTATGCTTGAGTTTGAAATCCATAATCGCCACCTTCCATTATTTGCCCATGTGGGGGTTTCATCCATGAGATGAAACTCCCAGAAGCCAACGGTTTTGTCTTGTCCTAAGCTTGGACCACCCAGCTATCCAACTCCCTTTTAATTCTTATTTGAATTTGAATTTAAAATGAGAAACTCCTTATCTCTTTATTATCCATTTTGGGGGGTTTTATGCATGGGGAAAACTTCCCATGCAACCAACATATGGTGCATTTTGAACTTGGAATCTTGGTGTAACCTCCCCTCATTCATGTTTCATGTGGGGGTTTCATCTTTGAGATGAAACTCCCATATGCTAAACTGTTCTTCCTTTGGCTGTCCCTTTGGAGACCCATGCATGGAATAAACTCTCATGCCATTCCAACGTGCATAATATCTTGAATTTTAAACACAACCCCTCACCATATGTAACTCCCAAAACCGCCACCTGCATTCACTTCTTATCTAGGAGTTACATGCATGAGCTGACCTCCCATGCATCCAATGTTTTTCTTTGTTTGGAACTTGAAATCAAAACACTCCACTCTCATTCACACACTTCACTTACTTAAAATTAGCTTAACTCCCTCAACTCAACCCATTCATTTAATTTAACTCAACCAAACTCCATCATTTATTCAACTCAATCCAAACTCAATCCTTTAATTCAACTCAATCATTTAATCAACTTAACCCAATTAGGCTTGAGCTCACCTAAGGGTCAATCAAGTCAAATTCGACCCATTGGGTCCCAATTGGCCATTTTGACCCAAATAGTCACCATGACCCAAATAATTGTGACTTACCCATTACTCTACATACAACCATTCCATAACCTTTGGGTCTTAATTGAACAATGGACCCCACAATTTACCCATCTAAGGCCATATCCTTTTAATTCACCATTTCAATGGCAATTTTCGTAAATATTGATATACTGAAAATTGGGGATATTACAATACTTTGGCATTGAGATGTATGTGACGAGATCACTTGATTATAATGAGACGTGGTATGGGTGCGTCCCTCACGTGATATTGATGAGATAAGTATATAGATTCTATGAGTATGGCTTAGAGTAGATATGAGACTGTGGGAACCTTGATACGAAATACGGAGACTTGGTCCCGTAGGGTTACCATTGAGGAGTGGGTCCCTCGCATGCTACGCGCTGGAGGGCGCTCTCACGGCTATTTCGCACACTTGACGTGCGTGGATGCGCAGAACTAGTTACCATTTTACCCCGTGGGGGTGGTGCTAACTTCGTTAGACCCAGTCCGACCGCCTTAGAGCTTTACTGAATCACCCTTGGGGTGAAGGGATGCAGGGCGGGGTAGACCGGATCACGTGGGATGTGGGTCTTCCGCTTAGTAAGTTATGGGCCCTAAGTCTTGCTAGGGGTCGGGGTATATTTGTGAATTGATATGGTTGCCACGGTCGGGTAGTGACTCATTTGAGTGTTGTTTCCATGGATAAAATATCTCATGGTAGAGGATGTGACCTGGATTAATTATGCCCATGAATGGATTATACCCAGAGGAGGGTTATATTCATGGATGTGTATAACTATGGATGAGAGTTTCATGGTGGTTTGGATTGATGCTAGATATTGGCATTAGGGTATACGTATGGGTAACATGAAGGACATTTTTGTCCCATAAGTTGACATATTGGTCGTATGTTAGACCATTAGCCCGATGATAGATATATTAGCCCTACGAAGGTATTAGTCATGCCTATGAATGGATTATACTCAGAGGGAGATTATATTCATAGATGTGTATAACTGTGGATGATGGTTTCCATGGTGGTTTGGATTGATGACGAGTATCAGTACCATGGTAGACATGTTGGTAGTGTAAAGGACCTGTTGGTCCCATAGATGATGTATTGTTCTAATTCTAGTACATGTTTCGATTTACATCCCACGTTATAAGGAAAAGGTGTTAGTCGTATTACGACTTGTATCACAGGAGAATTAGTGTTGAGAGATACTCGGTATCGTGGAAGTTGGAACAAAAGGTGTTGGTCATATAGTGATTTATGTGCAAATGAAGACATGCTAAATTTTGGAGTTGTATTTAATGGAAAAGATAAGAGTCTAGTGAAAACTCTAATGGGAAGCTATGGGCGACTGCCGAGTTAGTCTAGCTAGCTGACTCTGTAGTTAGCCGATGGAATTCCAAGAGGGTGAAGTTAGAAACCTAGTTAAAGTAGAATCAACGGAAGCCTTGGAACCCTACTTCGTTCGATTTTCTGGACGAAAATTTTAAAAAGAGGATTGTATTGTAATATCCTCGATTTCCAGTATATCAATATTTACGAAAATTGCCATTGAAATGGTGAATTAAAAGGATATGGCCTTAAATGGGTAAATTGTGGGGTCCATTGTTCAATTAAGACCCAAAGGTTATGGAATGGTTGTATGTAGAGTAAATGGGTAAGTCACAATTATTTGGGTCATGGTGACTATTTGGGTCAAAATGGCCAATTGGGACCCAATGGGTCGAATTTGACTTGATTGACCCTTAGGTGAGCTCAAGCCTAATTGGGTTAAGTTGATTAAATGATTGAGTTTAGATTGAGTTTGGATTGAGTTGAAATAAATGATGGAGTTTGGTTGAGTTAAATTAAATGAATGGGTTGAGTTGAGGGAGTTAAGTTAATTTTAAGTAAGTGAAGTGTGTGAATGAGAGTAGAGTGTTTTGATTTCAAGTTCCAAACAAAGAAAAACGTTGGATGCATGGGAGGTCAGCTCATGCATGTAACTCCTAGATAAGAAGTGAATGGAGGTGGCGGTTTTGGCAGTTACATATGGTGAGGGGTTATGTTTTAAATTCAAGATATTATGCACGTTGGAATGGCATGAGGGTTTATTCCATGCATGGGTCTCCAAAGGGACAGCCAAAGGAAGAACAGTTTAGCATATGGGAGTTTCATCTCAAAGATGAAACCCCCACATCAAACAAAAATGAGGGGAGGTTACACCAAGATTCCAAGTTTAAAATGCATCATACGTTGGTTGCATGGGAAGTTTTCCTCATGCATAAAACCCCCAAAATGGATAATAAAGAGATAAGGAGTTTCTTATTTTAAATTCAAATTCAAATAAGAATTAAAAGGGAGTTGGATAGCTGGGTGGTCTAAGCTTAGGACAAGACAAAACCGTTGGCTTATGGGAAATTCATCTCATGGATGAAACCCCCACATGGGCAAATAATGGAAAGTGGCGGTTATGGATTTCAAACTCAAGCATGACCGTTGGGTGCCATGGGAGTTTCATCTCAAGGATGAAACCCCCAAGATGGAAGATGAATAGGGCTGGTGAGGTTATACAAGACAAGGTATGGAAGCCGTTGGGTGCCTTGGGAGTTCCATCTCAAGGATGAAACCCCAAGGGAGGCATTAAGAAGTGGAGTTACAAATGGGTTCACACATGGAGTAGGTTGCACCAAGGCAGCCCAAGAGTCAAAACCGTTGGGAGGGTTTCATTTCAAGGATGAAACCCCCAAATGGATTAAGTGAAGGAAATAAATGGAGAGGGGAGTTACAAGTGGTACCACCAAGAGACACCACCATGGGCTGAAATTCATTAACCAAAGGAGTTCTCATTTCGCTCTCTCCCTCTCCCTCCCTTGGACATTTTTCACATCTCAAGACAAAGAAGCTTGGTTGGTTGTCTCTCACACAAATCAGTCCTTGGCCGATCCTTCTACCAAGACAAGAGGACTTAGAGAAAAGGAGTTGCATCTCTAGGTTTATCACTTCCATCCAAGGCCAAGTTTCTATCTCATTTTCTCTCTCAAATATATACCTTGGCTGAATTATTCCAAGGAGTTTCCAGCAAGGTTAGGTTCGGCTAAAGATCAAGAAGGAAAGAAGGAAGGACTAAGGAAGGAGAGGATCAAGAAGAAGTGAAAGAACCGGAGGAGACGCGGTTTTGGTAAGTGCACTATAAACCCTTGTTAAATAAATTGGTTAAGGAAACATGATCCGGCCATTATATGGCCGAACCTAGCAAGGGTTTAAATCATGGATAATGATGTTTAAAAAGGGTAGAAAATGGATCCTAGGGTTCGGCCACTTTGGATAGCCGAACCCCATGAAAGACTTGGTAATTTTTATGGTTTTTGAGAGATAAAAACCATACCATGTTTTGAAGGTTTAAAGGGGTTTTTAAATGGAGATAAGGTTATTGTTTTGGATCGGCTATTGCATGGATGAACCATGTTGTTATTATGGCTAAGTTGCTGATCATAAACCATAGATAAATATTGGAATGTTTGAATCAAGAAAACCATAGGGTTCGGCCATGTGTATGGCCGAACCCCATGGACCATTTTATGGGTTATTTGGAGTAAGAATATGGTTAGAATTCATTGATGGTTCTATGATGTTTTTAAAGGGTTAACATAGATGGAAAAATGATAGAATTGGATGGTTAAAGTCTATCAAAAAGAATGGCAAAAAGGAGAACTAAAACCAAAGGGTTGAGGTTCGGCCATGGTGTATGGCCGAACCCCACCAAGTGCTATGTATGGTGTTTGTTTTAAAAGGTCCAAAAATGTAACGCCCCGCCCTTTTCACTATTCTTAAATTGATTAACTGAAAATCAGAGTCTATTTTTTTTTTGAAATAAGAGTGATAAAGGGCACGGAACGTCACGACGCGAGTTAAGTCCGAGCTTCTAAAGCCTGGCCCTTAACTAGCCAACCCTAAGTGTGCGTGGAACGAAGTCCACGAGAATGGTTCACACGTAGACAGTAAGCTCGCGAAAAAATAACTAATTGCGGAATTATAATAGAGTCTATCCTACCGGTTTTAGATAGCAAGGAAGCTACATTACTAATTAACAATAATTACTTCCAAAATTAGCATGTCCAAAATAAAATCCAAACCATAGCAAATAATCGACATTATTACAGTCTGACGAGCTAAGTTACTCAAATTACATTCCAAAATAAATTTAAGTCAAACATCTAGCCCGCTTCCCCAAGTTCCTATGCTTGGCTCCCGTCATGTCCTCCGTTTCCTGCGTCGTCATCTAAGGTAGAAGTAGGGCGTTAGACAACGCGCCCAGTAGGTACTCCGAGTAGGGCCAACACATGGATTAGTGATAACAAAACATATAGATAATATTATATCAAAACCATGCAATTAAGTGCAATGTCATGCAATGGGTGTCGTATGTCATGAATCCCACCCATCAAGCTTATCATCATTGTACAATGTCCCTTTTTCAACCATACATAATGTTCCCCCTTGATGGAAGAGCTTCATCAAGATAAATTCACACAAAGTATCCCCCCCTGATGGCAAAGCCTCATCAAGGTATAATAATAAATACAAAAATCCCCCTTGATGGAAAAACCATCATCAAGGTATAATCAACGCAAAGTATCCCCCTTGATGGCAAAGCCTCATCAAGGTATAATAATAAATACAAACATCCCCCTTGATGGAAAAATCATCATCAAGGTATAACCAACACAAAGTATCCCCCTTGATGACAAAGCCTCATCAAGGTATAATAATAAATACAAACATCCCCCTTGATGGAAAAACCATCATCAAGGTATAATAAACACATAGTGACATTCTTGTTTGAAATAACCTCATCAACATATCATGAACCCATAGTAACCTTTCTTGTTTGAATAGCCTCATCAATATATCATAAACCCACAGTAACCTTTCTTGTTTGAAAAGCCTCATCAAAATAGTAACCTTCTTGATGGATAAAGCACATCAAGATATCCCCATGTTTGTTTATCGGTCGCCCCGACAGAGTATGGACTCCGGTTTCATTTCATCTTTCCCATGCCATATCCCTCCCATGCCATGCATGAGATGTAAATGCAATATGCCATGTAATATATAATTCATAGCCTTAAAACTCATCTTAAAACAATCACATGATTACCAAAATAAATTAAGGAAAACAATCATATAACACATAATCCATGGCTTACAATAAGGTAGGAATCCTACCGAATACCGACTAATGTTCCTTAGCGTTTCCGTCCAATAATCCGGTCACCGATCGCACACCGCTTGCGATGTCCGATACCTTATTGCATATCAATAATCAGCCCATGTTTTATCCATGATTAAGTCCCTAACACATGCCTTAGTGGGGTTCGGCCATACCCTATGGCCGAACCTCACTATCTAGGTTTGTGGGCCCCATTTAATCCATTAATTCTTTTAATTTTGTGAGTTTAAAATCCAGCAACCCTAGGCTTCATAGAATCACACATAAGGTCATCTTAGATACCCTAAGTCCATGATCATCCCTCATGGGGTTCGGCCATGTACCATGGCCGAACCCATGGTTCTTCATTTTGGCCAATATTTACGATTTTTGCCACTACCTCCTCCATGGTTAATCATTCACTTATCCATGTATATTTTTGTCCATATTTGAACCATACACTTAGATCCATTAATGACCCATCAACCATGTTACAAGATTATTAAAAATCAGCCCTTAACCTAGCTTAATTTCCATTCTTCTAACCACATGCATAATTCCAAATTCAGCCCATAAAAATGATTCTCAAAAGGGTCATGGGTTCGGCCATACTCCATGGCCGAACCCATGATGTCTTTTTCTTATTTTTCCTTGAGTCCATTTACATCATTTAGCTCCATCATAAGTTCCACCATGAGGGAATTTAAATCATACATTTAAATCATCATTCCTTAATCATCATTAGCTACATTTTGGTCCATCAACTCAACCATAATTCCCATTTATTTTTCATGGTTCCAAAATACCTAATCCATCAAGGCCTCCCCATGGGGTTCGGCCATACACCATGGCCGAACCCATGGTCTATGTTTTATCATTATTTCCACCTCTTTAAAAAACATTATTTATAATACTTAAAACCCACTTAAAAACTATGAACCTTCTCCATCATTTTCCATCTTTTCACATCCATTAAAATTATTAAACATCACCATAGGGTTCGGCCATAGACCATGGCCGAACCCATGGTTCATGGTTCATCCCCATCTACCATTTTTGAGGCCATTAGAATCATTAATCATCTTCCATGATTTTCCTCATTAAAACCCTTTTTTTAAAATTTACAAATATTTAACCATTTAAGCCTCAAAAACATTAAACATCCTCTCATGGTTTCTATCCTTAAAACCCCATTAAAATTAATTAATCTCCTTCCTTGGGGTTCGGCCATACTACATGGCCGAACCCTATGGTCGATGGTTCCTTCAAAAATCACGTCTCCATAATTACGTAAATCTTAATACATAATGTCCTTAATACATCCTTTATTTTTCTTAACCTATCTTTCACATTTTGTCCATTTCTCATCTTTTCCTTGGATGGATTTTAGATCCATGGCCATGATATTTTGGCCACCATCCAATCCAAAAAATGGATTTCATGATCTCTTTTTAAATCTTAAAAAAATGTAACCTCTTGTTTAAGAACACTTACCACTCCTCCGGCTTTTCTTTCTCCTTTTGATTTCCTTAGCCTTTCTCCTTCTTCTTTTCTTTGATGTTTGGCCACTAGGTGCGTTTGATCAAGATGAAATCATCAAGGTTTGGGTCGGCTATGATGGAGTGGGTTTGAGAGAGGGAAGGGAGGAAAGGATGGGAAAAATATCCCAAGTCTTGATCTTGAAGAGGTGGGGCAATGCTTGAACTTTTTCTTCTCTTCTTCTAAGTCTTTTCTTCTCCTTTTCCTTGAGTGTGGATCGGCAATGAGAGGGAGGAAGAGAGGGAGAGAGTGAGATGAGAGTGGGATGGAGAGATGAGATGAAAACCCATCTCATCCCTTTTGTTTGCTTGGGCCACACTCCTCCATCATTTCCCTCCACCAACCAAGCATGGGCTTACATGCCTTAGTGGTGGTGGTTGGGATAAAACCACCATCAAGCCAACGGTTTTGGACCCTTAGATGGGGTGGTTTGGTCTTCCATCAAATCCATTTGACCGTCATCATGCGGGGGGGGGGCGGGGGCGGTGTATGGGTCCTAATGCATTTTGGTGCGGGTGGTTGAGATGAGACCACCATCCTTAGCCCATGGTTTAGTTGTGTTTTCTTTGAGTGGTTTGGGTGGTTTCAATGAGATGAAACCACCCCTTGACTTATTCCTTTGACTCCCCATTGACCCATTTGACTAACTTAATTAATTAATTAATTGGATCCTTAACTTTAGGTTAATTAATTCTCAATTTACCCCTTTAATCTCCTTGATTCTTCTCCATTAATCCACCCATGGTTGACCAAGTCAACCATTGTGGCCGGCCCCACTAACTCCTAGCCTACCTGCCACCTCACTTGATGAGGTGGAGGTGGGCCCCATTCGGCCATGTCACCTAGGTTTATTAATTATTAACTTAGATGTTTTACATTAATTAAAACACATTAATTCACTTTGATCCTCTATAATTCCCTCTGACTTATCCATGGTTGACCGAGTCAACCATGATGGCCGGCCCCACCTATGCCTTGGTCCACACGCCACCTCACTTGATGAGGTGGAGGTGGGCCCCACTTGGTTATGCCATTTTGATCAATTCATCACTAAGTTAGGTGGTTTAATTCCAATTCAATCCATTCCCCTTATTGGATCACCATTGGGCCCATGGCCCAATTAAATTTATTTCCTACCCATTTACCTTAGAGCTTAATCATCTTGACCCATTGGGTCCCAAATGGGTATTGGGTCCAATTTGACCATCCTTGGCCCAATTAATCATCATTGACCATTTAAATGAATTTAATCCAACCCATGGCCCATTGGACCATACTTGGGCCTTTGCCCAAATTTTGATCCACTTAATATTTATTCCATCAAAATTCCCAATTTCCATCATTAAAATAAATAATAGCCACATATATATTGATCTAAAAATTCCGGGATATTACAAAAAATATTCAAATGTATGGAGTTATGAGAACCTGTAACGCCCCGCCCTTTTTCTCTCGCTTTTACTCGTAAATTCAGAGTCTATCTTTTTTTTATAACAGAGTAGAGTGATAGAGACCGGGACGTCACGACGCGAGCTAAGTCCAAACCTCTAAAGTCCGACCCTTAACCGGCCAAGCCTATGTGTGTACGGACTCAGTCCAAGAAAATGGTTCACACATAGCAATATCAACTTGCGGAATAAATGTCATAACCTGCGGAATCATAACATCAATTTACGGAAACATAATAGAACCAAGTTCTATTCCATTGATAGCAAAGTACTTAGTCAATAAATCACAATCATCATTATCCAAATAAAACATCCAACCATAGCATTTCATCTAAGTTATTACATTTTGAAATCTAGATACTCTCAATATAAATCCCTGAGTATCTTAAACATAATATAAAACTAAAAGCGTACCAAACTCCTATGCTTGTCCCTTTCTGCGTATAGCGTTTTCCTCGTTTCCTGCATCATCCACTAAAGGGTAGAAGTAGGGCGTTAGTACAATGCGCCTAGTAGGTATTCCAATTAGAGTTAACACAGGGTTAGTGCAAAACATATCATATAACATAGTGATATCAAAACCATATAAATCCATGCCATGTAATGATGACAAATATGCAATGAGTCACAACCATCACCTGTACATAAATGTGCCTACCACATAGGTCTCTCGGTCGCCCCGACGGAGTGTGGACCCTTCAGAAATCTTCTTGATGGAAATCACATCAAGGTGTTGCACATAGGTTTTTCGGACGCCCCGACAGAGTGTGACCCCTCTAGTTATAAATCCTCCACCCCATGCCATGCATGAGATGCCAATGAAACACATGCTATTTTATAACATAACATAGCATTGAAAATCATCATTTGAAAACACATCCAACACATGCTCTTTATATAAATAAACTTAGCATGTAAAATCATTATTTGAAACATAATTGGCCCATGCTATTTTAAACACTTAAATATAACATTTGAAATTCAATATAATAAAACATATCCTTGGAAACATATTTTCATCAAACATAATATAAAAACAAAGTACATAAGCCATGGTTTCAAAGAGGTGGAATCCTACCTAAGACCGTTCACAAGTCCTTGCGTTTCCGTCTGAGATTCGATCACCGATCGCGCACCACTTGCGAGATCCTGTTACCTTATAATATAATAATAAGTCAACACCCAGTCTCACCTAATTACAAGGTTCTAAGTCCATAACAAAACCCCATGGGGTTCGGCCATACACCATGGCCGAACCCATGGTTTACCATTTTTCATACATATTTACAAAAATGCCATTGTTGGTAACCATAGTCCTGTTTCTTTGCTTAGGTTCCAAGTTATCCATTCATGCTTCCAAAGTACATAATACCATAAAATAACTCATGGGGTTCAGCCATACACGATGGCCGAACCCTATGTCCAACATTCTCTCATATTTACGAAAATGCCATTGGCTTCCTCTTTCCTTAAAATCTTTCATAATTAGACCTTAAAAATTTCTCTAATCAAATAAGTTCATCAATCACATTTCATGGGGTTCGGCCATACATCATGGCCGAACCCCTGGTTCTCCTACTTTGGTATTTTAATTACATTTTTACCATTCCTTTCTCCATCAATTCTTATCATACATTGTACCCCTTTATTTTATTTAAAACTACACATAACCTAACTCATGACTTAGGTTCATAATCTGATTCCTCAATCAGACTTTAACCTTGAATTATAGATACCTTTAATCCCTTAATTTAGACCATGGGATTCGGCCATACACCATGGCCGAACCCTATGGTGTATAATTTCCAATTAATCTCCACCTTTCTATAATTGGAAGGTCTGCAAATTTAGATTTCAATTTCCAAGAATAGAACTTCCCTTTATTAATCTCTCCTACTATCATTAGAAGGTTTCCCTATTTAAATTACCAAAAATATAAACCTCCTTTCATAAATGGAAAGTTTTCTAAAAATAACTCTACCTTCCATTTTTAACCTAAGGTCCACATTTAGAAGGTTTCTTAATTAAACAACAACCCTTCTATGATTGAATATCATATTCCAAAATTCACAAGGTTTCCAAAAACTAATCCTAGTGGGGTTCGGCCATAACTATGGCCGAACCTCACTCATGGCAACCAATCCCTTCATTTAAATTAGGTTCCATAGGTAACCATAGTCCTGTTTCTTTGCTTAGGTTCCAAGTTATCCATTCATGCTTCCAAAGTACATAATACCATAAAATAACTCATGGGGTTCAGCCATACACGATGGCCGAACCCTATGTCCAACATTCTCTCATATTTACGAAAATGCCATTGGCTTCCTCTTTCCTTTAAATCTTTCATAATTAGACCTTAAAAATTTCTCTAATCAAATAAGTTCATCAATCACATCTCATGGGGTTCGGCCATACATCATGGCCGAACCCCTGGTTCTCCTACTTTGGTATTTTAATTACATTTTTACCATTCCTTTCTCCATCAATTCTTATCATACATTGTACCCCTTTATTTTATTTAAAACTACACATAACCTAACTCATGACTTAGGTTCATAATCTGATTCCTCAATCAGACTTTAACCTTGAATTATAGATACCTTTAATCCCTTAATTTAGACCATGGGATTCGGCCATACACCATGGCCGAACCCTATGGTGTATAATTTCCAATTAATCTCCACCTTTCTATAATTGGAAGGTCTCCAAATTTAGATTTCAATTTTCAAGAATAGAACTTCCCTTTATTAATCTCTCCTACTATCATTAGAAGGTTTCCCTATTTAAATTACCAAAAATATAAACCTCCTTTCATAAATGAAAAGTTTTCTAAAAATAACTCTACCTTCCATTTTTAACCTAAGGTCCACATTTAGAAGGTTTCTTAATTAAACAACAACCCTTCTATGATTGAATATCATATTCCAAAATTCACAAGGTTTCCAAAAACTAATCCTAGTGGGGTTCGGCCATAACTATGGTCGAACCTCACTCATGGCAACCAATCCCTTCATTTAAATTAGGTTCCATAATCAAGCCTTACCTTCCATTCTTGGTATGGTTTCCATAAATAACTTTTATGGTCTTTAAGTAGATACTTTCTAATTTTAATATCCACTTCCAAGAATGGAAACTTTCCTTAATAAGTAACCACCTTTCCATATTTGGAAACACCTTCCAAAATTATATTGTTTTTCCATAATTTACCACTCCTTCCATATGTGGATTGCTTCCCAAATTTAGCAATACTTTCCATAATAAGGTTTCCAAAAATAACTCTAGTGGGGTTCGGCCATGCACTATGGCCGAACCTCACCCTTTTAGATCTAGGTCCATCTTTTACATTTACTTTCCAATTTTAACCAATGGGGTTTGGCCAAGCACAATGGCCGAACCCTATGGTTCATGATCTTGGCCCTTGGTTTAGATCTAATCCAAAATTAATCATCAATCCATATAATGTTTGGTGGGGTTCGGCCATACACCATGGCCGAACCTCACTCCTCCTTTTTATTATTTTAGATCCACTCCATTAGCCATAAAACAACCATGGTTCGGCCATGCCATGGCCGACCCATATTCCATATTCTTTCATTGATTTTCTTGAATCTAAAACATACAATCACCAAAGGTTTCTATGACTTAAGATCTAGGAACATAAACCCAATTAGTAAATCAACACTTTCCATGGTTTCTAATCTTTAAAACCAATTAATTAAGCAAATCTTTCCATGGGATTCGGCCATGCACTATGGCCGAACCCTATGGTTCTTTCTTCTCTTTTAAAACCATTTACCCATCTCTAATTTTCTCTTCATGGGGTTCGGCCAACCACCATGGCCGAACCCTATGGTTCTTTTGATTTCATAAATAAAATTATAACATTAATAGTTAGATACTAACCTCTTCCTTGATCTTCTAATCTTTCTCTTCCTTTCTCTTTGATTTTCTCTAAACAAGAACTCCTTCTAGTTGCTGCCCTTTCTTCTCTTGCTCTTGCCGTGTAAGAGAGGACTTGAGAGAGGGAGAGAGAGAGAGGAATATAACTTGGTAATGGGGTTGTAAAAACCGTGCACCCTCTCCTTGCCTCTCCTTTTAAGCTTCCATTTAATCCAATATTAGAATGTTCTTAATAGAATCTTGCCCTCTTGTGTTTTCCCTTTTTTTTTACACGTATACTATATTTTAGCTCAGTTTTAACCTTGTTAACTTCCGAATTAGAAAAAGTGTAGACTACAAAGTTTTATCTCTTGAAGTCTTCTTTCTAACGCAAAAAGAATCAAAGCAATCGGATATCAAAGTGAAAAGTTATAACCAAAACACTGGACATATGTCAAACCTTCCTTATTTAACCATGGCCGACTTTCCCTCTTTAATTAGCCATATCCGGCTTTCCCTTGCCTTATTAAGACTTCCTTTAATTCTTATTAGCAAGTACTATGCGCATAACCCTAATCATAATCCAAATAATCTTTTAATTTAATTCATAGATATTTCATCCCTTTTTAAATATCTAGCATATCATTGTGGATTTAAAAATCCCACATATCTCTCATGTGCATAATATGTAAATCATTATCTAAAATTCGGCCAAGATAATCTTTATTTGATTTTTTTAACATCTACTTGGATATTTCAAATCCACTACTCGGCCATAATATCTTTTCTTTAAAATTAGATATAATTCATCACTAAATTAATTCAACCCATTTGCATTTAATAAAACCAATTCCAACATTGGTTGGGTCCTAATTGGGTCATGGCCCAATTCTTGATCCAAATAAGGTTTAATTCTAAAATTCACAATTTAAAAGAGTAAATGTCATATAAAATAATGATCTGAAAATCCGAGGTGTTACAGAACCATTCTTAAATGGATATAAGGAACTATAGGGTTCGGCCATGTGTATGGCCGAACCCCATAGAGTGACAATGATAGAGGATTAAGGGCTTGTTAATTAGATGAATGGATTGGTAATTGGTCTTATGTATGAATGATTAAAGGACCAAATTTGAGATGGTGAGGTTCGGCCATGTTGTATGGCCGAACCCCACTAAGGTGAATTTGTTATGGACATTGGTTATTAAGCAGAAACATTGGTTAGTCTAGTGGCAATATGTAAATATGGAATGAAATGATCAAAGGAATTGAAAGAGGGGTCAAAACAAAAGTGGTGGTAAGGTTCGGCCACGTTGTATGGCCGAACCCTACCAAGGTATGTTTGTAGTTTGAGGTGTTTAAATAAGTTATGTGGATGGTGTTCAAGTGGGTGAGGTTCGGCCATGGGGTATGGCCGAACCCCACAAGGTGTTGTGTTTGGTTTTGGACTTAGTTAGAAATCAAATGGTATATGTATTGACTTGTTGACATGAAATAAGGTAACGGGACTTCTTGAACGGTGTACAATCGCGAACAGTTGACGGTTTGACAAGAAAGGATATTTTAAGTGACTTTTGAGTAGGTTTCCTACCTCCTTGAAACCACATTTTCCATATGGTTTTATCTTGATTTTTATGAGCTATTGATAAAGTATTATGTTTTCAAGTTAATTGGAATGCTATGATTCATTTACAAATGGCATGTATCATGTATTCATTGACATCTCATGCATGGCATGGGGTGATGGATATGGAAACCGGAGCCCACACTCCGTCGGAATGTCCGTGATGCAACTGTGGGGCCTCCTTAGGTGATGAGAGTCCCACCAGGAGGAATACCTTGATGATGAGAGTCCCATCAAGAGGAAACGAAAAAACACTGTGGGTTACCTTGACGATTAGAATCCCGTCAAGTGATGGCTATGTATAATTGTGATGGGTGGGACTCATTACATTTGCATACATACATAGCATTGTTTTTGTTAGTTTTGTTAATCATGGTATTATTATGATATATGCATGTTTTATACTAACCTTATGATAACCCTAATCGGAAGACCTACTGGGCGCGTTGATCTAACGCCCTATTTCTATCCTTAGTGGATGACGCAAGAAAGGGAAAAGGAAAGGTCGAGGATCGCGGAGGAAGCCAAGCATAGGAGCTTGGATATGGAATGGAATTATTTATTGACATTTGGATACTTTTATATGGACATGTAATAACTTAGTAATACTGCTATGGTTTGATTTGGATTTGCGATGGTTTAGTTTGTTTGAGTTGGATATTTGATTTAAGTTATTTTGGATAGGACTTGTACTTTGCTATCTCATTTGGAATAGGATTGTTATCCTATTGTTATTCCGCAAGTTTTTATTTAGTACCATGTGTGGTTTGGTTTTAATGGACTTAGTCCATGCACACATGGGTGGCCAGTTAAGGGTCGGACTTTAGAAGTCTGGACTTAGCTCACGTCGTGACACTCCTCTCTTATCACTTGTTTATCTTTGATTAAAAAAAAAAAATAGACTCTGATCTAGAGTGAAAAGGGCGGGGTGTTACAGTTGGTATCAGAGCGAAACGGGAAGTTGAATATTTCGAAGTAAGATTAAGACAGTTTCATGTCTCACTGACAGATAAGAATCCCAACTGACCGACTCTTCGGAGTTCGCTGCCTGGGGGCCAGATTAATTTACTTCGTTAGACTCAGACTGAACAATCAATCTAAAAACAACAATGAAAGATAGCAAATGAAGTACAGTCATCATAATTGGATTTATCAAACATAGCAAAATAGGATACACTTCCCCGATATCCCCAAATGGAGAAACAAACACATGATACTTAGGGAGGTTTTCCCGAGAACAAGAGAACATCAAGATTTCCCCAAATTGAGAAATGATACTTGATACTTAGGAAGTATCCCCAAAAACAAAGAAAATACAAAGAGTGTTGATTTGGCAATTTCCCCAAAGACAAGAATCACAAGATGTTTAATTGGCAAAATTCCCCAAAACAAGAGACATTATATGATACATAGGAAAGTTCCCCAAACAAGAAATACAAGATGATGAATAGGGAAATTCTCTAAAACAAAGATTAGTTTGATTACAACTGTTGTTATTATTGATATGTTTCTGTTGCTGTGATACAGATATGTCGAGCAACATAGAATATACAGAGATGTGGGACAAAGGAACTCCTAGCTGTCCTATCGATCTGACTTCTTCTTCCAACAACTCCAACAGGCCAGACCGCGTTGTGGAAGTTAACAGAGACGTCCAGGTAAGATTTCTCGAGGGTATCGAAGCATATCTTGGCCCTTTTCCAGAAGAGTTTATGGGAGATATCCCCATGATAAGAGAATCGGTAGGGGAGATAAAGCCCGGGTATATGTGCGAGTTGTGCAATCAGGAGGGGCACAATTGTACTTACTGCCCCTACCCCCTTGAGGTCATTTGCCCTGTTTGTGGACTGCACGGGCACGGGAAGGAGAGGACTAATTGTCTTTACATTGGGGGACCGGGAATAATACCCTGTCTGACTTGTGGAGTGTTGGGGCACATGTCGACGACATGTCCTCACAGCTTCTTTGATTTTTATGATGATGCAGGGTCTTCTACGGAAGATTAGGCTAAGAAAGGGTAAGAAAATGTCGGGGAAATGGAAAAGATTTTGTAAGGGTGTGGTTACGTTTTGAAGGGTTTGTTTTAACCCTACCAACCCTTGTATTATGATGGAAGTTTGAAGGACTTTTAATAAAGTATGCAAACTTAAGAGTTTATGAGGACTTGTACTTTGCTATCTCATTTGGAATAAGATTGTTATCTTATTGTTATTCCGCAAGTTTTTATTTAGTACCATGTGTGGTTTGGTTTTAATGGACTTAGTCCAAGTACACATGGGTGGCCAGTTAAGGGTCAGACTTTAGAAGTCCGGACTTAGCTCGCGTCGTGATACTCCGCTCTTATCACTTGTTTATCATTGATTAAAAAAAAAATAGACTCTGATTTAGAGTGAAAAAGGTGGGGTGTTACAGTTTATATTTTGATTAAGTTACTCATGGACTTGTATTTGAGTAACTAGACTTCGAACATGTAATAATTTAGATGATTTACTATGGTTGGATATTTATTTGGATAATTACGTTATGTTGATCATGATTAAAGATTAGACGTATTTTGCTATCTGAAATGGAATAGAACTAGGTTCTATTATAATTCTACATGTTATGATTTTAATTCCGCATGTTTATGTTGTTATGTATGAACCGTTTTCATGGACTTAATCCATACACACATAGGGTTGGCCAGTTAAAGGTCGGACTTTAGAAGTTCGGACTTAGCTCGCGTTGTGATGTCTCGCTCTTTGTCTCACTCTGTTATTTAAAAAATAAAAATAAACTCTGATTTTCGGAAAGCGTAGAGTGAAAAAGGGCGGGGCGTTACAGTTGGTATCAGAGCGAACCAGAAAGATTGAATCTTTCGGAGTAAATTAATCCGGCCCCATGCATTAAGTTACTTCGTTAGACTCAGACGAAACAATGGATGATAGCAAATGAAGTACAGTCAAAATAATTGGATTTATCCAACATAGCATCATAGGATATATTTCCCCAGAAACAAAGCAAAATCAATAGAGCTTATTTGGAAATTTCCCCAAAAGTAGGAAAATACAAACTTTACGATGAAAACTAAGTCTTGATATTTTTCAATGGATTAGGGAAAAATGCCTTCAAGGGGAAGGCTAAAGAGAAATACTCGACAAAACCCAAATGGGGGTGAAGATGAAGTATAACAACCTCAAAATGAGGAGGAATGACAATCTCATCATGAAGAGGAAGAACAACCATCCCACCAAGAGGAGGAGGAACAAAACAACGTGAATATACCGGTGGTGCCTCCCGAACTACAAAACTTGGTCGAAGCGGTGGTCACTTCAGTGCTCCAACAACACTTGAACGGGAATGGAACCACCAATGAGACCAATAACAGGAGCATGGTCAGGGACTTTCAGCAACATCGACCTCCTTACTTCAAAGGGAGAGAAGGGCCTATTGGACCAGAAAATTAGCTGAAGAAGATCACTCAGATCCTGATCCTACTCAAGATCACGACTCATGCTGACAAGATTTTACTGGCCACATCACAACTGATTGATGATGCCGGTAAATGGTGGGAGGTGATAGAGCAGCAGCGAGCACTTCTTCCGGAAGGAGAGAGGACTGCGATGACTTGGGAGCAGTTCTCAGCTACCTTCCTAGATCATTATTTCCCTGAAGAGGAGAAGGAGGGACAGACTCAAGCTTTTCTATCTTTGGTACAAGGTACCATGACGGTGGCAGAGTACCACCAGGAGTTTCTCAGCTTGTCTTGCTATGCATTTTATATGGTGGATACCGAGTATCAAAGGGCACGCAAGTTTGAGTGCGGCCTTTGGCCAAGCATTAGGGCCAAGGTAACCATATTCAAGGCAGCTACATTGGCAGAGGTGGTCCGCAGGGCCCCTATAGTAGAGCAAGAGATGGTTGAGTTAACGCGTTTTGACAATCGCCGAGCTTAGAGTGGGAGGGGTACTTTTCAGCCCAACAAGAAGTTCCGACCAAACTTTTGCAGACCCTCACCATCCACTGGTCAACAGGGGGCTTTCGTCCCAATCATCCCTCCCCATCTGCAACAGTTTAAGAGGGAATGCCCACAACTCAACAAACCCTCTTATTCCAGAGGTTCATCTTGCCCACCAGTTAGACCAGCTAACTCATGAGGACGCAGGACATTTAACCAGGCGGGACGGGCGCCTACAGAATCTGGACGGTTATTTAACTTAGCTCCTCCAGCAGTAGAGGATCACTCTGTGATTCAAGGTATAGCGGTAGTCAGTAGTTCCTACGCCTTTGCATTATTTGATTCTGGAGCATCCCACTCTTTCATATTTACTGCATTCATATCTGCAACTGGAACTTTAATACAAAAACTGTACACATCACTCACTATTGTATCCCCGTCGGAGACATAACATTGGGGCTTATATGCACAACAGTGAATACTGAACTTGCTGGACTCAGATTTGAGTTCAACTATTTGGTACTCGATATGACTGAGTCAATATTGTCTTTGGCATGGACTGGTTGGCTACCTTTCAGGCCAACATTGATTGCTATTGTCGAAGAGTGACATTTTGGTCACCCGAGGGAAAACAACATGTGGTGCGTACTGACAAACAAAGCAGACTGCATGAAGGGTTGAATTATCTGGTATTGAATAGTATCAGAATCAACAAGGAACCGGTGGCTGAACTTCCAGCAATAGTAAAGGACTATGAAAACGTATTTCCAAAGGAACTCCCTAGCTTGCCTCCCATGAGGGAGATTAATTTTAAAATCAAGTTGTACCCTGGCACTGCACCAGTGTCATTACCACATTACCGGATGGCACCAGAAAAGATGTCAGAGCTAAAGAAGCAGATTGATGAACTGCTCAAACTGGGTTGCATCAGGAACAATACATCGGCTTGGGGAGCTCCGGTTTTATTTGTGAAGAAAGAGGATGGTTCACTCCGTATGTGTGTGGATTATCGAAAACTGAACCAGTTGACGGTCAGAAACAAGTACCCTCTACCCAGGATCGATAATTTATTTGATCAACTTACAGGTTCCAGTCATTTTTCTAAGATTGACCTGATGTCCGGATACCATCAAATCCGGGTTAAGAAGGAGGACATAGAAAAGACAGCTTTCAGAACGCGGTATGGACTATATGAGTTTGTAGTCATGCCATTTGGATTCAACAATGCACCGGCTGTGTTCATGGATCTAATGAACAGGATCTTCCGTCCTTATTTGGACCAATTTTTCATTGTATTTATTGATGACATTTTGATTTATTCCAAAACTCAGGAAGAACATGATGAGTACCTGAGGATAGTTCTGGACACTTTGAGGAAGAACAAGTTATATGCAAAAGCCAGCAAATGTGAATTCTGGCTACCCAAGGTTAATTTTTTGGGGCATGTTATATCAGAAGAAGGTATAGTCGTGGATCCGGCTAAAGTGGCGGCGGTGGGAGAATGGAAAGCACCAAAGAATGTAATCGTGATCCGTAGCCTTTTGGGATTGGCTGGTTACTACAGGAAGTTTATCATGGACTTCTCAAAAATTGCATCTCCACTGACACGGCTCACTCAGAAAGGAGTCAAATTCGAGTGGTCAGACATGTGCAACCAGAGTTTTGAAGAGCTGAAAAATTGTAACACCCCGGATTTTCAAGTTATTAATATATATGAAAATTACCCATTTAATTTGTGAATTATTAGATATGGATCTTATATGGATAAAGTGTTGGGTCATTGCCCAATTAAGACCCAACGGATGGTGGAAATGGTTTCAAATAAAATTACATGGGGTTGAATTTAAATTAGTAATGCAATATTATATAAAAAAGGAATGGGATAATTGTGCATGGCCGAATATTGGTTATGCAATCTATGAATATGTGCATAAGGGGATTACTAAATAAAGATAGATTGTCTTGGCCGTGTATGTGGGATTTTCATATCCACATTGATATGTTAGAATATCTTGAGAAGATATCTAAGATTAAATAAAGAAGATATCTAGAGATAAATATAGATGGCTTGGTAGCATGAGAGATATGCATATCTATATGATGCGCATAAGATCATTTACAAGAGAGCAGCATGGAACCTTCTAATCAAGGCACAAGAGGGGCGCACGGCACAAAGGTAACTACTGAATGGAAGGGTCGGCAACTTCTAATTAACCCACAAGGAAGGGGCGCATGGCCCCTTCTAATATTGGACCAATGGGAAATATTATAAAAGAGGGGCAACAAGACATAAAGGTAGTGCACACGGCAATACACCCAACATCAAGATCACTCACGGCATTCATGAATCAAGAGAAGGAAAGGGCAGCTGAGCAAAGGAAAGGAGGATTAGCAATTGCTATCTTGGTACCTTTTAAATTAGGACCCATTACAAGTTGATAAAAAGGCAAACATAGGGGGCGCACGGCATTACACCAAATCAGCAAGGTCTTGACGTTGGTGTGCTCTTGGCAAGATGGTGTTCTCAGTTTTGTGAAAGATCAAGGAGAAGAAGAGGTTAAGGAAGAAAAGGATCGGAAGAACCAATCGGAGCGAAGGAAAACCGAAGGAGTCGCGGAACCGGTAAGTAGTTCTGATATTATTGTTTAAGATAAGGAACCATAGGGTTCGGCCATGGTGTATGGCCGAACCCCATGGAAGAAAGTTGAGGGAATAATTATGGTGTTTTAATGGAAAAGATGGACCCATGGCTTAACACCATGGAAAGACATGGGTTAGGTTATGGATTTTTAATGATGAAAACCATGGAATAATCCGGCTTCGTGCATTAATGTACTTCGTTAGACTCAATTGATGATAGCAAAGGAAGTACAGTCAAAATAATCGGATTTATCCAACATAGCAAAATAGGATATAATTTTCCCAAGGACAAGAAAGACAAGTTGTTTATTTGGCAGTGTCCCCAAACTATGAAGAACACAAAACTTTACATAGAAGCTATGTCAACCGATGTTTCCATGACTTAGGAAAATGCCTCAAAAAGGAAGACAAATACAACAGAACCAACAAAAGGAAGAAGAACATAACGGAGAGGGTCAGGACAGTGCAAACATTCCTGAAGTACCTCCTGAACTATGGAACCTAGTACAAGCGGTATCGTTTCCGTTCTACAGCAACTCGTGAGCGGAAATGGAGACACAACCCCCAATAAAACACATGACCGAAAAGGTCGGGGTGGGGGAAATATTTTTTGCCCTCACAAAAGATTCAAACCCTACTTTTGGAGATCTTCAGCCTCTACTGGTTCCAGTGGAAGTTCCTGTTTCCGGTGTGGTCAGCAGGGCCATTTCAAAAGAGAGTGTCCACAGAATGGTAGATCTCTTCATTCCTGTTTTCGATGTGGTCGCAGGGCCATTTCAAAAGAGAGTGTCCACAGAACAAAATATCTCCTCACTTCAGGGGTTCTCTCCTTCGTCTAGCTCGACCAGCTCAGTCACAAGGATCTGGAAGACTGAATACTTCGACTTCTTCTCCAGAGACAGTGGATCATTCGGTAATTCAAGTTATGGCAGTAATTTGTAGTTCATATGCGTATGCATTATTTGATCTACTGCCGTTGCATCTGTTACTAGCACCGTAGCACAACAAATGCCCACTGCATTTACTATAGTCTTCCCTATTGATAGACGATGATGACAATTGGTGGGTATATCGATCCCACAATAGATACCGTGGCCCCATGGTAAACGAGATGGATCTATGGATGGATATCATCTTTCCATGGATGAGAGTTTCAATGGTGGTTTGAATTGATGCCGGATATTGGCATTAGGGTATACGTATTGGTAACATGAAGGACATTTTGGTCCCATAAGTTGACATATTGGTCGTATGTTAGACCATTAGCCCTATGATAGATATATTAGCCCTACGAAGGTATTAGTCATGCCTATGAATGGATTATACTCAGAGGGGGGTTATATTCATGGATGTGTATAACAGTGGATGATGGTTTCCATAGTGGTTTGGATTGATGACGAGTATCAGTACCATGGTAGACATGTTGGTAGTATGATGGACCTGTTGGTCTCATAGTTGACATATAGATCTAATGATTGGGACATGTTTTTATTTACGTCCCACGTTATAAGAAAAAGATGTTGGTCTTATTACGACTTGTATCAAGGGAAAGTTAGTGTGAAGAGATACTAGGTATCATAGAAGTTTTGAACAGAAGGTGTTAGTCATGCAGTGACTTGTGAGCAAATGAAAATATGCTTATTTTTGGAGATGTACTTAGTGGAAAAGTTAAAAGTCTAGTGAAACTCGAATGGGAAGCTATGGGCGACTGCCGAGTTAGACTGGCCAGCTGACTCTATAGTTAGCCGATGGAGTTCCAAGAGATTGAAGCTAGAAACCTAGTTAAAATGGAAGGAGCAAAAGACTTGAGCATAGGCTCATATTTGTAGGCTACCTCACATTGAGAGTAGACGAATGAATGTATTAAACAAGTACATATGGAAAATATCTTGGTAACAGGTAAAGTGAAACATAGTACATTGATCTACATAAGATCGCAAATGGGTTCACGAGAAAAGGAGAGATAACATGAGACAGAGTAAATTTTACGAGAATGAAACTCATAGGTTGATATGAGTGATTTTGATGTAATTAAGTGGTACTTGACAAGATTGAATAGGAACAACGGATAGATCCGAAAATGGAGGAGATATGGGCCAAGATATTTACTGGTAAAGTCATATTGGAATGGGAGTTACGACCAGGACAGGGTCTTGAATTCCGAAGAAGGATATATGCGCCTAAGAGCTTTAGAAAAGTGTTACTGGTTGAGGCACATCAAACCAAACTCTCAATTCATCCGGGTAGCACCAAGATGTATCACGACCTGAAGAGACATTACTGGTGGCACAGACTCAAGAAGGATGTGGCAGAATTTGTGGCTCATTGCTTAACGTGTTAGCAGGTTAAGATGGAACATCAGAAGCCACCAGGGTTACTCAAACCCTTACCCGTGCCGGAATGGAAATGGGAGCACATCTCCATGGATTTTTTAACAGGGTTGCCAAGGTCATCAAAGGGAAACGATGCGATATGGGTCGTGGTAGACCGACTGACCAAGTCTGCACATTTCATTCCCATTAAGATGAAAGACTCATCTGAGACTTTGGGTCGGCAGTATATCAGGGATATCATCAGATTGCATGGTATTCCTCGGACTATTGTGTCCGACAGAGATGGTCGATTCACAGGCAGAGTATGGCAGAGTATGCAGTCGGCCGTGGGAACAGACCTGCTGATGAGCACAGCATTCCATCCACAGACTGATGGGCAGTCTGAGAGGACAATACAGACATTGGAGTGTATGCTAGATTTCAAGGGTGGATGGGAGGATCAATTGCCGTTGGTAGAATTCTCATACAACAACAGTTACCAGGAAAGCCTTCAAATGACTCCATTTGAGGCATTATATGGTAGACCATGTAGATCACCAGTGTGCTGGACAGAGGCCAGTGAGCCTGCACTGATTGGACCTGACTTGGTTGTAGAGACTACAACGCAGATATAGTTGATACGGCAGCATCTATTGACTGTGCAAAGTCGTCAAAATAGCTATGCTGACAAGAGGAGGAGGTTCCTTGAATTTGAAGTGGGAGACATGGTGTTCTTGAAAGTCTCTCCACGAAAGGGACACATGAGATTTGGAAAGAAGGGGAAATTGTCACCAAGATATGTGGGACCGTTTTCATGTAACACCCCAATTTTTCAATAAAACGAAAATTTACGAAAATGCCCCTGAATTATTAAATTAATTATTTTGTGATGTCAAAATAAGAAATGTTGGGGCCTATTGCTCAAATTAAGGTCGTATGAGCACATTATATGTATATCAAGTTGATTTGGATGGGTTATGTACATCAATTGGGTTGGAAATGACTAAATGGGTCAAAGGGCTCAATTGGACCCAATGGGTCAAAATGGATGATTTGACCATTGTGTAAGCTTAAATTAAATAGGGTTAAGCCTATTTGATTGGAAATCAAGTAGAGAAGAAGTGGGTAGGCATGATCCATATGAGAAAACCACTTACAAATGACCAAAATACCATAATTGGGTCATAGAGTCAAAAAAATGGGTCAAGGAGCTAAAGGGGGGAACCCAATGGGTCGGGTTGACCAGTTTGACCACGGATGACCGTGTGGGCCCTCAATTGAACTCAAGTGTGAGTTAATTCAACTTGAGTTGGGTTGATTTGAAATGAATTGGATTTAAGAATGAGTTGACTCAAACTTAGTGCATTAAAAGTGATGAGTTGGATGAGTTGGTTTAGAATAAAAATATTCCGAGTTAGGTGAGTCAAGAGGAGATGGAAATGAGTTGTATTCTCACACAACAATTAATCTGAATTAATCTCAGCCGTTGGTATGAAAGGGTGCTTTGGCAAAGCCAAAAGACACCAAGGTTGGGCGGCACCTCTTCATGAAGGGTTGCATTGGTTCATTTCCCATGTGATACAATGTTTGGCACCAAGGGGTGCAACGTTTGGCACCAAGAGGTGTCTTGGTTAACACCCTTTGCCCCATCGTTTTTAACAACATTAATGAGGGAGGATGAATGGGAGTTGGGGGGCTGAAACTATAAAAGAAAACCTAACCATACATGGCCGTTTTTCACACCAAGGAATCCAAGAATTCCCATCTCTCTTTCCCTCTCTCCAATTCATTTTTCTTGGCTGAACAGCAGAGGTTTGGCATCAGTTAATCAAGCCTAAACCAGCAAGGAATTAAGGAAAGAAAGAAGAAAAAAAAGGGAGAAATCAAGGATCAAAGACAAGAAGAAAACTTGGAAAATTTGGTAAGTATTTTATGTGTTATTTGGTTTAATAACATGGAATTAATGGGGGTGAATTGGGCCATGGTTATGGCCGAATACACCAAGGTTTTAACCTTGATTAAGAGAGGCTTTAAAATGGTAAGATGACCATTGGGTTCGGTCACCATGGAGGGCCGAACCCCATGTAAAAGTTAGGTTGGTTTTCATGTTTTGAAACATGGAAACCATGGAGTTTTTGGTGGACTGTTTTTGAGTTTTATTGAGATTCAAATGCATGTTTTAAAGAGGGTTAAAAACATGGATCTGAATGACATAAGGACTGAAGGTACCATGGTCTAAATCAATGGTTTAAAATTGATGAATTGGACCATCAGGATCGGCCATCTTGGATGGCCGAATCCCACGAAGTATGATGGTCATTTGGACAAGTTGATGGACTTAGTTGGATGGTCTTGAGAGGTAATAAGGCAGCAATGTTATACTGATATTATGTTTTAAAATGACACCTAAAAAACATGTTTGAAAGAACAAAACATAGACATGAGGTTCGGCCACCTTGGATGGCCGAACCCCATGTTAGTATTTGATGATTTTGATGAGTTTAAAACCATATAAAATATGGTGTTTGATGTAATTTGGTGAAGTTTAACTTGTTGTTATTGGTTGGCCAATGTAGGGCTGAACCATGTCAATATTAGGGTTAAGATTACTGATTCAAATCATGGGTAATTGATGGATCAATCAGATCAAGAGAACCATTGGGTTCGGCCATGTGCATGGCCGAACCCCATGGGCTGTTTTTGGAATAAATGGACTAAGTTCATAGTTTGTGTTTGATATTATTCCCATGATTTTATAAAGGGTTTAAAGTATTGTAATGGAGAACCATTTGATGATGGAAGAGTGGGAATACAAGATTCGGCCAAGTATAGGGCCGAATCCCATAAAATGACAAACTCTAAGTTGATGATGTTCGGCCATGGGCATGGCCGAACCCCACATGATGTGGATGGGTCGTAGATGTGATTGAATAAGTTATGACTTGCTGATTGATATATGGATAAGGTACCGGAAGTCGAACGACGCGCGAGTCGTGACCGGGTGGCGCGAAAGAAAGATCAGTTACTAAAGTGATTCTTCAGTAGGTTTCCTACCTACTTGTAACCACGGTTTTTACCCAGTTTTCTTATGATACTCTTGTTTTAATATATGTGTTTCAAATGATATATTATGCATTAACAAATGGCATACAGGCATTGGCATCTCATGCATGGTCATGGGATGATGAATGAGGTTCTACAGTGTTACAATTATGGGTTACGTCCTCCTTAGGCGATGAGAGTTCCGCCAGGAAGAGTAACATGATGATCATAGTCACAATGGTCTCCTTGGGGGAAGAGAGTCCCTCCAGGAGGACTAATACGTGATATGAATCAGTCAGTGATGAAGAGATGGAAGTTGTATTGTGATTTATTTTGTCGGTGCATGGCACGACCAGTGATGGCTATGGATGTACATGATGGGGGAGGCTCATTGCATGTGCATACATCATAGCATTGTTTTACCTGTTTTGATGATCATATATTATGATATGTATATGCATGTTTTATATGCTAACATGTGGTAGCCCTGATTCGGGAACCTACTGGGCGCGTTGATCTAACGCCCTAATTCTATCCTCAGAGGAGATTGCAGGTACAAGCAAAGGGAAAGGAAAGGTCGTTGACCGGGAGGGGAGCCAAGCCTAAGTGCTTGAATGAAGGACTGAACTACTTTATATTACTGTCTTTTGAATACTTTTGTGGGACATGTAATAACTCACTACTTGCTATGGTTTGAGTAGGTTGATAACATTTGGATGTTTGATCTATGATAAATAATGTTTAGGACTGTTACTTGCTATCTCGTCTTTATTCCGCAATTAATCTAGATTATTCCGCATGTTGATGTTAGTTCCATGTGTGATTCATTATCATGGTCTAATCCATGTACACATGGGTGGCCAGTTAAGGTTCAGACTTGGGTAGTCTGAACTTAACTCGCGTCGTGACGCCGCCCGCTCTCTTTCGATGTTTTATTATTACTTTAAAAAAAAAAAAAATAGACTCTGAAATTCTCGGAGAGGGCGGGGCGTTACATTTCAATCAGAAGAAGGATGCGAGACGTGGCCTATCACTTGGCATTCACATCACAGTTGGCATCTTTGCACGATGTGTTCCATATATAGATGTTGATGAAGTACAATCCTGATCCCTCTCATGTACTGAACATACAAGATATAGAGGTCCAAAGTGACCTGACATATGTAGAAAAGCCTGTCCGAGTGGTGGACACAGAACAAAGGGTATTGCGGAACCGAGCGACCCAGTTTGTCAAGGTGGTATGGGATCTACATGGCATTGAGGAAGCCACATGGGAACTCGAGTCAGAAATGAGAAAAGCTCATCCTGAGCTATTTATGTAAATATTTGAAACCCTACTTCACTCGATTTTCGGGACGAAAATTTAAAAAAAAGGGTTGTATTGTAACACCCTTGATTTTCAAGTTATTAATATATATGAAAATTACCCATTTAATTTGTGAATTATTAGATATGGATCTTATATGGGTATAGTGTTGGGTCATTGCCCAATTAAGACCCAACGGATGGTGGAAATGGTTTCAAATAAAATTAAATGGGGTTGAATTTAAATTAGTAATGCAATATTATATAAATAAGGAAATGGATAATTGTGCATGGCTGAATATTGGTTATGCAATCTATGAATATGCGCATAAAGGGATTACTAAGTAAAGATAGATTGTCTTGGCCGTGTATGTGGGATTTTCATATCCACATTGATATGTTAGAATATCTTGAGAAGATATCTAAGATTAAATAAAGAAGATATCTAGAGATAAATATAGATGGCTTGGTCGCATGAGAGATATGCATATCTATATGATGCGCATAAGATCATTTACAAGAGAGGGGCATGGCACCTTCTAATCAAGGCACAAGAGGGGCACACGACTCTAAGGCAACTACTAAATGGAAGGGTCGGTAACTTCTAATTAAGCCACAAGGAAGGGGCGCATGGCACCTTCTAATATTGGACCAATGGGAAGTATTATAGAAGAGGGGCAGCAAGACATAAAGGTAGTGCACACGGCAATACACCCAACATCAAGATCACTCACGGCATTCATAAATCAAGAGAAGGAAAGGGAAGCCGAGCAAAGGCAAGGAGGATTAGCAATTGCTATCTTGGTATTGGCATTAGGGTATACGTATTGGTAACATGAAGGACATTTTGCTCCCATAAGTTGACATATTGGTCGTATGTTAGACCATTAGCCCTATTATAGATATATTAGCCCTACGAAGGTATTAGTCATGCCTATGATTGGATTATACTCAGAGTGGGGTTATATTCATGGATGTGTATAACTGTGGATGATGGTTTACATGGTGGTTTGGATTGATAACAGTACCATGGTAGACATGTTGGTAGTATGATGGACCTGTTGGTCTCATAGTTGACATATAGATCTATTGATTGGGACATGTTTCGATTTACGTCCCACGTTATAAGAAAATGAAAATATGCTTATTTTTGGTGATGTACTTAGTGGAAAAGTTAAGAGTCTAGTGAAACTCGAATGGGAAACTATGGGTGACTGCCGAGTTAGACTGGCCAGCTGACTCTATAGTTAGCCGATGGAGTTCCAGGAGAGTGAAGCTAGAACCCTAGTTAAAATGGAATGAGCAAAAGACTTGAGCATAGGCTCGTATTTGCAGGCTACCTCACACGGAGAGTAGACGAATGACAAGTGTAACGCCCCGCCTTTTTTCACTCGCTTTTGCACGTAAATTTAGAGTATATATATTTTTTTATAACAGAGTAGAGTGATAGAGCGCGGGACGTCACGACACGAGTTAAGTTCGAACTTCCAAAGTCCGACCCTTAACTGGCGAAACCTATGTGTGTATGGAACAAGTCCACGAAAATGGTTCACACATAGTAATATCGACATGCGGAATAAAATCATAACCTGCAGAATCATAATAGAACCACGTTCTATTCCAATCAGATAGCAAAGTACGTCAAGTCCTTAATCATTATTAAAACGTCATAATCATCAAACTAAACATCCGACCATCTATGTAACGCCCACCCCTTTTCACCGAAATCAGAGTCTATTTTTTTTTTAATAGTGACAAAGGGAGCGGACGTCACGACGCGAGTTAAGTCCGAGCTTCTAAAGCCCGGCCCTTAACTGGCCAACCTACGTGTGCGTGGAACGAAGTCCACGGAGAATGATTCACACGTAGAAGTAGCTCGCGGAATATTAAACTACGTGCTGAATTACAATAAGGACTGTCCTACAAATTTGAGATAGCAGGGAAGATATCTTCATTTAATTACCAAAATACCTCAACAACATAATATCCAAAATAAAATCCAAAACATAGCAATTAATCTAAAATATTACATTACGACGAGCTATGCTATCAAATACATTTCCAAATTAAACTTGAATAAACTAAATAGTCGGTCTCCCCAAGCTCCTAAGCTTAGCTCCCATTTCGTCCTTCTGCTTCGCCGTCTCCTGTGTCATCAGCTAGGGTAGAAGTAGGACGTTAGACAACGAGCCCAGTAGGACTCCGAGTAGGGCTAACACATGGATTAGTGATAACAAAGCATATAGATAATATTATAATAAAACCATGCACTTTGGACAATGTCATACAATGGGTGTTCTATGTCATGAATCCCACCTATCAATCTCATCATCATTGTACAATGTCCCTTTTTCAACCATATATAGTGATCCAAATAAAATCCATACCATCATCGTGCCATGACCCTCTTGATGGAAAAACCTCATCAAGATGCGATCCACACTAGGCATCCCCCTTGATGGAAGAACCATCATCAAGGTATAACAATAAATACAACATCCCCCTTGATGGAAAACCATCATCAAGGTATCATAATTACAAAGGTCCCCCTTGATGGCAAAGCCTCATCAAGGTATAATAATACATATATGAAATATCCCTATGCTTGTTTATCGGTCGCCCCGACGGAGCAGGGACTCCGGTTTCATTTCATCCTCCCCCTGTCATATCCCTCCCATGCCATGCATGAGATGTAGATGTCATATGTCATGTAATATATGTAACTCATAGTCATAAAACCCATCTTAAACAATGCCATGATTATCAAAATAAATCAAAGGAAACCCATCACATAATACCAAAATCCAAAACCCATCTTAAAAACAACCACATGATTACCAAAATAAATTAGAGGAAAAAATCACATGATATTAAATCCAAAACGCATCTTAAAACAAACCATATAATTTCCAAACTAATTCAAAGAAACCATCACTCAATCCATGGCTTACAAAAAGGTAGGAATCCTACCAAATACCGACAAGCGTTCTTTCTTTCGTTTCCGCCCGATAGACCCGGTCGCCGATCCGCGTACCGCTTACGATGTCCGGTACCTTATTACATATTAACAATTAGTCCATGTTTTAACCATTTCTAAGCCCATACATCGTGTCTTAGTGGTTTTCCTCATTTTGGCCAGTATTTACGGTTTTGCCATTACCCTTCCATGGATAATTCATTCCCTCTTCCATATACATTAAGGTCCATAATGGATCCATAACTTAGACCCATTAATGATCCATAACTTAGGTCCGTTAATGACCCAGCAACCATATCATGTGATCATAAAATTAGTCCTTTTATTAACCTAACCCTTATTCCTTTAAACCCATACAAAACCCCATACTTAACCCTTTAAATGGTGAATGGATCATGGGTTCAAAATACCCAATTCATCAAATCTTTCCGTGGGGTTTACATCATGCATTTAACCCACAATGAGTCCATTATCCACTCATTCCCTTTATTCATAATTGATCCATACACTCACCAATCATGAGATACAACCATATCTCAACCTAATCCCCATTAGCTAAAGCATATCCATAGACTTTAATCTTAGCCTATCCATTGGTTCACAAAAATGGGTCCATTGATGTCTCATTAACCATGAGATAAAAACATTAGCAATTAACCATTTAATTAACCTAACCTCCATTCATTTAAACATACATCTACACATTAGTCTTAGGCCAAAATGATCTACCATTGGGTTCATTAAAAATCAACCCCTTTTAACTTAACCAAATCCCCATTTTCCTTGGCCTTTGGTTACACATTAAATTCATCATAAGTCCCTTTATTGAGAGAACCTAAATCATACATTTGATTTATCATTCCTTAATCACATTTCCATTACTTCACATACATCATCATTCCATTAAAAATGTCCAAATTACCTTCCATAACCTCCATTCCTTAAAACCCTAAAATAAAAAATCATACATTACCTACATTTAATCATTAAGCACTTAAAGCCCTAAACCATTCTTTTTGAGGTCATTAATATTATCTTCCATCTCCTATGATTCTCTCATTTAAAAACTCTTTACAAAATTCACCACATTCAATTATTTACAACCCTAAAAATTATAAACATTCTCCATGCTTCCATTTTTTTTTTACAAAACCCTAACAAATACAATTCACTTACCATGGGGTTCGGCCATACTACATGGCCGAACCCTATGGCCCTTGATTCCAAAACATACACATCCATGCTTAATTAACTAAATTACATAATGTCCTTCATTCCTTAAAACCCTAAAAAAATTCACACATTAATTACATAACCCTTAATCCATTTTTTTTTTCTTTCCCTAACCCTAATTTATCCATTAGGGTTTCCTCCACTTTCCATCTTCCAAATTGACAGATTTAAAATCCATGGCATAAAATCATTTGGCCACCATTAAATTTAAAAAATGAATCCCAAATCTTAAACCCTAAAAATCCAAAATTTCTTGTTTAAGAAAATACTTACAATCCGACGCCTCCTCCGACTTCCGCCACTCCCGTTGGACTCCTTGGCCTCCTTTCTCCTTCCTCTTGATCTTTGGTCGGCCAAGATGCTTGATCAATGGTGAAACCCTCCTAACTTAGGATCGGCCAAGGTAGGGTTTGCTTGAGAGAGGGAGAGGAGAAGATGATGAGAGGGAAGACAATAGACCATGATCTTAGAGTAATGGACTAATAAACCCACTTCTTTCTTCTCTCCTTCTCTTCTTTTCTCCTTAGCTTTCTTTCTTCTCTTCTTTCCTCCATGTTTTCTTCTTCTTCTCCCTTAAACATGAGGGACGGTGGTGGAGAGCAAAAAAAAAAAGGAAATGAAAAGAGTTGGATGAAAAGAGAATGAGATAAAGATTAATTTCCTTTGGTGGAGTGACCTACACTCCACCACTTAACTTTCTCACCAACTACCCAAGATATTTTTCATGCTTTTTTTTTTCTTTTAACCCAACCAACACTAGCCAATGTTTTTTGCATGTTTGGAATGGATGGTTTGGTCTTCCCATTTGACCATTTGACCATTCTGTTAACCTAGCTTAATTAACTAATTAATTAATTGGATCATTAGGTTAAGTTAATTAATTCCCACTTTAACTTAATTCCATCTACTTAAATTGTTTTCATACATCCACCCATGGTTGACCAATTCGACCATGATGGTCGGCCCCACCAACCTTGGGTCCACACGCCACCTCACTTGGTGAGGTGGAGGTGGGTCCCACTTGGCCATATCACCTTGGTCTAATTCCATCACCAACATAGGTGATTTAACTTTAACTAAATCCATTCTAACCAATTGGACCCTCATTGGGCCCATGGCCCAATTACATTTATCCATACCCATTTATCTTAGAGCTTACATTATCTTGACCCATTGGGTCCCAAATGGGTATTGGGCCCCATTTGACCCTCCTTGGCCCAATTGACCATCTTTGACCCCTTAAATGAATTTCAATCCAATCATAGTCTATTGGGCCCTACTTGGGCCTTGTCCAAATTTTGGTCCATTTACCATTTATTCCATCAATTTTCCCAATTTCTATCATTAAAATAAATAATATCCACCTTTATATTAATTTACAAATTCCGGGCCATTACAATCTAAGTTATTACATTCCGAAATTAGTTACTCAATTACAAGTCCATAAGTAACTTTATTGAAATCATATACAATAAGTCTTCCAAGCTCCTATGCCTGGCCCGTCTTGCGTTCGTCATTCCCCTGATTACCTGTATCATCAACTAAGGTATAAGTAGGGCGTTAGAACAACACGCCCAGTAGGTATTCCAGTTACGGCTAACACATAGTTAGTACAAAACATATATAATAATATCGTGATGTCAAAAACCATATAAAATCCATGCCATACAATGATGACAAATGCAATGAGTCCCACCCATCACATGTACATAAATGTGCCCACCACATAGGTCTTCCGGACGCCTCAGCGGAGTGTGGACCCTCCGGAATCTTCTTGATGGAAATCACATCAAGGTAACACACATAGGTTTTTCGGACGCCCCGACGGAGTGTGACCCCTCCGGTTATAAATCCTCCACCCCATGCCATGCATGAGATGCCAATGAAACACATACTATTTTAATAACATAAACGTAGCATTTAAATCACCTTTTGAAAAATAATCAATCCATGCTATTTAAACAATTAAACATATCATTTGAAATTCAATAATAAAGCATATCCTTTGAAACATATTTTCATCAAACATAAGATAAAACAAAGTACATAAATCCATGGTTTCAAAGAGGTGGAATCCTACCAAAGACCGTTAACGTGTGATTGCATTTTTCGTCCAGTAACCGCTCACGATCGCAAACGCCGTGTGAGATCCCGTTACCTTTATAATATAATAATAAATCAACAACAAGTCCCACTTGATTTACAAGGTTCTAAGTCCATAAACAAAACCCCATGGGGTTCGGTCATACACCATGGCCGAACCCATGGCCTACCATTTCCACACCTACTTACGAAAATGCCATCCATGGCTATCATTCCATAATCCCATCTTTTCCATCATTAAAACAATTGCCTAAGTTAATGTTTGATCCACAAAACAACTCATGGGGTTCGGCCATACATCATGGCCGAACCCATGATCTTTCAATTTAGGTGATATTTACCATTTTGCCACTAGCTTAGGTTCATGTCTTCCCATTAATTCAATCATCATATTAATTTCATACCATCCATTTCCCTTGATTCATTAACACATAAACCTAGCCCATAGAATTAATTCATGGGGTTCGGTCATGCATCATGGCAGAACCCTATGTCCAATATTTCCATATTTTTAAAATAATGCCATTCATGGCTAACCTTCCGTTTTAAACAATTAAAGTCATAATATAGTTGGTGGGGTTCGGCCATACACCATGGCCGAACCTCACCCTTCTTTTCCATTCTTTCAATCCAATAATCAAACATAACATCCTTTCCAAATTATATACCCTCTTTCAAACAAATCATTAACCTTGATCTATCATCTTAGCCATTATGGTTCGGCCATGCAATGGCTGACCCATATCCTTAATTAGAAAGTCCACATTTTATCCAATAACCTTTCATAATTAAAACTTACTAAATTTATCAACCTCCTTCCATAAATAGAAGGTTTCCAAATTAAGTAAACTCCTTTCATAATTAGATAGTTTCCATAAATAAACTACACCTTTCCATAATTGGAAGGTTTCCATAATTACCATCCAAAATTAGAAGCTTTCTAATTTAGGCAACTCCTTCCAAAAATAGAAACTTCGCAAATTAGTAACCATTTTCCATACTTAGATAGTATCCTAGACTAGAAACCACCTTTCCAAAATTAGATAGTTTCCTAATTTAGAAACCATCTTTCCATAATTGGATGCTTTCCAAATTTAGCAATCCAAATCCAAAATTAGATAGTTTCCTAAATTAGAAACCATCTTTCCAAAATTAGATACTTTCCAAATATAGCAACCAAAATCTATCTCCATTCCAAAAACAACCCCGTGGGGTTCGGCCATACACCATGGCCGAACCCTATGGTTCATGATCTTGACCATTTATTTAAATCCAATATTTTTTATCAATATCCTTTCCATGGGTTTCGGCCATGCCCATAGCCGAACCCTATGGTTCATGTTATTCTAAACCAAGAATCCATCATTTAAACTTCCATTAAGATCATTAATCTTAGGTCCATATAATTCAATGCCTAAGAAAACCCCAAATTCATAAATTTATTTGGTGGGGTTCGGCCATACACCATGGCCGAACCTCACCCCTCCAAACATCATTTTACATCATCAATGATCTTCCATTAAAAATCACCAACATCATCTATCAAGACGGTATGAATCTATTACCGAATAAATCAAGTCTTTCCATGGGGTTTGGCCATGCACAATGGCCGAACCCTATGGTTCTTTCTTTCCATTCAAACATTAATCCCATCTCAAATCTTTTTCCATGGGGGTCGGCCATACACCATGGCCGAACCCTATGGTTCTTTATTTTAACATAAATTTATCATACAAAGTACTAACCTTTTTTCCGATTTCTTGTTCTTCTAATCCTTCTCCTTTCTTCTTAATTTCTTTCAACCATAAAAAAAAACACCTTCTTGTTGCTGCCTTTTCTTCTCTTTACTCTTTGCCATGAGAGAGAATGAGAGATTGAGAGAGATAGAGAGAGAGAATTCGAATGGAGTGTAACCTTGTGCCCTTATCCCTCTCTCCCTTTTATAGTTTTCCTTGGTCCAAACTTTGGAAGATGCTTAAGATAGCTAATCTCGTTTGCCGTGTGCCCTTTGTTTCCCTTTTGTGGTTGCCGTTTTTTTAACTAGAAGTGGAACTTCCTTTTGGCGCAAGACTCTCATTAAAATAGCAATTGCCGACCTCCCTTGCTTAAATTAGCAATTGCCGACCTCCCTTTGCTTAAATTAGAATGTGTCTAAGATAAATCATGCCCCATTGCCGTGTGCCCTTGTGTTTAATTTAGACACTTCTTCTAATTAATTTAAGAGACGATGCATACCCTTTTTAAAAGATCCCATGCGCCTAATCCTAGATTTTTACATCTAAAATTCGGCCATACAATCTTTTATTTAAATGCATCACTAAATTAATTCAACCCCATTTAATTTTTAATAAAACCAATTCCACAATCAATTGGGTCCTAATTGGGTCATGACCCAATTCTTTATCCATATAAGATCCAATCTAAAATACATAATTAAAAATCGATAATTTTCATATAAATAATAAATTCAAAAATCCGGGGTATTACAACAAGTACATATGGAAAATATCTTGGTAGCAGGTAAAGTGAAACAGAGTACATTAATCTACATAAGATCGCAAATGGGTTCACGAGAAAAAGAGATAACATGAGACAGAGTAAATTTTACGAGAATGAAACTCATAGGTTGATATGAGTGATTCGATGTAATTAAGTGGTACTTGAAAAGATTGAATAAGAACAACGGATAGATCCAAAAATGGAGGAGATATGGGCCAAGATATTTACTGGTAAAGTCATATCGGAATGGGAGTTACGACCAGGACAGGGTCTTGAATTTCGATGAAGGATATATGTGCCTAAGAGCTTTAGAAAAGAGTTACTGGTTCAGGCACATCAAACCAAACTCTCAATTCATCCGGGTAGCACCGAAATGTATCACGACCTGAAGAGACATTACTGGTGGCACGGACTCAAGTAGGATGTGGTAGAATTTGTGGCTCATTGCTTAACGTGTCAGCAGGTTAAGACGGAACATCAGAAGCCACCAGGGTTACTCAAACCCTTACCCGTGCCGGAATGGAAATGGGAGCACATCTCCATGGATTTTGTAATAGGGTTGCCAAGGTCTTCAAAGGGCTACGATGCGATATGAGTCGTGGTAGACCGACTGACCAAGTCTACACATTTCATTCCCATTAAGATGACAGACTCATCTGAGACTTTGGGTCGGCGGTATATCAGGGTTATCATCAGATTGCATGGTATTCCTCGGACTATTGTGTCCGACAGAGATGGTCGATTCACAGGCAGAGTATGGCAGAGTATGTAGTCGGCCATGGGAACAGACCAACTGACGAGCACAGCATTCCATCCACAGACTGATGGGCAGTCTGAGAGGACAATACAGACATTGGAGGATATGCTGAGAGCATGTATGCTAGATTTCAAGGTGGATGGGAGGATCACTTGCCGTTGGTAGAATTCTCATACAACAACAGTTACCAGGCAAGCCTTCAGATGACTCCATTTGAGGCATTATATGGTAGACCATGTAGATCACCAGTGTGCTGGAGAGGCCGGTGAGCCTGCACTGATTGGACCTGAGTTGGTTGCAGAGACTATAGTGCAGATACAGTTGATACGGCAGCATCTATTGATTGCGCAAAGTCGTCAGAAGAGCTATGCTGACAAGAGGAGGAGGTTCCTTGAATTTGAAGTGGGAGACATGGTGTTCTTGAAAGTCTCTCCACGAAAGGGACACATGAGACATGGTGTTCTTGAAAGTCTCGCCAAGATATGTGGGACCGTTTTCAATCATAAGAAGGATGGGGACGTGGCCTATCAGTTGGTACTCCCATCACAGTTGGCATCTTTGCACGATGTGTTGCATATATCGATGTTGAGGAGGTACAATCCTGATCCTTCTCATGTACTGAACATACGAGATATAGAGGTCTAAAGTGACGTGACATATGTCGAAAAGCCTGTCCGAGTGGTGGACACAGAACAAAGGGTATTACGGAACCGAGCGACCCAGTTTGTCAAGGTGGTATGGGATCGACATGGCATTGAGGAAGCCACATGGGAACTCGAGTCAGAAATGAGAAAAGCTCATCCTGAACTATTTATGTAAATATTTGAAACCCTATTTGACTCGATTTTCGGGATGAAAATTTTAAAAAGAGGGTTGCATTCTAACACCCCGGATTTTCAAGTTATTAATATATATGAAAATTACCCATTTAATTTGTGAATTATTAGATATGGATCTTATATGGGTAAAGTGTTGGGTCATTGCCCAATTAAGACCCAACGGATGGTGGAAATGGTTTCAAATAAAATTAAATGGGGTTGAATTTAAATTAGTAATGCAATATTATATAAATAAGGAATGGGATAACTGTGCATGGCCGAATATTGGTTATGCAATCTATGAATATGCGCATAAGGGGATTACTAAATAAAGATATATTGTCTTGGCCTGTGTATGTGGGATTTTCATATCCACATTTATATGTTAGAATATCTTGAGAAGATATCTAAGATTAAATAAAGAAGATATCTAGAGATAAATATACAAGGCTTGGTCGCATGAGAGATATGCATATCTATATGATGCGCATATGATCATTTACAAGAGAGGCGCATGGAACCTTCTAATCAAGGCACAAGAGGGGCGCACGACACTAAGGCGACTACTAAATGGAAGGGTCGACAACTTCTAATTAAGCCATAAGGAAGGGGCGCATGGCACCTTCTAATATTGGACCAATGGGAAGTATTATAGAAGAGGGGCAGCAAGACATAAAGGTAGTGCACACGGCAATGCACCCGACATCAAGATCACTCACGGCATTCATGAATCAAGAGAAGGAAAGGGCAGCCGAGCAAAGGAAAGGAGGATTAACAATTAATATCTTGGTACCTTCTAAATTAGGACCCATTACAAGTCGATAAAAAGGCAAACATAGGGGGCGCACGACATTACACCAAATCAGCAAGGTTTTGAAGCTGGTGTGCTCTTGGCAAAAAGGTGTTCTCAGTTTTGTGAAAGATCAAGGAGGAGAAGAGGCTAAGAAAGAAAAGGATAGGAAGAACCAATCGGAGCGAAGGAAAACTGAAGGAGTCGCGGAACCGGTAAGTAGTTCTGATATTATTGTTTAAGATAAGGAACCATAGGGTTCGGCCATGGTGTATGGCCGAACCCCATGGAAGAAAATTGAGGGAATAATTATGGTGTTTTAATGGAAAAGATGGACCCATGGCCGAACCCCATGGAAAGACATGGGTTAGGTTATGGATTTTTATTGATGAAAACCATAAAATAATTATGTATGTTTAAAAGGATTTAAATGGTTTAAGAAGAAGTTGATGAACCTTAGGGTTCGGCCATGATGAAGGGCCGAACGCCATGGAAGGACTTTGGTAATTTTAATGGAAGTTTGGAGGATCAAAATCATAGAGTTATGGTTTTAATTTTAGAAAGGTTTTAATAAATGATTTTTGGTGATGATCCTAGACCATGGATTCGGCCATGGAGTATGGCCGAACCCCATAAATATTTATGGAATTATGTTCATGTACTTAGAACATGGAAAAATATAGATGGACTTATTTTGGTTATTGATTAAATGGAGATCTTGGAGATGATGGCAATGTTGTAATTAAGTGAAATGAATGGACCATGGGTTCGGACATGGTGTATGGCCGAACGCCATGGGGAATGTTTGCTGAGTATAAGGTTGATGTATCTTAGATGATTAACTTGTTTATCATTAGATTAATGAATAAAAGTGGTATGAATGGTATTGTCGTAATTATAAGCAAAATTGAAGGATCATGGGTTCGGCCATGGCCGAACCCCATGAGGAATGGTTTATGGACTTAAACATGAAAGGAAATCAAATGGAACATGTTTTAATTGATTGTTATATTATAAGGTAACGAGACCTCATAAGGTGTGTACGATCGTGAGCGGTTACCGTACGAAAGCGCAAGGACACATAGTGGTCTTTGGTAGGATTCCACCTCTTTGAAACCATGGAATTATGTACATTGTTTTTATCTCATTTATGATGGTTTATGTTGTAAAAATTATATGTTTCAAATATGAGATTTTAAATGATATGATTCGTATAATTGCATAGCATGTGGACATTTGCATCTCATGCATGGTATGGGAGGGACGATATGTAACCGGAGATCCACACTCCGTCGGGGCATCCGTAATACAATCGTGGGGGATACCTTGATGAGGAGTTTTCCATCAAGAGGTAACCGGAGATCCACACTCCGTCGGGGCGTCCGTAATACAATCGTGGGGATACCTTGATGAGGAGCTTTCCATCAAGAGGTTACTATGTGTTTGTGATGGGTGGGACTCATTGCATATGATAGCAGGGCATGGCATTGAATCGGCATGATTATGATCTTTATTATCATGCAATGTTTCTGGTTTTTATCGGTATGATTGGATCTCTATTATCATACACTGTTTTGGATACGATGCTTTATAAGTATGGTATGATATATTATATCTGGATTTTTGGTACTAACCCATGTGTTAGCTTTACTTGGAATACCTACTGGGCGCGTTGTTCTAACGCCCTACTTCTACCCTAGTGGATGATACAAGAAACAAGGAGAAGGATGAACGCGAAACGGGCCAAGCATAGGAGCTTGTGAATTTGCTACGGTTGGATGTTTGGTTGGATAATTATCTTATGTTAATTATGGAATAAAGGCATGACATACTTTGCTATCTGAAATGGAATAGAACTGGGTTCTATGATGATTCCGCATGTTTTGATTTTAATTCTGCATGTTTATATTGTTATGTGTGAACCGTTTTCAATGGACTTATTCTATGCACACATAGGGTTGGCCAGTTAAGGGTCAGACTTTAGAAGTTCAGACTTAGCTCGCATCGTGACGTCCCACTGTCTATCACTCTTTGTTTATAAAAAAAAAAAAAATAGACTCTGATTTTTGAAAAGGGAAAGCATAGTGAAAAGGACGGGGCGTTACAAAAATAGACTTACAACGGCTCTTATTTTGATTTTGCAGGAAAGAGGCAAGGGTTATGAAGTACAATGCGATGCTTCCGGAGAAGGACTTGGGTGTGTCCTCAGTCAAACTCATCGTGTGGTGGTTTATGGTTCAGGACAACTGAAAATACATGAACGCCTCTATCCAACGCACGATCTTGAACTAGCCGCAGTGGTCTTCATTCTCAAAAGCTGGAGAAATTATCTATATGGCGAGAAATTTGAAGTGTTTTCAGATCATAAGAGTTTGAAGTACCTTTTTGATTAGAAAGAGCTCAACCTAAGGCAGCTCAGATGGATGGAATATCTGGCAGATTATGAATTCCCACTTCGTTATCACCCTGGCAAGGAGAACAAGGTGGCGGATGCCCTCAGTCGCATATCACATGCATCAGTGGCATGTTTGATCAGGATAGAATGGGACATGCTGAATACCATTCCAGAGTTTAATCTTTATATCAATAACCATGGCAGTATGTACAATTTGATCATACGGTCCAACATGGTTACCAAGATTGAACAGGAACAGTGGATAGACCCGGAAGTGGAGGAGATATGGGCCAAGATATCTACTGGTGAAGTCATACCGGAATGGGAGTTACGACCAGGACAAGGTCTTATATTCCGAGGAAGGATTTATGTGCCTAAGAGTGGCATAAAAGAGTTACTGATTGAGGCACATCAGACCAAACTCTCAATTCATCCGGGTAGCACCAAGATAAATCACGGCCTGAAGAGACATTACTGGTGGCACGGACTCAAAAGAGATGTGGCAGAATTTGTGGCTCATTGCTTAACGTGTCAGTAGACTAAGACGGAACATCAGAAGCCACCAAGGTTACTTAAACCCTTACCAGTGTCGGAATGGAAATGGGAGCACATTTCCATGGATTTTGTGACAGGGTTGCCAAGGTCTTCAAAGGGCAACGATGAGATATGGGTCGTGGTAGACCGACTGACCAAGTTTGCACATTTCATTCCGATCAGGATGACAGAGTCATCTGAGACTTTAGGTCGGCGGTATATCAGGGATATCATCAGATTGCATGGTATTCCTCGGACTATTGTGTCCGATAGAGATGGTCGATTCACCGGCAGAGTATGCAGTCGGCCATGGGAATATACCCACTGACTAATACAGCATTCCATCCACAGACTGATGGGCAGTCTGAGAGGACAATACAAACATTGGAGGATATGCTGAGAGCATGTATGCTAGATTTCAAGGGTGGATGGGAGGATCATTTGCCGTTGGTAGAATTTTCATACAACAACAGTTTCCAGGCAAGCCTTTAGATGGTTCCATTTGAGGCATTATATGGTAGACCATGTAGATCACCTGTGTGCTGGACAGAGGCCGGTGAACCTGCACTAATTGGACCTGAGTTGGGTGCAGAGACTACAACGCATATACAGTTGATACAGCAACATCCATTGACTGCGTAAAGTCGTCAGAAGAGCTATGCTAACAAGAGGAGGAGGTTCCTTGAATTTGAAGTGGGGGACATGATGTTCTTGAAAGTCTTGCCATGAAAAGGACACATGAGATTTGGAAAGAAAGGGAAATTGTCGCCAAGATATGTGGGACCGTTTTCAATCATAAGAAGGATGCGGGACGTGGCCTATCAATTGGCACTCCCATCACAGTTGGCATCTTTGTACGATGTGTTCCATATATCGATGTTGAGGAAGTACAATCCTGATCCCTCTCATGTACTGAACATACAAGACATAGAGGTCCAAAGCGACGTGACATACGTCGAAAAACCTGTCGGAGTGGTGGACACAGAACAAAGGGTATTACGGAACCGAGCGATCTAGTTTGTCAAAGTGGTATGGGATTGACATGGCATTGAGGAAGCCACATGGGAACTCGAGTCGGAAATGAGGACAGCTCATCCTGAGTTATTTATGTAAATATTTGAAACCCTACTTCACTCGATTTTCGGGACGAAAATTTTAAAAAGAGGGTTGTATTATAACACCCCAGATTTTCAAGTGATTAATATATATGAAAATTACCCATTTAATTTGTGGATTATTAGATATGGACCTTATATGGGTAAAGTGTTGGGTGATTGCCCAATTAACGCCCAACGGATGGTGGAAACGGTTTTAATAAAATTAAATGGGGCTGAATTAAATTAGTAATGCATTATGTCTATAATTTATTATTATGCGCATAAAGGGAACTTAGAAGATTGTCTTGGCCATGAGACATGCGCATGATGTGCTAGAATATCTTTAAAAAGGGGATTGCTAAATAAATAAGATGTCTAAAATTAATAGAAGATTAGATGGCCGTGTGTGACATTGCATATCCAAGATTATGCGCAAAGTGTATCATGGAAAGGAGTCCTTTCCTTGTTAGGAGTGGTACTTGGGAAGTTGCTAATTACAAGAGGGGTGCACGGCAACTTCTAAGTATAATACACGGCTGAAAACATTACTTGCTATCTAAGCAAGATAGGATCGAGTGGAATAATAGAAAGGAGGCGCATAAGGAAGAAAGGTCGGCAGCTTCTATATGACCGATTGGAATTTTATAAAAGGAGGGTAGCAAGGGCGCATGGCACACACACAACATTAAGAAGGGATTGACGCTGGTGTGCTCTGACTAGAAGGTGTTCTCAGCTTTGGGAAAGATCAAGAAGAAGGAGAAGATTGGAAGAGCAAGAACAAGCGAAGGAAAACCGGAGGAGTCGCGGAATCGGTAAGTAATTTGATAATTTTGTTTAAGATAAGGAACCATAGGGTTCGGCCATGGTGTTTGGCCGAACCCCATGGAAGAAAATGGGGGGATGAATGCTGGGGTTTAAATGGAAAAGTTGGACCATAGGGTTCGGCCCTGGTGTATGGCCGAACCCCATGGAAAGACATGGTTTAATTTATGGATTTTTAATGATGAAAACCATGAAATAATTATGTATGTTTTAAAAGAGTTTAACTGGTTTAAAGAGAAGTTGTTGAACCATAGGGTTCGGCCAAATGAAGGGCCGAACCCCATGGAGAAACATTGGTTATGTTCTATGGATGACAAAGTTGTAAATATAGGCCAAAATGATGGATCATGGGTTCGGCCATGGTGTATGGCCGAACCCCATGAGGTCTCTTTTATGGACTTGATTGGTTAAGGAATTTATATGGGTCTAATGACTTTTAAAGAAAGGATTATGAACCATAGGGTTCGGCAATGGTGGAGGATGGTTATTATTTTAGAAAGAAATTAATGATGGACTTTTGGATCAAAAAGGGAAGGAACCTTGATTATGGATTCAAGGATGGTAATTGCTATAATTAGAATGTTAGACATCATAGGGTTCGGCCATGGTGTATAGCCGAACCCCATGAAGTAATTTTTTAATGGGTCCCTCATTGGTGGATCATGTTTGGATTAAGGGATCGGTTATGGGTCATGTATGGACCTAATATGATTAAAGGAATAGCAAAAATATAATTATGGTCTAAAATGAAAAATCATGGGTTTGGCCATGGTGTATGGCCGAACCCCATGATGAATGTTTTTATGAACTTAGGTAGTTACCAAGAGAGTGAGGTTCGGCCATGATGTATAGCCGAACCCCACTAAGGTGTGTTTTGATGGACTAAGTGTTTAAATAAATTAACTTAGGGATTTGTATAAGTGGCAAAGAAGTAAATAAGAGTGAAAGTGATAGACCATGGGTTCGGCCATGGTGTATGGCCGAACCCCATGGGAAATGATTTAGGGATTTAATTATAGACCTATGTTCATGGTTTAAGTATTGGCTATGGATAGGTATACTGGAAATATTGTAATTAAAGTGAATTAATGGACCATGGGTTCGGCCATGGTGTATGGCCGAACCCCATGGGAATTGTTTGGTGAACTTAGGGTCTATACATGTTATATTAAAAAGAATGGAATGGACAACCATGGTAATGACGTAAATAAGTGAAAATAAGGGACCATGGGTTTGGCCATACAGGAATGGTTTATGGACTTCAACATAATAGGAAATCAAATGGAACATGGTTTTAATTGATTAATGTATTATAAGGTAACGGGACCTCATAAGGTGTGTACGATCGTGAGCGGTTACCGGATGAAAGCGTAAGGACACGTAGTGGTCTTTGGTAAGATTCCACCTCTTTGAAACCATGGATTTATGTACAAAGTTTCTTATCTTATTTTGATGAATTTTATGATGTAAAAGATGTGTTTCAAATTATGAATTTTAATGCTATGTTTATTATATAAAATAACATGTGTTTCATTGGCATCTCATGCATGGCATGGGGTGAAGGATATGGAACCGGAGGGGCCACACGCCGTCGGGGCTTCCGAAAAACCTATGTGGGATACCTTGATGTTCTTTTCCATCAGGAAGAAACCGAAGGGTCCACACTCCGTCGGGGCGTCCGAAAGACCTATGTGGGGGTACTTTTATGTACATGTGATGGGTGGGACTCATTGCATTTGTCATCATTGCATGGCATGGTTTATATGGCTTTTGACATTATGATATTATTATATATGTTTTGTACTAACCATGTGTTAGCCCTAATTGGAATACCTACTGGGTACGTTGTTCTAACGCCCTACTTCTACCCTAGTGGATGATACAGGTAACAAGGGGAACGATGAAAGTGAAACGGACCAGGCATAGGAGCTTGGATGATTATAGTTTATATTTTGATTAAGTTACTCATGGACTTGTATTTGAGTAACTAGACTTCGGACATGTAATATTATAATTCCGCATGTTATGATTTTAGTTCCGCATGTTTATGTTGTTATGTGTGAACCGTTTTCATGGACTTAGTCCATGCACATATAGGGTTGGCCAGTTAAGGGTCGGACTTTAGAAGTTTGGACTTAACTCGCGTCGTGACATCCCGCTCTTTGTCTCACTCTGTTATTTAAAAAAAGAAAAAGAAAAATAGACTCGGATTTTCGAAAAGCGTAGAGTGACAAAGGGCAGGGCGTTAGAGCAACTTTTGGAAATTTCTAATTTAGGCTACTATTTAAAATTGGTATTTTCTAATTTTTAAAAATATAATATTAGAAAGTTACCTAAATTCAAAAGTTTCTTTTCAAAATAGTTGAAATTCTAGAGTTTATATAGATTTGGAAGTATTACTAAATTTAGAAACTTGTTGAATTGAGAAATTTCTTTTTTTAGAAATTTTATAATTTTAGATATTATTTCTATTTTTCAAAATACTGCTAGTTTTGGAAATTTCTATTTTAGGCTACTACTTAAAACTGGTAGTTTCTATTTTTAGAAACTACAATTTTAGTAGGTTACCGACATTTTAAAAGTTTCATTTTAAAATTGTTGAAATTATAGAATTTATAAAGATTTGGAAGTCTTACTAAATTTAGAAACTTGTTGAATTGAGAAATTTATATTTTTAGATATTATTTATATTTTTCAAAATACTGATACTTTTGGAAATTTCTATTTTAGGTTACTATTTAAAATTGGCAGTTTCTATTTTTAGAAACTACAATTTTAAAAGGTTAACGACATTATGAAATTTTTATTTTAAAATAGTTAAAATTATAGAATTTATATAGATTTGGAAATCTTACTAAATTTAGAAACTGGTTGAATTGAGAAATTTATATTTTTAGAAATTTTATAATTTTACATATTACTACTATTTTTCGAAATACTACTACTTTTGGATATCTAATTTAGTCAACTATTTAAAATTGGCAGTTTCTATTCTTAGAAGTTATAATCTTAGAAAGTTACCTAAATTTAAAAGTTTCTTTTCAAAATATTTGAAATTCTAAAATTTATATAGATTTGGAAGTATTACTAAATTTAGAAACTTGTTAAATTGAGAAATTTCTATTTTTAGAAATTTTATAATTTTAGATATGTTTTCTATTTTCGAAATACTGCTATCTTTAGAAATTTTCTATTTTAGGCTACTATATTAAAACTGGTACTACAATTTTAGGAGGTTACCGACATTTTAAAAGTTTCTTTTTAAAATATTTGAAATTATGGAGTTTATATAGATTTGGAAGTCTTACTAAATTTAGAAACTCGTTGAATTGAGAAATTTATATTTTTAGAAATTTTATATTTTTAGATATTATTTATATTTTTCGAAATACTTATGTAAAACCCCAAATTTTCAAGTTATTAATATATATGAAAATTATCCATTTAATTTGTGAATTATTAGATATGAATCTTATATGGGTAAAGGGTTGGGTCATTGCCCAATCAAGACCCAACGGTTTTGGAATTGGTTTCAATAAAATTAAATGGAGTTGAATTTAATTAGTAATGCAACATAAATAAATAAAGGAACTTGGAATAATTGTTGCATGGCCGAATTTAAGATGTGCATATACAAGAAGATTGCTTATGGCCGTGTGTAGGGATTTGCAAATCCAAGGTTAGGCGCATAAGATCATTTAAAAAGGGTATGTAAATTGTCTAAAATTAAATAAAGAAGTTATTTTAAACAAAGATTGTATGGCCGTATGTGATATTGCTAGATTGGAAGGTCGGCAACATCTAATTAAGGCAACACAAAGGGGCGCACGACATAAGGGAATTGTATCTTGGTACCTTCTAAATAGAGGACCAATTGGACATTAAAGGCAGCTAGAGGCTCACGGCAATTGCTATTGCAATTGTGGAATTTTTATTAAAGAAAGTGGGAAGCAAGGGACGCACGGTACTTGCCATCTTCTAAAGAATCTTAGCACCTTCTAAGATTGGCCAATTGGAAGTAATAAAAGAGGCAACAAGGAGGGGCGCACGGCTTACACACATAGCCAAATTCTTTCTCCCTCTCAAGTTATCGTTCAAGGCATTACATCAAGAGGAGGAAGAAAAGGCAGCCAGCAAGAGGTGTTCTAGGCTTGGGAAAAAAAAAATCAAGAAGAAAGGAGAAGGATTGGAAGAACAAGAATCAATCGGAACCGGTTAATATTTTATAATTTTTGTTTAAAAGAAAAAAAACCATAGGGTTCGGCCATGGTGTATGGCCGAACCCCATGGAAGAGAATTGGTAGATGGAAGTAGTAAATTTAATGGAAAGAATGGACCATAGGGTTCGGCCATGCACCATGGCCGAACCCCATGGAAGGACATGGATTAGTTAATGAAGGTTTGAGTGATAAAAGCCATAGAATAATATGATGATGTTAAAAGGGTTTTAATGGATGATTTTTGTGAAGATCCTTAGACCATGGGTTCGGCCATGGAGTATGGCCGAACCCCATAAATAATTATGGATTTATGTTCATGAATTTAGATCTTGTAAACCATGGAAAGACATTGTGTATTTTGATGGGTTGAAAACCATGGATGGTTGGAATATTATGATTGGATTTAAAAGAGTAAAAATGGAACCATATGGTTCGGCTATGGTATATGGCTGAACCCCATTGAAAAGATATTAATAATTTTAATGGATTTAAATGATGGAAGATCATAGATGAATGTTCATTGATTAAATGGAAGATCAAGGATTAAATAATTGTCAAGATCATGAACCATAGGGTTCGGCCATGGTGTATGGCCGAACCCCATGGAGAATGTTACTAATTTAGAAAGTGAATGGAAAAGGTTAGATTTGTCTCTATGGGTGAGGTTCGGCCATGGTGTATGGCCGAACCCCACTAAAGTTTATTTTATGGAAGTTGTTTATTAAATTAGAATGTTTCTAATTATGGAAGGATGTATGCTAAATTTGGAAACTTGCTAATTATGGATTCTTTAATAATGGATGCAATGAAGATAATTGGGAGTTAGGCATCATAGGGTTCGGCCATGACGCTTGGCCGAACCCCATGAACCAATTATGGATATGTTATGTTTATAATGGCAAAGTTGTAAATACATGCTAAGATGGAAGGTTAGCCATGAATGGCAATATTGTAATTTAAATGTAAATTAAGATATCATAGGGTTCGGCCATGGTGTGTGGCCGAACCCAATGAATCAAGTTAAATGGATTTTATGAACTTAAGATAGTGAGTGGATTAATGGAGAGACAATGATAGAGGTAATGACATTTTGATAATTAAGTGAAAATAAGGGACCATGGGTTCGGCCATGGTGTATGGCCGAACCCCATGGGGAATGTTTGCTGAGCATAAGGTTGATGTATCTTAGATTATTAACTTGTTTATCATTAGATTAATGAATAAAAGTGGTATGAATGACATTGTTGTAAATATAAGCAAAATTGAAGGAACATGGCCGAACCCCATGAGGATTGTGTTTATGGACTTAAACAATATTGTAAATTAAGTGGAACTTGGTTTTAATTGATTGTTATATTATAAGGTAACAGGACCTCAAAAGGTGTGTACGATCATGAGCGGTTACCAGACGAAAGACGTAAGGACACGTTAGCGGTCTTTGGTAGGAATCCACCTCTTTGAAACCATGGGTTTATGTACAATGTTTTATCTTGATTTGATGAATTTATATTGCAAAGGATATGTTTCAAAATATGATTTTAAATGCTATGTTTATATGATAAAATAGCATGTGTTGGATTTGTTTCAAAATGTGATTTTAATGCTATGTTTATATGATAAAATAGCATGTGTTTGGATATGTTTCAAAATGTGATTTTTAATGCTATGTTTATATGATAAAATAGCATGTGTTTCATTGGCATCTCATGCATGGCATGGGGTGAAGGATTTATAACCGGAGGGGTTACACTCCGTCGGGGCGTCCGAAAAACCTATGTGGGGTAACTTGATGTGCATTTCCATCAGGAAGAAACCGGAGTGTCCACACTCCGTCGGGGCGTCTGAAAGACCTATGTGGGGGTACTTTTATGTACATGTGATGGGTGGGACTCATTGCATTTGTCATCATTGCATGGCATTGTTTTATATGGTTTTGGACATTATGTTATTGTATATGTTTTGTACTAACTATGTGTTAGCCCTAATTGGAATACCTATTGGGCGCGTTGTTCTAACGCCCTACTTCTACCCTAGTGGATGATACAGGAAATCAGGGGAACGATGAACGCTAGACGGGCAAGGCATAGAAGCTTGGATGATTTAGTTTATATTTTTAATAAAGTTACTCATGAACTTGTAGTTTGAGTATCTAGATTTTGGAATATAATAACTTAGATGGTTTGATGTTTATTTGGATAATTATGATATTTGAATGATGATTAAAGACTGGACGTACGTTGCTATCTGAATGGAATAGAACTTGGTTCTATTATAATTCCGTATGTTATGGATTTTATTCTGCATGTTATGATTTTATTCCGTATGTTGATATTGTTGTGTGTGAACCATTTTCGTGGACTTAGTCCATGCACACATAGGGTTGGCCAGTTAAGGCTCGGACTTTGGAAATTCGGACTTAGCTCGCGTCGTGACGTCCTGCTCTTTATCACTACTCTGTTATAAAAAAAAAAAAAAATAGACTTTGATTTTTCGAAAGGAAAGCGAGTGAAAAAGGGCGGGGCATTACAGTTAGTATCAGATTGAACAAGAAACATTGAATCTTTCGGAGTAAATTAATCCGGCCCCCGTGCATTAATTTACTTCGTTAGACTCAGACGGATGATAGCAAAGGAAGTACAGTCAAAATATTCGGATTATCAAACATAGCAACATAGGATGTATTTCCCCAGAAACAAAGCAAAAATCAAGAGTGCTTATTTGTAAATCTTCCCCAAAAATTAGGAAATACAAATTTTTATGATGGAAACTAAGTCATGATATTTTTTCAATGGCTTCGGGAAAGATGCCTCCAAGGGGAAGACCAAGGATGTAACACCTTGGATTTTTAATTTATTATTTTTATGAAATTATCCATTTTAATTGTGAATTTTAGATTGGATCTTAAATGGATAAAGAATTGGGCCATGACCCAATTAGGACCCAGTTGATTTTGGAATTGGTTTTATTAAAATTAAATGGGGTTGAATTAATTTAGTGATGCATTATATCTAAATTAAATAAGATTGTGCATGGCCGTGTGTAGAGATATTTCATATCTACATTATATGCATGGGATCTTTTAAAAAGGGTATGCATATAGTTTTAAATTAAATAAAAGAAGTGTCTAAATTTAAACACAAGGGCACACGACAATGGGGCATGGTTTATCTTAAGCACATTCCAAAAATGAGAGAGGGGCGCATGGCATCTTCTATTTAAATCAAGAGGAGGTTTTAAAAGAGGCAACAAGGGGTCGGCAATGGCTATCTTAAGAGGGCACACGGCATTAAGCAATTGCATCTAAGGCACCTCCTAAATTAAGATCAAGAGGAAGTGATAAAAGGAGAGACAAAGAGGGGTACACGGTTTTTACACCTTCATAGCCGAACCCTCTCTTTATCTCTCTCAATCTCTCATTCTCGCCAAAGCGCAAGGAGAAGAAGAAGGCAGCCAGCAAGAGGTGTTTTTGGTTGAAAGAAATTATGAAGAAAGGAGAAGGATTGGAAGAGCAAGAAATCAAACGGAAACGGTTAGTATTTTTATTTGATAAATTTGTTTTGAAATAAAAGAACCATAGGGTTCGGCCATGGTGTTTGGCCGAACCCCATGGAGGAAGATTGGAGATGGGTTTAATGATTTAAATGGAAAAGAAAGAACCATAGGGTTCGGCCATGCACCATGGAAAGACTTGATTTATTTTATTGGGTTTTTTTTTATAAGAATGAAAACCATGGAAGTTATTAATAAGTTTATGGGGTTTTCAAACATGAAGATAATGGATTTATATTTATGTTTTTAAAAGGATTTTAAATGGAAGATCATTGATAATGTAATATGATGTTTGGAGGGGTGAGGTTCGGCCATGGTGTATGGCCGAACCCCACCAAATAAATTTATGAAATTGGAGTTTTCATAGGCATTGGATTATATGGACATAAGGTTAATAATTTTTAATGGAACCATAGGGTTCGGCCATGAGTATGGCCGAACCCCATGGAAGGGTTATTGATAAAATGTAACGGAGTTAAATTAATGGTCAAGATCATGAACCATAGGGTTCGGCCATGGTGTATGGCCGAACCCCATGGGGTTGTTTTGGAATGGTAGATGGATTTTTGGTTGCTAATTATGGAAAGGGGAGTTTATTTATGGAAACCTTCTAATAATGGAAGGTGGAATTTAATTAGAAAGCTTCCAATTATGGAAGGAGTTGCTAAAATTAGAAAGCTTCCAATTATAGAAGGAGTTTGCTAAAATGAGAAAGTTTCTATTATTGGAGGGTGAAGATTAAATTAGAAAGTTTTAATTAGGAACTTTCTAATTATGGAATTTTAAATTGGTAAGTTTCAATTATGAAAGGTTATTGAATAAATATGGACTTTCTAAATAAAAATTTTGGAAACCATAGGGTTCGGCCGAACCCCATGGAGTTGGATTGGTATTTTAATGTAAGTAAAATTATTAAAATACAAGGATGGTTATTAATTTAGAAAGGATTTAAGGTGGATATTAAATTAGTAACTTACTAATTATGGAACTTAGATTAAATGGAAGGTGATTTTAAATTTGGGAACCTTCTATTTATGGAAGGTAAACCATGGATGGCAAAGTTGTAATTTCATGCCAAAATGGAGGATCATGGGTTCGGCCAAGGTATATGGCCGAACCCCATGAGGTCTATTTTGTGAACTCGGATTAATGGGTTAATTATTAGTCTAAATACATAATGAATGAGAATAAGGGACAATGATAGCCATGAATGGCATTTTTGTAATTAAGGGAAAATAAGGGACACCATGGCCGAACCCCATGAGGAATTATTTGGAAAACTTAGATGTTTAGGATCTATGTATTTGGATCTAAACATGGGAATTGATTGGCGGACCTAGGGCTATGGTTATGAACAATGGCATAATTGTAATTAACTAAAGATTAGACCATGGGTTCGGCCAAGGTGTATGGCCGAACCCCATGGAGTTTTGTTTATGGACTTAGAACCTTGTAAATCAAGTGGGACTTGGTGTTGATTTATTATTATATTATAAGGTAATGGGATCTCGCAAGCGATGCACGATCGGTGATCGATTCTTGGACGGAAGCGCACGAACTCGTGAACGGTCTCTGGTAGGATTCCACCTCTTTGAAACCATGAGTTTATGTACCCTTGTTTTATCTTATGTTTGATGAAATTTATGTTTCAAAGGATATGCTTTATATGAATTTTAAATGCTATGTTTATTTGTTTAAATAACATGTATTGATTATATTTCAAAAGGTGATTTTCAATGCTATGTTTATGTTATAAAATAGCATGTGTTTGATTGGCATCTCATGCATGCATGGGATGGAGGATTTGTACTCGGAGGGGTCACACTCCGTCGGGGCGTCCGAAAAACCTATGTACGATACCTTGATGTGATTTTCCATCAAGAAGAATCCAGAGGGTCCACACTCCGCCGGGGCGTCCGGAAGACCTATGTGGTGGGTACTTTATGTACATGTGATGGGTGGGACTCATTGCATTTGTCATCATTGCATGGCTTGGTTTTTACATGGTTTTATATATTATGTTATAATATATGTTTTTGTACTAACCATGTGTTAGCCGTAACTGGAATACCTACTGGGCGCGTTGTTCTAACGCCCTACTTCTACCCTAGTTGATGATATAGGAAATCAGGGGAATGACGAACGCAAGATGGTCCAGGCATAGGAGCTTGGAAGACTTATTTTATATCTTTTGAATAAAGTTACTCATGAACTTGTATTTGAGTATCTAGATTTCGGAATGTAATAACTTGGATGGATGGATGTTAATTTTGATAATTATGGTGTTTGAATGATGATTAAGGACTTGACGTACTTTGCTATCTGACTGGAATAGAACTTGGTTCTATTATTATTCCGCAATTATGCTTTTTATTCCGCATGTTGATATTGCTATGTGTGAACCATTTTCGTGGACTTAGTTCATGCACACATAGGGTTGGCCAGTTAAGGGTCGAACTTTGGAAGTTCGGACTTAGCTCGCGTCGTGACGTTCCGCGCTCTATCACTCTACTCTGTTATAAAAAATATATATATATACTCTGAATTTACGGGAAAGAATCGAGTGAAAAAAGGTGGGGGGTTACAAAGGAGAAATACCCGACAAAACCCAAATCGGAGTGAAAAGGAGGTAGAACACCCCCGAAATGAGGAAGAACGAAAATCTCAACATGAAGATGAGGAACGACAATTTCAACATGAAGAGGAGGAACAACCATCCCTCCACGAGGAGGAGGAACAAAGCATCGTGAACATACCGGTGGTGCCTCCTGAACTACAGAACTTGGTTCAAGCGGTGGTCACTTCAGTGCTACAACAGCACCTGAACGAGAAGGGAACCACCAATGAGCCCAATGACAGGAGCATGGTTAGGAACTTCCAGCAGCAGCACCCTCTTTACTTCAAAGGGAGAGAAGGGGCTGTCGGAGTGGGAAAACTGGCTTAAGAAGATCACTCAGATCCTGACCTTGCTCAAAATTGTGAACCATGCTGACAAGATTTTACTGGCCACATCACAACTGATTGATGATGCAGGTAAATGGTGGGAGGTGATAGAGAAGCAGCGATCACTTCTTCAGGAAGGAGAGAGGACTGCAATGACTTGGGAGCAGTTCTCAGCTACCTTCCTGGAACATTATTTCCCTGAGGAGGAGAAGGAGCGTCAGACTCAGGCTTTTCTATCTTTGGTACAAGGTACCATGACGGTGGCAGAGTACCACCAGGAGTTTCTCAGTTTGTTTGTATATGCATTCTATATGGTGGATACAAAGTATCGGAGGGCACATAAGTTTGAGCGGGGCATACGGCCAATCATAAGGGCCAAGGTAACCATTTTTAAAGCAACCACATTGGCAGAGGTGGTCAGCAGTGTAACACCCCAGATTTTCAAGTAATTTAAATATATGAAAATTACCCATTTAATTTGTGAATTTTAGATATGGATCTTATATGGGTAAAGCGCTGGGTCATTGCCCAATTAAGACCCAACGGTTTTTGAAATGGTTTCAATAAAATTTAAATGGGGTTGAATTAAAAGGATATGCGCATGAGATGTATGTAGGATTTTCATATCTACATTGACATGCTAGAATATCTTAAGAAGATATCTAAAATGAAATAAATATTGTATGGCCGAATTTTAGATATCCATATCCAAGATTATGTGCTAGAATATTTTTAAAAAGGGGATTGCTAAATAATAACATGTCTAGAGATAAATATAGATGGCTTGGTCGCATGAACAGATATGAATATCTATGTGATGCGCATAAGATCATTTATAAGGAGTCCTTTCTTTGTTAGGAGTAATACAAGGGAAATTGCTAATTAAAGACTCTCCCTAAGTAGGAAGCAAGGGGGCGCATGGCACTAAGTAATTGCCATCTTGGTACCTTCTAAATAGAGGACCAATTGGAGATTAAAGGAAGCAAGGGGCGCACGGCCCTAAGGGGGAATTGTTATCTTAAGCACCTTCTAAGTTGGGACCAAGGGAAGGTTTTATAAAAGAAATACATAGCAAGGGCGCACGGCACATACACATTCATAGCCGAATTATCTTTCTTTCTCTCAGGTTCTCATTCTCGGTAATACATCAAGAGAAGGAGAAGGCAGCCAGCAAGAGGGAAAGATCAAGCAGGAAAAGGATTAGAAGAGCAAGAACAACCGAGGGAAAACCGGAGGAGTCGCGGAACCGGTAAGTGGTTTTAATATTTTTGTTTAAGATAAGGAACCATACGGTTCGACCATGGTGTATGGTCAAACCCCATGGAAGAAGATTGGGAGATGATTTTGATAACTTTAATGGAAGCATGAACCATAGGGTTCGGCCATAGTACATGGCCGAACCCCATGAAAGAATATTGATTTAATGTATGGATTTTTAATAATGAAAACCTTGGGCGGTTAGATGTTTTTGAATGGATTCAAAAGAGGGAATATGGAACCATATGGCCGAACCCCATGGAAGGACATGGATTATTTAATGGAGGTTTGAATGATGAAAACCATGGAATAATATGATGATGTTAAAAGGTTTAAAGGAGGATAAAAATCATGAACCATGGGTTCGGCCATGGTGTATGGCCGAACCCCATGGAAAAATATAGATGGATTTAATTTGGTGATGATCGAATGGAGATCATGGAGATGATGGTAATTTTGTAAATATAGGCCAAATTGAAAGATCATGGTTCGGCCATGGTGTATGGTCGAACCCCATGAGGTCTTGTATGGATTTTAAAAGAGGATTTTGAACCATAGGGTTCGGCCATGGTGTATGGCCGAACTCCACTAGGGTTTATTTTATGGGAGTTGTTTATTAATTTATAAAGGATCTAAAGATAGAAGAATGGAAGGATGGATATTAAATTTAGAAAGTTTCTAATTATGGACTTTTGGATTGTTTTTGGAAGGAACCTTGAATATGGATTCAATGATGTTAATTGCTATATTTAGAAAGTTAGACATCATAGGGTTCGGCCATGGTGTATGGCCGAACCCCATGAAGTAAATTTTAATGGGTTCTTCATTGGTGGAACATGTTTGGATTAAGGAACCGGTTATGGGTTATGTATGGACCTAATATTATTAAAGGAATGGCAAAAATGTAAATATGGTCTAAGATGAAAAATCATGGGTTCGGCCATGGTGTCTGGTCGAACCCCATGTTGAATCTTTTTATGGTTCTATGGTTGGGGATCATTGGAGGATCCATGTATATAATGTACAAATGAATGGATCTATGTTTTGGAACCTAAACCTAAGATTATAAGTCATTTAAATGGTGAATGAATTATGTATGAATGGCAATGTTGTAAATATAAGCAAAAAAATGAAGGATCATGGGTTCGGCCATGATGTATGGTCGAACCCCACGAGGTAGGTTTGTGGATCAAAACATGGACTTAAGCATGTATTAATGAATGAAAGGTTTGAAATGATTAGAACAATGGCAATTCGGTAATTAAGTGAAAATAACGGACCATGGGTTCTGCCATGGTGTATGGCCGAACCCCATGAGGATTGTGTTTATGGACTTAAACAATATTGTAAATTAAATGAGACATGTTTTAATTGATTGATATATTATAAGGTAACAGGACTTCACAAAGTGTGTACGATCGTGAGCGGTTACCGGACGGAAGTGCAAGGACACGTAGTGGTCTTTGGTAGGATTCTACCTCTTTGAAATCATGGGTTGAATGTACAATGTTTTATCTTATTTTGATGATTTTATATTGCAAAGGATAGGTTTCAAAATGTGAATTTTAAATGCTATGTTTATATGATAAAATAGCATGTGTTGGATATGTTTCAAAATATGATTTTTAATGCTATGTTTTTATGATAAAGTAGCATGTGTTTCATTAGCATCTCATGCATGGCATGGGGTGAAGGATTTGTAACCGGAGGGGCCACATTCTGTCGGGGCGCCCAAAAAACCTTTGTGGGATACCTTGATGTGCTTTTCCATCAAGAAGAAACCGGAGGGTCCACACTCCGACGGGGCATCCGACAAACCTATGTGGGGGTACTTTTATGTACATGTGATGGGTGTGACTCATTGCATTCAACATCATGACATGCCATGGTTTATATGGTTTTTGGACTATATGTTATTATATATGTTTTGTACTAACCATATGTTAGCCCTAATTGGAATACCGACTGGGCGCGTTGTTCTAATGCCCTACTTCTACCTTAGTGGATGATACAGGAAACAAGGAGAAGGATGAACGCGAAATGGGCCAGGCATCGAAGCTTGGATGATTTAGATTATATTTTGAATAAAGTTATTTAGGGACATGCATTTGAGTAACTAGTTTCCGGGCATGTAATAACTTAGATAGTTGGATGTTTGGTTGGATAATTAGCTTATATTAATTATGGAATAAAGACTTGACGTACTTTGCTATCTGAAATGGAATAGAACTGGGTTCTATTATGATTCCGCATGTTATGATTTTTATTCTGCATGTTTTGATTTTAATTCCGCATGTTGATATTGTTATGTGTGAACCGTTTTCATGGAGTTAGTCCATGCCCACATAGGGGTGGCCACTTAAGGGTCGGACTTAGCTCGCGTCGTGACGTCCCGCTCCCGCTCTCTATCACTCTTTGTTTATAAAAAAAAGAAAAAATAGACTCTGATTTTCAGAAAGAAAGCGAGTGAAAAAGGGCGGGGCGTTACAGTTGGTATCAGAGCGAACTAGAAACATTGAATCTTTCGGAGTAAATTAATCCGGCCTCCGTGCATTAATTTACTTCGTTAGACTCAGACGGATGATAGCAAAGGAAGTAAAGTCAAAATAATTGGATTAATCAAACATAGCAACATAGGATATATTTTCCTCAAAAACAAAACAAAATCAAGAGTGCTTATTTGGAAATTTTCGCAAAAATAGGAAATAAAAATTTTATGATGAAAACTAAGTCATGATATGTTTCAATGGATTAGGGAAAAATGCCTCGAAGGGGAAGGCTAAAGAGAAATACCCGACAAAACCCAAATGGGGGTGAAGATAAGGTATAACAACCTCGTAATGAGGATGAATGACAATCTCATCATGAAGAGGAAGAACAACCATCCCACCAAGAGGAGGAGGAACAAAGCAACGTGAACATACTGGCGGTGCCTCCTGAACTACAAAACCTGGTTCAAGCGGTGGTTACTTCGGTGCTTCAACAACACTTGAACGAGAATTGAACCACCAAAGAGACAAATGACAGGAGCATGGTCAGGGACTTCCAGCAACAGTGCCCTCCTTACTTCAAAGGGAGAGAAGGGGTTGTTGGAGTAGAAAATTGGCTAACGAAGATCACTCAGATCCTGACCTTACTCAAGATTGCGAGTCATGCTAATAAGATTTTACTGGCCACGTCACAACTGATCGACGATGCCAGTAATGGTGGGAAGTGGTAGAGTAGCAGAGAGCACTTCTTCCGGAAGGAGAGAGGACTGGAATGACTTGGGAGCAGTTCTCAGCTAACTTCCTGGATCATTGTTTTCCTGAGGAGGAGAAGGAGCGCCAGACTCAGGCTTTTCTATCTTTGGTACAAGGTACCATGACGGTGGCAGAGTACCACCAGGAGTTTCTCAGTTTGTCGGTATATGCATTTTATATGGTGGATACAGAGTATCGAAGGGCACGCAAGTTTGAAGGAGACCTACGGCCAATCATAAGGGCCAAGGTAACCATATTCAAGGCAGCTACATTGGCAGAGGTGGTCAGTAGGGCCACTATAGCAGAGCAAGAGATGGCTGAGTTAACGCGTTTTGACAATCGCTGAGCTTAGAGTGGGAGGGGTACATTTCAGCCTAACAAAAGGTTCCGACCGCACTTTAGCAGACCCTCACCATCCACTGAGTCAACAGGGGGCTTTCGTCTCAATCATCCCTTCCCATCTGCATCAGTCACTCAGGCTCCCAGAGGGGTGAACAACTGCTTCCATTGTGATCAGCCGGGCCATTTTAAGAGGGAATGCCCACAACTCAACAAAACCTCTAATACCAGAGGATCATTTCGCCCACCAGCTAGGCCAGCTAATTCACCAGGAGGCAAGACATTTAATCAGGCGGGACGGGCGCCTACAGGATCTGGACTGTTGTTTACCTTAGCACCTCCAACAGAAGAGGATCACTTTGTGATTCAAGGTATGGCGGTAGTCAGTAGTTCCTAAGCCTTTGCTTTATTTGATTCTGAAGCATCTCATTCTTTCATGTCTGTTGCATTCATATCTGCAACTGGAACTTTAGTACAAAAACTGTCCACATCACTCACCATTGTATCCCCCGGAGGAGACACATCATTGGGGCTTATAAGCACAGCAGTGAATACTGAACTCGCTGGACTCAGATTTGAGTTCAACTATTTGGTACTCGATATGACAGAGAACGATATTATCTTCGGCATGGGCTGGTTGACTAGCTTTAAGGCCAACATTGATTGCTATCGCCAAAGAGTGACTTTTTGGTCACCCGAGGGAAAACAACATGTGGTGCGTACTGACTAACAAAGCAGACTGCATGAAGGGTTGAGTCATCTGGTACTGAACAGTATCAGAATCAACAAGGAACCGGTGGTTGAACTTCTGGTAATAGTAAAAGACTATGCGGATGTATTTCCTGTAATGGCCCGAAATTTGTAAATCAATATATAGGTAGATATTATTTATTTTAATGATGGAAATTGGGAAAATTGATGGAATAAATGGTAAATGGATCAAGATCTGGACAAAGGCCCAAGTATGGCCCAATGGACTATGGATTGGATTTAAATTCATTTAAGGGGTCAATGATGGTCAATTGGGCGAAGGATGGTCAAATTGGGCCCAATACCCATTTGGGACCCAATGGGTCAAGATAATGTAAACTCTAAGGTAAATGGGTAAGGGTGAATGTAATTGGGCCATGGGCCCAATGATGATCCAATTGGTTGGAATGGACTTAGTTAAATTTAAGTCACCTAAGTTGGTGGTGGAATGACCAAGATGACATGGCCGATTGGGACCCACCTCCACCTAATCAAGTGAGGTGGAGTGTGGACCAAGGATTGGTGGGGCTGGCCACCATGGTTGAATTGGTCAACCATAGGTGTATGCATGAAGGGAATTTAAGTAAATGGAATTAAGTTAAATAGAATTAATTAACCTAATGATCTAATTAAATAATTAAGTAAGCTTATCCAAATGAGGTGGTCAAATGGTCAAATGGGAGGACCCAAATCATCTTATCCTAAGACACAAAAACGTTGGCTTTAGGTGGTGGCTTATCCCAACCACCACCATAAAGCATAAAAAAATGTTAGGTGGGTTGGTGGGAGGAATTAATGATAGAGTGTAGAGCAATAAAAAGAAGTTGTCTTCATCTCATTCTCTCCACTTCACTCTCATTTCATTCTCTTTCTCTCTTGCTCTCCCACACCACCATCCTTCATCTCTAAGGAAAAAGAAAAAGAAAAACTTGGAAGAAGAAGAGAAGAAAAGAGAGGAAAAAAGGTGTAAGCATGAGCCACCACTACAATATCAAAACTTGGCATCTTCTTCTCACCATCTCCTCCTCTCCCTCTCTCAAACCTAACCCTACCTTAGCCAATCTGTAATGCCCGCCCATTTTCACCTAAAATCAGAGTCTATTTTTTTTTTTAAAAAGTGACAAAGGGCGCGGACGTCACGACGCGAGTTAAGTCCGTGCTTCGAAAGCCCGGCCCTTAATTGGCCAACCCTACGTGTACGTGGAACGAAGTCCACGAAAAACGGTTAACACGCAGAAGTAAGCTCGAGAAATGCTACCCTAAGTGCGGAAATTACAATAGAGGCTAACCTACAATGTTTAGATATCAGGGAAGATTTCATCATTTAATTACTAGAATGCCATAACATTATATGTCTACAATAAAATCCAAAACATAGCAATAATTCTAAAATATTACATTTCCGACAAACTAAACTATACAAATACACATTTCCCAAAATAAACTTAAACAAAATAATTAGTCTGCCTTCCCAAGCTCCTAAGCTTGACTCCTGTCATGTCCTTCTGCTCCGGCATTTCCTGCGTCACCAGCTAGGGTAAAAGTAGGACGTTAGACCACGCTCCCAGTAGGACTCCGAGTAGGGTTAGTACATGGATTAGTAATAACAGCATACAGATAATAACACAATGAAAACTGGTTAACCATTATATAATGAAACTATAAAGTGAATGACATGTCATGGGTGTCTATGTTATGAATCACACCCATCTTCCCTACCATCATGATGTCATGGCCGAACCCATGGCCCAATTGTGAGCCTTTTGGTGGGTTAAATTAGAGGGTGAATGATGTTTATGGCCTCCAAAGGGAATGAGTGGGTAATGGACTCATTGTAGTTAAGTGCATGAAGTAAACCCCATGGGAGGATTTGAGGAATGGGGTATTTTGAACCCATGATCCAATTTTATGAGACAATTGATGGGTTAAATATGGGCCTATATGTGTGTTTAAATTAATAAGGATTAGGTTAATTAGATGGTGGAATTTTAGTGATCTTGTGACATGTTTTATGAATCATTGATGGATCCAAGATTTTGGATCTATCATGGGTCTAAGAATGGAGAAATAAAAATGAGTAATTAATTATGTGAAGGAGTAGTGGCAAAATTGTAAATAATGGCCAAATTCAAGAATTCCATGAGAAATGATCATGGACATAAGTGCCATTATGGTAACCTTAAGTATGTGATTAATGGATTTAAAAGGTTAAAAACATGGACTAATTATGTGTATGTAATAAGGTATTGGATATCGCGAGCGGTACGCGTTGTCGATAGCCGGATTATCGGACGAAACCGTAAAAGGACGCGAGTCGGTATTCGGTAGGATTCCTACCTATTTGTAAGCCATGGATTGGATACTATGTAATTGGTTAATTGGTTTATTTTTAGCAATTATATTGATTGGTTGTATGATGGGTTTTAAGATTATGATATGTTTAAGATGGATTCTTATGGCTATGATTAAGTATTATATGGAATATGGATATGAATTATGTTTTAAAGTTATGCATTATAAGTTTAGGCTATGCATTATAAGTTTAGGCTATGTATGATATGTTAAGGTTATGAGTTATAAATATTAGATAGCATAAGGCATTACATCTCATGCATGGCATGGGCGGAAAAAAATAAACAAACCGAAGTCCATGCTGTGTCGGGGCGACCGAGAACAGGCATGGGGATAACTTGATAGGCTATAACCGGAGTCCATGCTCCGTCGGGGCGACCGAGAAGCAAGCATGGGGACACCTTGACGAGGCCTTGCCGTCAAGGGGGATATGACATCATGATGGTAGGGATGATGGGTGGGATTCATAACATAGACACCCATGACATGGCATTCACTTTATAGTTTCATTATATGATGGTTAACCAGTTTTCATTGTGTTATTACATGTATGCTGTTATTACTAATCCATGTGCTAGCCCTACTCGGAGTCCTACTGGGCGCGTGGTCTAACTCCATACTTCTACCCTAGCTGGTGACGTAGGAAATGCCGGAGCAGAAGGACGAGACGGGAGTCAAGCTTAGGAGCTTGGGAAGGCAGACTAATCATTTTGTTTAAGTTTATTTTGGGAAATGTGTATTTGTATAGTTTAGTTTGTCGGAAATGTAATATTTTAGAATTATTGCTATGTTTTGGATTTTATTGTAGACATATAATGTTATGGCATTCTAGTAATTAAATGATGAAATCTTCCCTGCTATCTAAACGTTGTAGGTTAGCCTCTATTGTAATTTCCGCACTTAGGGTGGTATTCCTCGAGCTTACTTCTACGTGTGAACCATTTTTCGTGGACTTCGTTCCACGCACATGTAGGGTTGGCCAGTTAAGAGCCGGGCTTTCGAAGCACGGACTTAACTCGCGTCGTGACGTCCGCTCCCTTTGTCACTTTAAAAAAAAAAAAAATAGACTCTGATTTTCGGTGAAAAGGGGCAGGCGTTACACAATCCAAGCCTTGATGTTTTTCTTTGGGTCAAGCACATCTTAGCCGACTAAGCAAGGAGAAGAAGAGAAGAGAAGGCCAAGGGATCCGAGAGGAGAAGGAAAAGTCGGAGGAGACGACGGATTGTGAGTATTTTTTTTTTTAACAAGAGATTGGATTTTTTTTTAAGGTTTAGAAATGGGTCCAGTTCTTGGATTTAAGGTAGCAAAAAATATCATGGCCTTGGATTTAAAATCCATTTAAAAGATGAAATGAAAAATGGACAAAGTGGGTAAATTAGGGTTAAGAAAAAATTAATGGATTAAGGACATTAGGTATTTCAATTATTTAAGCAATGGAGATATGTAATTTTTTGGAGGTGAGGATTGGTAAAGAAATCAAAGGCCATAGGGTTCGGCCATGTAGCATGGCCGAACCCCATGGTAGGTGATTGATTAAATTATTAGGGTTTGTGAGAATGGAAGCAATGGATAATGATTTAGGGTTTTAAGTGGTTAATGATTAAATGTAAGTGGTTAGTGAATTTTAAAAATTCAATAAATGAATGTAGTGATTTTGAAAGGGGTAGAAGTAATGATTTAAAAAAATAAAACCATGGAGAGGTTCTTGGTGGATCTAAAAGTATTTGGATCATGAAGACAATAAGGAAATATTGGTGGCTTGAATGAACCTTAAATATAATTAAGGTTGACCAAATGTAATGATCCAAATGTGGTTAAGAGTAATGGTTTAAAAGTGTGATTTAAACCCCCTCAAGGAAGGATTTATTTTGGATCTAAATGATGTAAATAGATCCAAGAAAAAATGGGAAAAGGACACCATGGGTTCGGCCATGGTGTATGGCCGAACCCATGGCCCATTTATGAGCCTTTTGATGGGTTAGATTGGAGTATGAATGTGTTTAAATTGATTGGGATTAGGTTAAGTTAAGGACTTATTTTTAATAAGTTCATGTTATGGTTGATAGGTCACTAATAGATCTAAGTTATGGATCAATTTTGGACTTAAGTGTGCATGGATAAATGAGTGATTAATCATGGAAAAGAGGTACTCGCAAAACCGTAATTAATGGCCAAATTCAAGAATTCCATGGAGATTGATCATGGACTTAGGGGCTCTAATGTAACAACCTTATATGTGATTAGTAAAGCCTAAGGTGGCTGGTTTTTATTCTCATTATGATTAAAATGTTTGATGGACTAAATGAACTTAAAAGGTTAAAAACATGTACTAATTATTAATGTATAATAAGGTACTGGACATCGCAAACGGTGCGCGTTCGGCGACCGGGTCTATCGGACGGAAACGAAAGAAAGAACGCTAGTCGGTATTCGGTAGGATCCCTACCTTTTTGTAAGCCATGGATGTGTGATGGTTCTTTTAGTTTATTTTATTTGATAATTATTTGATTTGCCTTATGATGGGGTTTAAGATATGAATTATGTATTCATGTTATGATTTATATTTTAAGGTTATGCATTATATGTTAAGGCTATGTATTATATTTTAAGGCTATGATCAATATATATTACATAGCATAATGCATTACATCTCATGCATGGCATGGGTGGGAAAATAAAGAAACCGAAGTCTATGCTCCGTCGGGGCAACCGAGAAGCATCATGGGGATAACCTGATAGGCTATAACCGGAGTCCATGCTCCGTCGGGGCGACCGAGAAGCAAGCATGGGGACACCTTGACGAGGCCTTGCCGTCAAGGGGGATACATTGTGATTGGTTATGTCTTGACGAGGTTTTTCCGTCAAGGGGATATGGCATCATGATAGTAAGGATGATGGGTGGGACACATGACATAAAACACCCATGACATGGCATTAACTTTATAATTTTCATTATATGATTATCTGTATGCTTGTTATCACTAATCCATGTGTTAGCCCTACTCGGAGTCCTAGTGGGCACGTTGTCTAACGCCCTACTTCTACCCTAGTTGATGACGCAGGAGACGACAGAGCAGAAGGACGAGACGGGAGCCAAGCTGAGGAGCTTGGGAAGGCGGGCTAGATAGTTATGAATGTTTATTTTGGATAATGTAATTTGAAGTAGCTTAGCTTGTTGGAAATGTAATATTTTAAATTACTTGCTATGTTTTGAAATTTATGTTGGACATTATGATTTTCGAAGTACTTCAGTAATTTAATGAATGTTATCTTCCTTGCTATCTAAAAATTAGTAGGATAGTCTGTATTATCATTCCGCATTTAATGTAACATTCCGCAAGCTTACTTCTACGTGTGAACCGTTCATTGTGGACTTCTTTCCACGCACACGTAGGGTTGGCCAGCTAAGGGCCGGGCTTTAGAAGCTCGGACTTAACTCGCTTCGTGACGTCTGCGCCCTTTGTTACTTCTTTTTTTTTAAAAAAAAATGGACTCTGATTTGCTGTAAAAAGGGGCGGGCGTTACATTTCCAACAGAACTCCCTAGCTTGCCTCCCATGAGGGAGATCAATTTTGAAATCAAGCTGTATCCTGGCACTGCACGAGTGTCATTACCACACTATCGGATGGCACCAACAGAGATGTCCGAACTAAAGAAGAAGATTGATGAACTGCTCAGACTGGGTTGCATTCAGAACAGTACATCGGCTTAGGGAGCTCCGGTTTTATTTGTAAAGAAGAAGGATGGTTCACTCCATATGTGTGTGGATTATCGAAAATTGAATCAGCTGACAGTCAGAAACAAGTACCCTCTACCTAGGATCGATGATTTATTTGATCAACTTAGAGGTTCGAGTCATTTCTCTAAGATTGATTTGATGTCCGGATATCACCAAATCTGGGTTAGAGAGGAGGATATAGAAAAGACAGCTTTCAGAATGCGGTATGGACTATTTGAGTTTGTAGTCATGCTGTTTGGACTCACCAATGTACTAGCTGTGTTCATGGATCTTATGAACAAGATTTTCCATCCTTACTTGGACCAATTTGTCATTGTATTTATTCATGACATTTTGATTTATTCCAAAACTCAAGAAGAACATGCTGAGCATCTGAGGATAGTTTTGGACACTTTGAGGAAGAATCAGTTATATGCTAAAGCCAGCAAGTGTGAATTCTGGCTACCCAAGGTTAACTTTTTGGGACATGTTATATCAGAAGAAGGTATAGTCGTGGATCCGGCAAAAGTAACGGCAGTGGGAGAATGGAAAGCACCAAAGAATGTAACCGAGATCCGTAGCTTCTTGGGATTGGCTGGTTATTGCAGAAAGTTTATTATAGATTTCTCCAAGATTGCATCTCCACTGACCCGACTCACTCAGAAAGGAGTCAAATTTGAGTGGTCAAATTTGTGCAACCAGAGATTTGAAGAGCTGAAAAATAGACTTACAACGGCCCTTATCTTAATTTTGCCGGAAAGAGGCAAGGGTTATGAGGTAGAATGCGACGTTTCAGGAGAAGGACTTGGGTGTGTCGTCAGTCAAACTCATCGTGTGGTGGCTTATGGTTCAAGACAATTGAAAATACATGAACGCCTCTATCCTACGCACGATCTTGAACTAGCCGCAGTAGTTTTCGCTCTCAAAAGCTGGAGACATTATCTATATGGCGAGAAATTTGAAGTGTTTGCAGATCATAAGAGCTTGAAATGCTTGTTTGATCAGAAAGAGCTCAACCTGAGGCAACGCAGATGGATGGAATATTTGGCGGATTATGAGTTTGCACTTCGTTATCACCCTGGCAAGGCGAACAAGGTGACAGATGCCCTCAACCGCATATCACATGCATCAGTGACATGTTTGATCAGGAGAGAATGGGACATGCTGAATACCATAAGAGAGTTCAATTTATATATCAATAACCATGGGAGTATGTACATTCTGATCATAGGGTCCAACATGGTTACCAAGATTGAACAGGAACAACGGACAAACCCGGAAGTGGAGGAGATATGGGCCAAGATGTCTACTGGTGAAGTCATACTGGAATGGGAGTTACAACCAGGACAGGGTCTTCTATTCCGAAGAAGGGTATATGTACCAAAGCGCTGCAGAAAAGAGTTATTGGTTGAGGCACATCAGACCAAACTCTCTATTCATCCGGACAGCACCAAGATATATCACGACCTGAAGAGACATTACTGGTGGCACGGACTCAAGAAGGATGTGACAGAATTTGTGGCTCATTGCTTAACGTGTCAGCAGGTTAAGACAGAACATCAGAAGCCACCAGGGTTACTCAAACCCTTACCAGTGCCGAAATGGAAATGGGAACACATTTCCATGGATTTTGTGACAGGGTTGCCAAGGTCTTCAAAGGGCAACGATGCGATATGGGTCGTGGTAGACCGACTGACCAAGTCTACACATTTTATTCCTATCAGGATGACAGACTCATCTGAGACTTTAGGTCGGCGGTATATCTGGGATATCATCAGATTACATGGTATTCCTCGGACTATTGTGTCCGACATAGATGGTCGATTCACCGACAGCGTATGGCAGAGCATGCAGTCGGCCATGGGAACAAACCTACTAACCAGCACGACATTCCATCCACAGACTGATGGACAGTCTAAGAGGACAATACAGACATTGGAAGACATGCTGAGAGCATGTATGATAGATTTCAAGGGTGGATGGGAGGATTATTTGCCGTTGGTAGAATTCTCATACAACAACACTTACCAAGCAAGTCTCCAGATGGCACCATTTGAGGCATTATATGGTAGACCATGTAGATCACCAGTGTGCTGGACAGGGGCCGGTGAGCCTACACTAATTGGACCTGAGTTGGTTAAAGAGACTACAGCGCAGATACAGTTGATACGGCAGCATCTATTGACTGCACAGAGTCGTCAGAAGAGCTATGCTGACAAGAGGAGGAGGTTCCTTGAATTTGAAGTGGGAGATATGGTGTTCTTGAAAGTCTCGCCACTAAAGGGACACATGAGATTTGGAAAGAAGGGGAAATTGTCGCCAAGATATGTGGGACCGTTTTCAATCATAAGAAGGATGGGGGACGTGGCTTATCAATTAACACTCCCATCACAATTAGCATCTTTACACAATGTGTTCCATATATCGATGTTGAGGAAGTACAATCCTGATCCCTCTCATATACTGAACATACAAGATATAGAGGTCCAGAGCGACGTGACATACGTCGAAAAGCCTGTCCAAGTGGTGGACACAGAGCAAAGGGTATTGTTGAACCGAGCGATCCAGTTTGTCAAGGTGGTATGGGATCGACATTGCATCGAGGACGCCACATGGGAACTCGAATCGGAAATGAGAAAAGCTCATCCTGAGCTATTTATGTAAATGTTTGAAACACTACTTTGCTCGATTTTCGGGACGAAAATTTTAAAAAGAGGGTTGTATTGTAACACCTCGGATTTTCAAGTTATTTAAATATATGAAAATTACCCATTTAATTTGTGAATTTTAGATATGGATCTTATATGGGTAAAGTGTTGGGTCTTTACCCAATTAAGACCCAACGGTTTTTGAAATGGTTTCAATAAAATTTAAATGGGGTTGAATTAAAAGGATATGCCCATGAGATGTATGTGGGACTTTCATATCCATATTGTTATGCTAAAATATCTTAAGAAGATATCTAAAATTAAATAAATATTGCATGACCGAATTTTAGATATCCATATCCAAGATTATGTGCTAGAATATTTTTAAAAAGGGGATTGCTAAATAATAAGATGTCTAGAGATAAATATAGATGGCTTTGTCGCATGAAGAGATATGAAATCTTCATTTGATTTTTGAACATAATGCATTACTAAAATAATTCAACCCATTTAAATTTTATTGGAACCCTTTCCAAAACCGTTGGGTCCTAATTGGGCCAATGACTCAACTCATTACCCAATTTAAAATCCATAACTAATATTCACAAATTAAATGGATTATTTTCTTACAAAATAATTAATTGAAAATCCGAGGTGTTACAATACAACCATCTTTTTAAAATTTTTGTCTCGAAAATGAGTGAAGTAGGGTTTCAAACATTTGCATAAATAGCTCAGGATGAGCTTTTCTCATTTTCGACTCGAGTTCCCATGTGGCTTCCTCAATGCCATGTCGATCCCATACTACTTTGAAAAACTGGATCGCTCGGTTCCGTACTACCCTTTGTTTCGTGTCCACCACTCGAACAGGCTTCTCGACGTATGTCACGTCGCTTTGGACCTCTATGTCTTGTATGTTCAGTACATGAGAAGGATCAGGATTATACTTTCTCAACATCGATATATGGAACACATCGTGTAAAGATGACAACTGTGATGGGAGTGCCAATTGATAAGCCACGTCCCCCATCCTTCTTATGATTGAAAATGGTCCCACATATCTTGGCGATAATTTCCATTTCTTTCCAAATCTCATGTGTCCCTTCCGTGGCGAGACTTTAAAGAACACCATGTCTCCCACTTCAAATTCAAGGAAGCTCATCCTCTTGTCAGCATAACTCTTCTGACGACTCTGCGCAGTCAATAGGTGCTGCCGTATCAACTGTATCTGTGTTGTAGTCTCTGCAACCAACTCAGGTCCAATTAATGCAGGCTCACCAGCCTCTGTCCAGCACACTGGTGACCTACAAGGTCTACCATATAATGCCTCAAATGAAGCCATCTGAAGGCTTGCCTGGTAACTGTTGTTGTATGATAATTTTACCAACGGCAAGTGATCCTCCCATCCACCCTTGAAATCTAGCATACATGCTCTCAGCATATCCTCTAGTGTCTATATTGTCCTCTGAGACTGTCCATCAGTCTGTGGATGGAATGTCGTACTAATCAGTAGATCTGTTCCCATGGCCGACTGTATGCTCTGCCATACTCTTCCTGTGAATCGTCTATCTCTGTCAGACACAATAGTCCGAGGTATACCATGCAATCTGATGATATCCTTAATATACTGCCGACCCAAAGTCTCAGATGAGTATGTCATCTTAATAAGAATGAAATGTGCTAGCTTGGTCAGTCGGTCTACGACGACCCATATCGCATCGTTGCCCTTTGATGACCTTGGCAACCCTGTCACAAAATCCATGGAGATATGCTCCCATTTCCATTCCAGCACTGGTAAGGGTTTGAGTAACCCTAGTGGCTTCTGATGTTTCGTTTTAACCTACTGAAAAGTTAAGCAATGAGCCACAAATTCTACCACATCGCTTTTGAGTTCGTGCCACCAGTAATGTCTCTTCAGGTCGTGATACATCTTAGTGCTGCCAGGATGAATAGAGAGTTTGGTCTGATGTGCCTCAACCAATAACTCTTTTTTGCAGCTCTTAGGTACATAAATCCTTCCTCGGAATAGAAGACCCTGTCCTGGTCGTAACTCCCATTCCGGTATGACTTCACCAGTAGACATCTTGGCCCAAATCTCCTCCACCTTCGGGTCTGTCCGATGTTCCTATTCAATCTTGGTAACCATGTTGGACCGTATGATCAAATTGTATATAGTCCCATGGTTATTGAGGTAAAGTTTAAACTCTCGAATGGTATTCAACATCTCCCATTTTGTCCTGATCAAACATGCCACTGATGCTTGTGATAAACGGCTGAGGGTATTTGCCACCTTGTTCTCCTTGCCAGGGTGATAACGAAGTGCAAACTCATAATCCGCCAGAAATTCCATCCATCTGCGTTGCCTCAAGTTGAGCTATTTCTAATCAAACAAGTACTTCAAGCTCTTATGATCTGAAAACACTTCAAATTTCTCGCCATAAAGATAATGTCTCCAGTTTTTTAGAGCGAAGACCATTACGGCTAGTTCCAGATCGTGCATAGGATAGAGATGTTCATGTATTTTCAACTGTCTTGATTCGTATGCCACCACACGATTACTTTGACTAAGTGTACACCCCAGTCCCTCTCCTGAAGCATCGCATTATACCTCATAACACTTGCCTCTTTCCGGCAAAATTAGGATAGGAGCAGTGGTAAGTCTCTTCTTCAGCTCTTCAAACCTCCGATTGCACAGATCTGACCACTCATATTTGACTCCTTTCTGAGTGAGTCGAGTAAGTGGACATGCAATTTTTGAGAAGAACATGATAAATTTCCTGTAATAACCAGCCAATCCCAAAAAACTACGGATTTCGGTTACATTCTTTGGCACTTCCCAATCCCTTACTGCAGCTACCTTAGCCGAGTCCATGGCTATTCCTTCTTCTGATATAACATGTCCCAAAAATGTTAACCTCAGATAACCAAAATTCACATTTACTAGCTTTAGCATATAGTTTGTTCTTCCTCAAAGTGTCCAGAACTATTCTCAGGTGCTCAGCATGTTCTTCCTGAGTTTTGGAGTAAATCAAAATATCATCAATAAATACAATGACAAATTTGTTCAAATAAGAATTGAAAATCCTGTTCATAAGATCCATGAACACAACCGGTACATTGGTGAGTCCAAACGGCATGACTACAAACTCAAATAGTGCATATTTCGTTCTGAAAGCTGTCTTTTCTATGTCCTCCTCCCTAACCCGGATTTGGTGATATTCGGACATCAAGTCAATCTTAGAAAAATGACTAGAACCTTTAAGTTGGTCAAATAATTCATCAATCCTAGGTAGAGGGTACTTGTTTCTGACCGTCAGCTGGTTTAGTTTTCGGTAATCCACACACATGCGGAGTGAACCATCCTTCTTCTTTACAAATAAAACCGGAGCTCCCCAAGCTGATGTACTGTTCCGACTGCACCCCTGTCTGAGCAGTTCATCAATCTGCTTCTTTAACTCGGACATCTCTGCTGGTGCCATTCGGTAATGTGGTAATGACACTGATGCAGTGCCAGGGTACAACTTGATTTCAAAATTGATCTCCCTCATCGGAGGCAAACTAGGGAGTTCCTTTGGAAAAATGTCTGCATAGTCCCTTACTATTTCCGGAAGTTCAACCACCAGTGCCTTGTTGATTCTGATAATGTTCAATACCAGATGATTCAACGCTTCATGTAGTCTGCTTTGTTGATCAGCACGCACCACATGTTGTTTTCCCTCGGGCGACCAAAATGTTACCCTGCGACGATAACAATCAATGTTGGGCTTAAAGCTAGCCAACCAATCCATGCCGAAAATAATATCATATTCTGACATATCGATCACCAAATAATTGAACTCAAATTTGAGTCCAGCAAGTTCAGTATTCACTACTGTGCATATAAGTCCCAATGATGTGTCTCCGACGGGGGATACAATGGTGAGTGATGTGGACAGTTTTTGTACCAATGTACCAGTAGCAGTTACAAATGCAGCAGATATGAAAAAGTGGGATGCTCCAGAATCAAATAATTCAAAGGCATAGGAACTACTGACTACTGTCATACCTTAAATCACAGAACAATCCTCTGCTGCTGGAGGTGCTAAGGTGAATAACTGTCCAGATCCTGTAGGCGGCCGTCCCGCCTGGTTAACTTTCCTGCCTCCACGTGAATTAGTTGGCCTAACTGGTGGACGAGATGAACCTCTGGAATATGAGGATTTGTTGAGTTGTGGACATTCTCTCTTAAAATGGCCAGGCTGATCACAATGAAAGCAGTTGCTCACACCTTCGGGAGCTTGAGTGACTGATGCAGATGGGGTGGGATGATTGGGACGAAAGCCCCCTGTTGACCCAGTAGATGATGAGGGTCTGCTAGAGTTCGGTCGGAACCTCTTGTTGGGCTGGAATGTACCCCTCCCACTCTAAGCTCGGAGATTGTCAAAACGCGTTAACTCCGCCATCTCTCGCTCTGTTATTGTGGCCCTGCTGACCACCTCTGCCAATGTGGCTGCCTTGAATATTGTTGCCTTGGCCCTTATGCTAGGCCGAAGGCCCAGCTCAAACTTGCGTGCCCTCCGATAGTCGGTATCCACCATATAGAATGCATATACAGATAAACTGAGAAACTCCTGGTGGTACTCTGCCACCGTCAGGTACCCTGTACCAAAGATAGAAAAGCCTGTGTCTGGCGCTCCTTCTCCTCCTAAGGAAAATAATGTTCCAAGAAGGTAGCTGAGAACTGCTCCCAAGTCATTGCAGTCCTCTCCCCTTCCGGAATAGGTGTTTGCTGCTTCTCTATCACCTCCCACCATTTACCAGCATCATTAATCAGCTGTGATGTGGCCAGTAAAATCTTGTGAGCATGACTCGTAATATTCAACAAAATCAGAATCTGTGAAATCTTCTTCAGCCAGTTTTCCACTCCGACAGCCCCTTCTCTCCCCTTGATGTAAGGAGGGCGCTGTTGCTGGAAATCTCTGACCATGCTCCTGTCATTGCTTTCCTTGGTGGTTCCATTCTCATTCAGGTGTTGTTGAAGCACCGAAGTGACCACCGCTTGAACCAAATTTTCCAATTCAGGAGGCACCTCCGGTATGTTCACGCTACTTACTTCCTCCTCGTGGAGGGATGGTTGTTCTTCCTCACGGTGAGATTGTCGTTCCTCCTCATGATGAGATGGTTGCTCCTCCTCATTTCGAGGATGTTCCACCTTATCTTCACCCCCACTTGGGTTTTGTCGGGTATTTCTCCTTGGCCTTCCCCTTGGAGCCATCTTTCCCTAATGCCATTAAAAAAATATATCATGACTTAGTTTCCATCATAAAATTTGTATTTCCGGGGAAAATTTCCAAATAAGCACTCTTGATTTTTGCTTTGTTTCTGGGGAAATACATCCTATGTTGCTATGTTTGATAATCCAATTAATTTGAATGTACTTCGTTTGCTATCATCCGTCTGAGTCTAACGAAGTAAATTAATGCACGAGACCGGATTAATTTACTCCGAAAGATTCAATGTTTTGGGTTCGCTCTGATACCAACTGTAACGCCCGACCCTTTTTCACTTGCTTCTTTCAGTAAATTCAGACTCTATTTTTTTTTTTATAAACGAAGAGTGATAGAGAGCAGGACGTCACAACGCTAGCTAAGTCCGAACTTCCAAAGTCCGACCCTTAACTAGCCAACCCTATGTGTGCATGGACTAAGTCCACGAAAATGGTTCACATATAAAAATATCAACTTGCGGAATAAAAATCATAACTGCGGAATCATATCATGCGGAATAATAATAGAACTAAGTTCTATTCCATTCAGATAGTAAAGTACGTCAAGTCCTTAACCATTATTAAAACGTCATAATCATCCAATCATATAAGTTATTACATTCCCGGAACTAGTTACTCAAATACATGTCCATAAGTAACTTTATTCAAAACATATAAAATAAATCATCCAAGCTCCTATGCCTGACCCTCCTTGCGTTCATCATTCCCCTTGTTTCCTATCATCAACTAGGGTAGAAGTAGGGCGTTCAGACAACGCGCCCAGTAGGTATTCCAGTTACGGCTAACACATGGTCAGTACAAAACATATATAATAACGTAATGTTAAAAACCATATAAATCCATGCCATTCAATGATGACAAATGCAATGAGTCCCACCCATCACATGTACATAAAAGTACCCACCACATAGGTCTTTCGGATGCCCCGACTGTAACACCCCAGTTTCTCAATGAAGTGGAAAATTATGAAAATGCCCCTGAGTTATTAAATTAATTATTTTGTGATGCCAAATAAGGAAATGGTGGGGCCCATTACTCAAATTAAAATCATATGAGCACATTATGAATGTTAAGTTTGATTGGATGGGTAATTTACGTCAATTGGTTCAAAAATGGCTAAATGGGTCAAAGGGCCCAAATGGGACCCATCGGGTCTTATTGGATTATTTGACCATTTTGTGAATTTAAATTAAATGAGGTTAAGCCTATTTGATTGGAAATCAAGTGGAGAAGAAATGGGTAGGCTTGATCCATATGTGAAAACCATTTACAAATGACCAAAATACCATAATTGGGTCATGGAGTCAAAAACGGGTCAAGGAACTAAAAGTGGACCCAACGGGTCGAGTTGACTATGGTTGACCGTGTGGACCCTCTAGGGAGCTAAAACACGAGTTAAATCAGTTGAGTGGGACTGAAGTGAGTTGGAATTAAATCAAGGGGTGAGTTAACTCATGTGCATTGAACGAAATGCATTAAGTATGGTCAGTTTGACATTGAGTTGAGTGAGTCAAAATGGAAGTCAAATGGGTTGAAAATTCAGTGAGTTAAGTGGAATATGAGGAGGTGTTGTGATCTCAAACAAACCAAAACAAGTCCCACACGTTGGGGACTTGTTATGGTGAGTTTCATGCAAAACATTAAATGGGAATATGGGGGGTTTCTATCCCATTTGGAAACCCCAAGCCTTCAACGTTGGAATGCCAATGGGTGCATTTGTTGGCAGCAAGTGTCCCATTGGTTTAGGCAAGAATTGATGAGGAAGTGGAGGGGTTTTAAGGGCTGAATTATTAAAGGAAACAAACACCATCTTGGCCGTTTTTCACCATTGAAAAGCCAAGATTCTCCATCTCTCTCTCCCTCTCTCCAATTCATTTTCTTAAGTGGAACAGCAGAGGTTTTTGGCACCAATTATTCAAGCTTAAACCAGCAAAGAATTAAGGAAGAAAGGAAGAAATAAAAGGAGGAAGGCAAGGAGCAAAGGCAATAGGAAGAGCTTGGAATTTGGTAAGTGTTTCATGGACTTTTGGATTAATAAAATGGGTGTGTATTGGACCCTGGTTTTGGCTGAATATACTAAGGTTTTTAACCTTGATTAATGGAGGTTTAGAAATGATAAAGATGACCATTGGGTTCGGCCACCATGAAGGGCCGAACCCCATGTGAAAGATTGCTTGGTTTTCATGTTTTGGAAACATGAAAACCATGGGTTTTATGGACTGATTTTTGGGTTTGATTTAAGAATCAAATACTTATTATTGAAAGGATTATAAACTTGTATCTGAATGTCAGAAAAGGCTGAAGTTTTTATGACCTAAATCAGTGGATTAAAAGATGAAAATGGACCATTGGGTTCGGCCACTTTGGGTGGCCGAACCCCATGGAAAAAGTTGGTTAATGTTTATGGTTTTTGAAATTTAAAACCATGCAAGTTGGGACTGTTTTTACATGTTTTATTAGATTTAAAATACATGTTTTAAAAGAGGGTTAAAACATGGGTTTGGATATCAGAAAAGGCTGAAGTTTATGTGGTCTAAATCAGTGGATTAAAATTGGAAAAAATGGACCATGGGGATCGGCCATCTTGGATGGCCGAATCCCATGAAATTGTATTGGTTTTTGGATGTTTGTTTGAAAGGTAAAACCTGATAATAATATACTGTTATTACATGATTATTGGAGGTTTAAAAATAGTAAACATAACCATTATGGTGGCCGAACCCCATGTAAAAGAGTGTTGGTTTTCATGTTGGGAAACATGGAAACCATAGACTTTCATAGACTGTTTTTGGATGGTTTTTGAAAGATAAAACCCGATAATATTATGTTGATTGTTACATGATTTAATGGACATGTGATGTAAGTCACAAAGGGTCCAAAACATGGGCAATGTGGCCGAACCCCATAAAAATGTTTGATAAGTTGGTATGGTTTTGGAGAGATAAAACCATACCAAATGGTGGAGATTTTTATGTAATTAAAATGAAAGCAAGATTGCTGTTTTGGGTTGGCCATAGGATGGCTAAACTATTTGTTTAACATGGCTAAGGGGTAGAGCCAATTGGTATTTAAATAATGGACATTATTGAGCAAAAGAACCATAAGGGTTCGGCCATGAGTATGGCCGAACCCCATGGACTGTTTTCATGGATCATTTTATGGATGCGTATGTGATTTAAGATGGAATTACGTTTACTGATTTGGTCGGCTAAAACATGACTGAACCATGTTAAGGTTGTGGGTAAGTTGTAGAGTGTAATCAAGGTATTGGTAGCAATGGCATGTTTGTAAATAAGGGTCACAATCATGAATTGGTGGACTTAGACTCAAAAATGGGAATCAAATAAAGTAAGGGATTAAAGTTGGTCCATGATTTATGTGAATAAGGTGACGGATCTCTGTGACAGTGCACGACTGCGAGCGGTGACCGGATAAAGCCTAAGAAAGAACAGACGCTGAAGTGATTCTTCAGTAGGTTTCCTACCTACTTGTAACCACAAATTTACCCCAGTTTTCTTATGAGATTCTTGTTTTATTATGTGTTTCAAATGATATATTATGCATTAACAAATGGCATACAGGCATTGGCATCTCATGCATAGACATGGGATTATGAATGAGGTTCTACAGTGTTTCAAGTTATGAGTTACGTCCATCCTCGGTGGTGCAAGTCACGCCAGGAGGAGTAACATGATGATCATAGTCACAACGGTCTCCTTAGGCGATGAGAGTCCCGCCAGGAGGACTCATACGTGATATGAATCAGTCAATGATGAAGAGATGAAAGTGTGTTGTAATTTACCTTGTCGGTGCAAGGCACGTCAAGTGATGGCTATGAATGTACATGATGGGGGATGCTCATTGCATGTGCATACTTCATAGCATTGTTTTACCTGTTTTGATGATCATGTATTATGATATGTATATGCATGTTTTATATGCTAACTTGTGGTAGCCCTGATTCGGGAACCTACTGGGCGCGTTGATCTAACGCCCTAATTCTATCCTCAGAAGAGATTGCAGGTACAAGTAAAGGGAAAAAGAAGGTCGATGATCGGGAGGGGAGCCAAGCCTAAGCGCTTGAATGATGGATTGAATTACCTTATATTACTGTCATTTGAATACTTTTGTTGGACATGTAATAATTCATTACTTGCTATGGTTTGATTAGGTTAATAACCTTTGGATCGTTGATTTATCTTAATTAATGGTTGAGACTGTTACTTGCTATCTAGTCTTTTTATTCTGCAATTAATCCAGGTTTTTCCGCATGTTGATGTTAGTTTCATGTGTGATTCATAATCATGGTCTATTCCATGTACACATGGGTGGCCAGTTAAGGTTCAGACTTGGGTAGTCTAAACTTAACTCGCGTCGTGACGCCGCCCGCTCTCTTTCGATGTTTATTATTACTTTTAAAAAAAAATAGACTCTGAAATTCTCAGAAAGGGCGGGGCGTTACACCGACGGAGTGTGGACCCTCCAGATTCTTCCTGATGGAAAAGCACATCAAGGTACTGCACATAGGTTTTTAGGATGCCCCGACGGAGTGTGACCCCTCCGGTTACAAATCCTCCACTCCATGCCATGCATGAGGTGCCAATGAAACTCATGCTATTTTATAACATATAGATAGCATTTAAAAATCATATTAAAACACATGTTCTTTCCTCATATAGACATAGCATTTAAAATCATCATTTGAAACACATGTTATTTTCTAACATAATCATAGCATTCAAAATCATATTTGAAGTCATTCCTTTACAGCATAAATTCATCCAAAAATAAGATAAACACAATGTATATAAACCATGGTTTCAAACAGGTGGAATCCTACCAAAGACCGCTAACGTGTCCTTGCGTCTTTTGTCCAGTAACCGCTCACGATCGTAAACACCTTCTGAGGTCTCGTTACCTTAAAATATAACAATTAATCATAACCAAGTCCCACTTGATTTTCAATGTTCTAAGTCCATAAACAAAACCCCATAGGGTTCGGCCATACACCATGGCCGAACCCATGGTCCATTAATTCAGTTAATTACAATAATGCCCTTGTACATAACCATAGCCATTTTCCTTGCTTAGATTCCAAAATAATCCATACATACTTCTTTAATCCCAACACATAGTCCAATAAATAATTCATGTGGTTCGGCCATACACCATAGCCGAACCCTATGTCCAATATTTCCATATATTTACAACTTTGCCATCCATGGCTTATCATTACCCATTTTTCTCATTCACAATGTATTTAGACTAATAATTAACCCAATAATCCAAGTTCATGGGGTTCGGCCATACACCATGGCCGAACCCATGATCTTCCATTTTTCAGCCAATATTACCAAATTGCCACTACCTTATGTTTATGTATCTTCATTAATCCATTCACCTTATTAAGTCCATACATGATCCATAAACCATGACATACAAACCATAACATTTGGTTCATGGGGTTCGGCCATGTGCATGATGTCTAGCTCCCATTTTCATCAACTTCCATTGTTAACATATCCATATTTAACAAGTCCCTATTTAGAAGATCTATATTTAGAAACTTTCTAAATTCAATATTCAACTTCCATACTTAGAAAGTCCCTAAATAAAAACTTTCTAAAATTTATCAACTTCCTTCCATAAATAGGAACCTTCCCATTTTAATCTCCTCCTTCTATTTTTAGAAGGTTTCCAAATTAAAATTCCATAATTAGAAAGTTCTTAAATTAAAACTTTCTAATTTAGTCTTCACCTTCCAAAAATAGAAACTTTCCAAATAAACCAACTTCCATAAATAAATGCTTTCTAATTTGACAACCTCCCTCCCGAATTAGATAGTTTCCTAAATTGGTAACCATCTCCATGGGGTTTGGCCATACACCATGGCCGAACCCTATGGTTCATGATCTTCTTCAATTTAATTTGAGTCCATTAAAAATTCAATTATCACACCATCTCAACTCCATGGGGTTCGGCCATGGATTTGAGTCCATTAAAAATTCAATAATCACACCATCTCAACTCCATTAAAATTATCAAAACTCCTCCATATTTTTCCATGTATACAAAAACCTGTAACGCCCTGCTCTTTTCCACCCTTTCGAAAATCAGAGCCTAATTTTTTTTTTTTTATAAATAGGTAAAGTGGAAGAGAGTGGGGAGCGTCATGACGCGAACTAAGTCCGGACTTCCAAAGTCCGACCCTTAACTGACCAAACCTATGTGTACATGGACCAAGTCCATGAAAACCAAACCACACATAGAGCTAAGTAAAACTTACGGAATATACATAAGTGATTGTAGAATAAATCAAATATGCGGAATAACAATAGGATGACAATCCTATTCCATATGAGATAGCAAAGTACAAGTCCTATCCACAATAACTTAATTCAAATATCCAACTCAAACAAACCAAACCATAGCAAATCCAAATCAAACCATAGCAGTATTACTAAGTTATTACATGACCATATAAAAGTATTCAAATGTCAATAAATAATTCCATTCCATATCCAAGCTCCTATACTTGGCATCCCTCGCGATCTTCGACCTTTCCTTTTCCCTTTCCTGCGTCATCCACTAAGGATAGAAATAGGGTGTTAGATCAACGCGCCCAGTAGGTCTTTCGATTAGGGTTACCACAATGTTAATATAAAAACATGCATATAACGTATAATACATGACCATCGAATACTTACAAAACAATGCTATGTATGAGTGCACATGTAATGAGTCCCACCCATCACAAATATACATAGCCATCACTTGACGGGATTCTCATCGTCAAGGTAACCCACAGTGTTCTTTCGTTTCCTCTTGATGGGACTCTCATCATCAAGGTATTCCTCTTGATGGGACTCTCATCACCTAAGGAGGCCTCATAGTTGCATCACGGACATTCCGACGGAGTGTGGGCTCCGGTTTCCATATCCATCACCCCATGCCATGCATGAGATGTCAATGAATACATGACACATGCCATTCGTAAATAAATCTTAACATTCAAATCCCATTTGAAACATAATACTTTAACACAAATAAACCATCAAAATCAACATAAAAATAGCAAGTATAATATGTGGTTAAAAAGAGGTAGGAAACCTACAGAAAAGTTACTTAAGTTGTCATTTTTTCTCAATCCGTCACCCGTTCACAACTTCTGCACCATTCAAGGAGTCTCGTTACCTTGTTTATATAACAGCAAGTCAAACACATAACCTTTTGATTTCCAATGAATTCTAAGTCCCAAAAATCATCTTGTGGGGTTCGGCCATACCCAATGGCCGAACCTCACCCACCTGTATTTGATCTTTCTTTTTATTTAATCAACATTAAACCACCTCATACTACAAACATACTTTGGTAGGGTTCGACCATACAACATGGTTGAGCCTTACCACTTTGGTTTTGGACCCCTCTTCCAAGTCCTTTAATCTTTCCTTCCATTTTTACATTATAACTTATATTTACAGTTTTGCACTAGACTCACCCTTGTTTAATTTTTGCTTAATAATCAATGTCCACAAACAATCCTCCTTAGTGGGGTTCAGCCATACAACATGGCCGAACCTCACCAATCTCAAACTTGATCTTTTTATCCTAAGTCCACAATCATCCCCCATGGGGTTCGGCCATACACCATGGACGAACCCATGGTTCTTCATTTTTGGCCATATTTACATCCTTGCCACTCATTCTTCCCATGGTTTATCACCTTTTATTTATGCATGTCCATATCCCTAACTGATCCATAAACATGGATCCATCCATGCCTCATCAATCATGACACAAAACCCATTAAAAATCAGCCATTTCCATAACTTAATACCCATTCACTTAAATATGCCTAGATTCATACTTAACCCATGAAATGACCCATAAAATAGGTCATGGGGTTCTCTTGACTCAATCACTCCATCATTCATTTATGGTTTATGCTCACTACTTTAGCCATAAAAATAATATGGTTCAGCCACCCAATGGCTGACCCAAAACATCAATTTTAATTCCAATTAAAACACTTAAAAAACTCTCATACATTGGTATGATTTTTATCTCTCCAAAAATCATACAAAATTATCAAATCCTTTCATGGGGTTCGGCCATCCAAAGTGGCCGAACCCTATGATCCATGTTTCTATCCTTTTAAACCTCATCATCCATAATTTAAACGTTTGGTAGATTCAGCCATACCATGGCCAAATCATGTTCCCTTAACCCATTTTTCTTAACAAAATTTTATGAAATACTTACTAATCTCCTTTGCTTCTCCTCTCCTTTGATCCTTCCTTCCTTCCTTTTTGCTCCCTTAGGCCTTAACTGATTGTGTGCTTTGATCAATGGTGAAAACACCAAGGGCTAAGTCGGCCAAGGAGGTAGATTTTGAGAGAGTGAGAGAGATGAAATTCTATGCTTTCTTTGAGATGGAAATCGGCCAAGTGATGGTGTGTATCCATTTTGTTAAAAAAGCCCTTCAAATCCTCTCATTACCCTCATGAATGTTGGTCTAACCAAGGAGTCTCATGGCTTAAGTATGGGACACTTGGCCTAAGCTTAGACAATCCTTCCATCTCCCCATGTTGGGCCTTCGGTTTCCATCATGAGATGGAAACCCTCCAAATTCCCAAGGTAATTCTTATCTCATTCCATTAAGATTGTGCATGGGATGTCACTCTCAAGTACCCCACGTGTGGGACTTGTCTTGGAGCCTTTGAGATCAAGGCAACTCCTCACCTCCCCACTTGACTCACTTGAATTAAAGGTCCCTATGGCTTCCAACTTAACTCATTCAACTCATTAGCTCAACTCACCCCATTTAATACCACTCATTTAATGCACTTGAGTCAACTCCATTATTTGATTCATTTCCAACTCAACATAATTTAACTCAATCCTTTTGGCTCACTTGATGGTCCACGCGGTCAATCATGGTCAACATGGTCAGCTCGACCCATTGGGACCCATTTGAACCTCTTGACCCAATTAGGCGTCATGACCCATTTAAATGACAATTATCCATTTAAATGTGATTTACCCAATTGCACATGGCTTACCCATTTACCCTCCATCCATTCAATTCAGCCTAACCCAATTAAAATTGAGCTCATCCAAGGGTCAAACAAGTGTACCACGACCTATTGGATCCCAATTGGGTCATTTGATCCAAATAACCACCTTGACCCAATTAGATGTACATTAACCATTTAATTTAATTTGATCCTTATAATATGTACATTGGGTCTTAATTTGAACAATGGGTCCCACCATTTTCTCATCTACGATCATATCTTTTTAATTCACCATTCCAATGGCATTTTGTAAATATTAGTATCTTTGAAAAATCAGGGTGTTACAAAACCATCAACCATGCATCCAATTAAACCTTTTAAAATCATGAAATCACACCTATGATTTTCATCTTCAATACCATTAAAATACCTAATATTCCTCATGGTTTTGAACCCATAAATCAAACCATGTCTTTCCATGGTTTCCATCTTTCAAACTTTAACTACATTACCATAGTCTTTCCATGGGGTTCAGCCATGCACCATGGCCGAACCCTATGGTTCATCATTCCATCAAAATCATCAACCATCACCCAATCTTCTTCCATGGGGTTCGGCCAAACACTATGGCCGAACCTTATGGTTCTTTTATTTCAAAACAAATTTATCAAATAAAAATACTAACCGTTTCCATTTGTTTTCTTGATCTTCCAATCCTTCTCCTTTCTTCTTAACTTTTCCAAATCCAAGAACACCTCTTGCTGGCTGCTCTTTTTTTCTCTTGTTCTTGCCATGAATGTGAATTGAGATGGAGAAAGAAAATTCGACAATGTGTGTGTAAACCGTGTGCCCTTGTCCTCCTCTCCTTTTATAATCTTCCCTTGGTCCCATATTTAGAAAGTGCTTAAGATAGCCAACCCCCTTTATTCCGTGCGCCCCTTGATACAATAGCAATTGCCTACCTCCCTATCTTATTTTAATAACATTACCATCGGCCAATGCTAAGATAAGAAAAGTAATGCCGTGAGTCCTTTCCTTGTGCCCCTTTTAGGAGGTGCTATGCGCATAACCCTTGTGTCTATAATTAGTAGTTGCCTACCCTTCAACTAGTAATTTCCCCTAGTGCCGATTTTAATCAACGGAAAGAACCCTTTTTAAATATATTTTAACACCTCATGCGCATATCTCCTTAGATGTGCAAATCCCATTCACACGGCCATGAAATCTTCATTTGATTTTTGAGCATAATGCATTACTAAAATAATTCAACCCATTTAAATTTTATTGGAACCCTTTCCAAAACCGTTGGGTCCTAATTGGGCCAATGACTCAACTCATTACCCAATTTAAAATCCATAACTAATATTCACAAATTAAATGGATTATTTTCTTACAAAATAATTAATTGAAAATCCGAGGTGTTACACATATAATCTGTCAACTCATCCGAAGTCAGAGTAGCCGGAGTATACTCGGGCGAGCCTATCTCCATTACGTATTCTTCTAAGTTTGGGACATCTTCCTCGTCCTCTTCGGGTACAAAGGTTGGAGTAACCCCAACATTGTACTCGGGCGATTCTACTTCCATGTCCTGACTGATTACAACTTCATTGATGAAATTTGGTATGCTGGAATCGTCGGACGAAGAAACCAAATCTATCGGACAGCTAAGTGTCCCTCTGTCCCACAACTCTGTATACTCTGTGTTGCTTGACATATCTGTATCACAGCAACCGAAGTATATTAATGCCAATATCAGTTCTAATCAAACTAAATCTTTGTTTGGGGAATTTCTCTATGCATCACATAATGTCTCTTGTTTGGGGAAAATTGCCAAATAAACATCTTGTGTTTCTTGTCCTTGTGGAAAAATTTCCAAATAAGCACTCTTTGATTTTTCTTTGTTTCAAGGGAATATATCATATTTTGCTATGTTGGATAATTCTGATTATTTTGACTGTACTTCCTTTGCTATCATCCGTCTGAGTCTAAAGAAGTAAATTAATGCACGAGAGTCGGATTAATTTACTCCGAAAGATTCAATTTTCGAGTTCTCTCTGATACAAACTGTAACACCCCGCCCTTTCTCACTCGCTTCTATCCGAAAATCAGAGTCTATTTTTTTTTTTTATAAACAAAGAGTGATAGAGAGCATGACGTCACGACGCGAGCTAAGTCCGAACTTCTAAAGTCCGACCCTTAACTGGCCAACCCTATGTGTGCATGGACTTAGTCCAAGAAAATGGTTCACACATAGCAATATAAACATGCGGAATAATAATCATAACATGCAGAAACATAATAGAACACAGTGCTATTCCATTCAGATAGAAAAGTACGTCAAGTCTTTAATCATAATTGTCATATCATAGTTATCCAATAAAACATCCAGCCATAACAAATTCATCTAAGTTATTACAATTCGAATTCTAGATACTCAAAATATAAATTATCATCCTCCAAGCTCCTATGTCTGGCCTGTTATGCGTTCATCGTTCCCCCTCGTTTCCTGTATCATCCACTAAGGTAGAAGTAGGGCGTTAGTAAAATGCGCCCAGTAGGTATTCCAATTAGGGTTAACATATGGGTTAGTACCAAAAATCCAGATATAATATATATCAAATCTAGTTATAATAAATCATATCATACTTATAAAGCATCGTATCCAAAACAGTGTATGATAATAGAGATCCAATTATACAAATAAAAACCAGTAACCTTGAATGATAATAACAGTCATAATCATGCAGATTCAATGCCATGCCATGCTATCATATGCAATGAGTCCCACCCATCACAAAATATCCACTTGACGGAAAACTCCTCATCAAGGTATCCCCCACGATTATTTTACGGACGCCCCGACGGAGTGGTGGATCTCCGGAATCTTCTTGATGGAAATCACATCAAGGTATCCCCCACGATTGTTTTACGGACGCCCCGACGGAGTCGTGGATCTCCGGCTACATTTCACACATAGTATCCTCTTGATGGAATTCTCCTTATCAAGGTATCCCCCACGATTGTTTTACGGACGCCCCGATGGAGTGTGGGTCCCCGGCTACATATCATTCATGGTATCCTCTTGATGGAATTCTCCTCATCAAGGTATCCCCCCACGATTGTTTTACGGACGCCCCGACGGAGTGTGGGTCCCCGGCTACATATCATCTTTCCCATGCCATGCATGAGATGCAAATGCCAATGAAAACACATGCTATTTTATCATATAAACATAGCATTAAAAATCACATTTTGAAACATACCCAACACATGCTATTTTAATCATATAAACATAGCATTTAAAAATCACCATTTGAAACATATCCTTTGCAACATAATTTTTCATCAAAAATAAGATAAAACAATGCACATAAACCCATGGTTTCAAAGAGGTGGAATCCTACCAAAGACCGCTACGTGTTCTTGCGTCTTTCGTCCGGTAACTGCTCACGATCGTAGACACCTTGTGAGGTCCCGTTACCTTATAATATAACAATCAATCAAAACCAGGTTCCCACTTGATTTACAATATTTTAAGTCCATAAACCAATCCCCATGGTTTATCATTTTCAGCCGATATTACCAAATTGCCATTGGTCTAATCTTTAATTAACAATTCAATCATTTAATCCAACATACGTAACCCTATGTTCATCAAACAGTTTCCATGGGGTTCGGCCATACACCATGGCCGAACCCATGGCCTAACATTTTCACTCTTATTTACAATTCTGCCATGGTCTCCACTACCTCATGTTTATGTTCAAAACATAGGTCCATAATTGATCATTCGTAAAACCCAGCATAAAACTCCCAAGTTGATCTGTTGTAATACTCCTGATTTTCGAATTATAAAAATTTACTGAATTTGCCATTGAATTTGTGAATTAAAGGATATGGACCAAAGATGGGTAGGTTGTGGGGTCAATTGACCAATAAAAACCCAATGTACATGTTATAAGGTTTAATTTAAAATATATGGGTAAGATGCGTTAAATGGGGTCAAAGTTGTTAATTGGGTCAAAATACCCAAAAGGGATCCAATGGGTCGTGGTTGACTTGGTTGACCACAAAGTGAGTCCAAGCTTGATTAGGTTGGCGCTGAATTGAGTTGGAAATGGAATCAAACAATTGAGTTGATTCAAGTGAATTAAATGAGTAGAATTAAATGAGTGAGTTGAGCTAAATGGATGAGTTGAGTTGAATGAGTTGGATTGGAAGTTATGGAGACCTTCGTCTCAAGTTAGTGGCATGGGAAGATGAGGGGTTGTAGTTGTTTCAAAGACTCAAGTAAAGGCACACACGTTGGAAGCATGGAATTTTATCTCATGCATGAAACTCCAAATGGGAATCAATGGGAGGTGGGCCGTTTGGTGGGGGTTACACAAACCACATCAAGCTTGCTCACGTTGGGAAGCTTGGAGGGTTTCCATCTCAAGATGGAAACCCAAGAGCCACACGTTGGGAGTGTTTCATCCCAAGGATGAAACCTCCAAAAGAAACTTAAAGGAGGGAGGTGAAGGACATGGGAGTTACCAAGGGGTGTCACCAAAGGACACCACCCTTGGCCGACCATCATGGATTAAGAGGTGGAAGTTGGAGAGTTTTTGGTTGTTACACAAAGACATACAAGGCATACACGTTGGGAGGGTTTCCATCTCATGATGGAAACCCAAGATGTAACACCCCGCCCTTTTCAGTCTAATAATCAGAGTTTATTTTTATTTTATTTTTTAAATATAACAAACTAGTGATCGGGACGGAGTGTCACGACGCGAGTTAAGTTCGGATCTCTAAATCCGACCCTTAACTGGCCAAGCCCATGTACGTATGAACTAAGTCCATAAAACTGATCCACACATGGTACAAATACAACATACGGAATTAACTTACCCTTAATCTAACTGAGGTTATAATAGAACCTATGACTATTCCAATTTTCCATTTTTAGATAGCAAAGTACATAATTTATTCTCCAAAGTTACTATATAACCTTTGTCTACCATACATTCCAAACCATCCAAATAAATCAAACCATAGTAACTAGTTAACTACATTATTACATGCCGACATCAACTAATTACCAAATTACATTGCCCATATAAAAGTCCATAAGTCAATCCATTAAAAATCCACTCAAAGCCCAAGCTTCTAGGCTTGGTTTCCTTCAAGATCCTCGTTCTTTTCCTTTCCTGCATCATCCACTAAGGATAGAGATAGGGCGTTAGATCAACGCGCCCAGTAGGTCTCCGATTAGGGCTACCACAAGGTTAGTAACAAAACATGCAAGTAATAGAATATTACATGTTCATCAAAATCACATAAAACAATGCTATGTATGAAATGCACATGTAATGAGTCCCACCCATCACAAACATACATAGCTTCCTCTTGACGGGATTCTCATCGTCAAGGTACCCCACAGTGGTCTTTCGGACGCCCCGACGGAGTGTGGCCTCCGGATTCCTCTTGATGGGATTCTCATCATCAAGGTACCCCACAGTGGTCTTTCGGACGCCCCGACGGAGTGTGGCCTCCAGTTTCCATAATCACCACCCCATGCCATGCATGAGATGTACATGATGTCATGCCATTTGAAATTATACATCACCATATAAAACTACTTTGAAACATGATAACTTAGCACATAGCTCATCAAAATTACGATAAAAACATCATATATAAATGTGGTTCAAAAAGGTAGGAAACCTACACAATAAGCACTTAGTTTGGCTCTTCTTTTGAACCGTTTTCTGATCACGACTTGTACACCGTTCTAGAAATCCAAATACCTTATGTACATAGCAGCAAGTTAATCATTTGTCTACCTAATTTCCAGCAAAGCTTAATGTTCCAAGAACCACTTAGTGGGGTTCGGCCATAGCTATGGTCGAACCTCACCCATTAAAACAGAACTCCCAAATGAATCTTGGTAGGGTTCGGCCATTCATCATGGCCGAACCTTACCATATTGGTTTTGGCCCATATATCCAATCCTATTTCATCCATAATTACAACTATGCCATTTAGTCTATCTTTTTGTTTAATTTATCTTAAACACCAATAGTCATACTTAATTCACCTCACACCTCAAACATACTTTGGTAGGGTTCGGCCATACAACATGGCTGAACCTTACCACTTGATTTTGGAACCCTCTTTTCAAGTCTTTTGATCAATCCATTTACATATACAATTTATCTTGTATTTACAGTTTTGCCATTGGGCTAACCAATGCTTATTTTTGCTAACTTCCATCGCCTAAAATAAAACCATCTTAGTGGGGTTCGGCCATACCACATGGCCGAACCTCACCATCTTAATTTGGTCCTTTTAAATCCTTCACTCATCCATACAAATTAATTATTAAGTCCATCAATCACCATTAGTGGGGTTCGGCCATACTACATGGCCGAACCTCACCAAACTGATTTCTTTTTGTTCGTCTTTCCATCATCCATGATGGCTGATTATATACCTAAACTAAGTCCATAACAAACATATATTATTCTTAAATCATAATCCAATTATCTACCCAAAACAGTCCATGGGGTTCGGCCATACATATGGCCAAACCCTATAGTTCTCTTGGTGTAATCCTTCCAACATTTGTCCATGTTTTTAATCCATAAATTAGCCATAACAATAATATGTTTCAGCCAAGCCATAGCTACTCAAAAACAGTAAGCTATCTTCACTTTAAATCCTTTAAAAATCTTCATTACCCAATATGGACTTTATCCCTCAAACACCATTAAAATCACCAAGTTTTCCCATGGGGTTCGGCCATCCAAAGGGGCCAACCCTATGGTCCATATTTTACCATTTTTAAACATCATAATCCTATATCTAAACCATTGATGGATCTGGCCATACGATGGCCAGATCTCATTCCCTTAACCAACTTTATTTATCAATGGTTCAAAGTGCACTTACAAATACCGCGTCTCCTTCGGTTCTTTGACTCCTTCCTTGGTCCTTTACTTCCCTAGCCTCTCCTTCTTTCTTCTTGTTCTTTTGGCTGAGACAAACCTTGCTGCAACCTCCTTGGAATACTTCAGCCAGGTGATATGGATTTGAGAGATAGATAGAGAGAGAAAGGGAACCTTGATCTTAAACCTTGGTGCCAAACTCCTTTGCTCAAAGTGTACTTTTGTCTTGGTGAAAGAAATCAACCAAGGACTGATTGCAAATTAGTAACCAGCTGTTTTTCTTGCTTTTGGAAAGATGAAGGAGGACCAAGGGAGAGAGAGATAGTGACAGAAAATTGAACCTCTTTTGGCTACTCAAATTCAGCCCAAAGTTGCTTCACATGTAACTCCCATATTAACCCCAAGTCCTTTATGCTTACTTGGGGGTTTCATCTATGCAATGAAACCTCCCCAAGCATCCAACGTCCCCTTTTGGATTGAATTTGTGTAACCCCCGTCCTTAGGTCATTCTCTCATTAACAAACCAAATGGGGGTTTCATCTTGAGATGAAACTCCAAGGGTACCCAACGGTTTTGCTGTGTGCATTCCTCACACTATCCATCTTGCATTAACATTGCATGTGAGAGTTTCACATGTAAATGAAACTCCCACACCAACGGTTAACCTTTGTTAGCGTAATGTAACCGCCAACTCACTTTCATACCTTTATGTGGGGGTTTCATCTTAAAATGAAACTCCCATGTGCTTCATCGTCCCTCCATTGGTTGTCTCTTTGAATACCTAAGCATGGAATAAACCCTCATGCCCTTTCCAAAGTGTAGTCTAACCTTTTTGAATTTGAAATGTCAAAAACCCCTTTTGTAACTCCATGAAACGGCAACTCCAATTGTCTCCATCTTTGGAGTTTCATGCATAAGCCATAATTTCCATGCAACCAACGTTGGGACATGTTTGAATTTGAAAACAACCAAAAAACCTTTTATCTACACCTCACTCACTTAGAATAAATATTCTATCAAACTCATTTAAAATTTAAAACAACTCACTTACTCATAACTTATTTCAAATCAACTCACTCACTTATAATTTATTTCCAAATCAGCTCACTTATTTAACTCAACTATATGATTTTATTTCAAACTCCAACCAACTCATATTTTTTAATGAAACTTAAACCAATTAAGCTTTGAGCTCACTCCATAATTAATCATGCCATTCACGACCCATTGGATCCCATTTGGGTCCTTTGACCCATTTAACCACTTGACCAAAATAATTGTACATTACCCATTTAATTTCCATAGACCACATCTACCATCCGTTGGATCTTATTTGGACATTTGACCCAACATTTACCCATCCAAGGTTCATATCCATTTAATTTACCATTTCAGTGGTAATTTCCCTAAATATTGCCATCTTGAAAATTGAGGATATTACTCAAGAGGCACAAAGTTGGTGCGTTTCATCTCATGGGATGAAACCCCCAAAGCAAATGATAATGAGGGAGGTGAAAGGTCATGGAAGTTACAAAGGGGTGCCACCAAGGGACACCACCTTTGGCCGACACTCATGGATCAAGATGAGGAAGTTGGAGAGTTGTGTTGTTACACAAAGTACATGCAAGGCTACACGTTGGAAAGGGTAGGAGTTTCATCTCATGAGATGAAACTCCATATAGATCATTATGAGGAAGTTGAAAGGTCATGGGAGTTACACAAAGGGGTATCAACCAAAGGACACTACCCTTGGCTGATTTACATTGGGCAGCAAGGAGAAGTTCTTGTTTTATCTCACTCTCTCCCTCTCTCACTCAAGGCCGACCCTCTCAAGGACAAAAGACAAAGAACTTAGAGAATTTTCTATCCCAAGCTTTTCTCTCTCTCAAACCTACACCCTCTTGGCCGAATCCTCTCTTTGGATTTTCATCTCATGACCTCTCAAGTTCACACACTCGGCCAAGGATCAAGGAGGAAGAAAAGGCTAAGGAAGAGGAAGATCAAAGGAACAAGAAGGAGAGAATAAAACCGGAGGAGTCGCGGAACCGGTAAGTACTTAATAGAATTTTGATTAAGTAAGTTGGTCAAGGAAAGTGGTCCAGCCATTTCATGGCCGAACCCTAGTCCTATTATGACAAAGGACCTCTTGCATGGATCCTATAAGGATTATGATTATGGATCATGGGCTGGCCTTGCATGGCCAAACCCAAAATGGTATACACAAGAACCACCAAAGACCAAAAAGGGGTTGGATGAGGTTCGGCCATGATGTATGGCCGAACCCCATCCAAAGACCAATCTTGGATTTATGTTTTTAAAATGGAAGGCTATTGATAATTTTAAAGGGTTTTATATGGATTAATGTTGGTGACTTTAAAGAGTTCTAAAGGAGGGAAACAATGAATAATATTAATCATTTTAAAAGGGGTCTCAAAGGTGGTAAATGGTAAAGAACCATGTACCATGGGTTCGGCCATAGTATGAGGCCAAACCCCATGAAGAAATATAATGGATGAATTATGGATTCTTGGGTTGAAAAGAATCATCTAAGGTTATGATTAAATTTCCCATGGAGGGACATGTGTTATGTATTAAAGATTCTAAATAATTAAAGGAGAAGATGGGAAAATGAGACATCATGGGTTTGGCCATGGTGTATGACCGAACCCCATGAACCATTTTTAAATGGGTCAATTGGTATTATATCTTGATTTGATGAACCATACTATGGGTCATTTAGAGTTATATGCATGTGTAAATGAATGGTTATCAAGTTATGGAATGGAGACATTTGTTAGGGATTTATTATGGTTGTATGTCATGATTAGTGGACCATCTATGGATTTATGTTTATGGGTCAATTATGGATCTAGATATGTAAAAATGATAGGAGAGTTTAGTCATGGAAAGAATAATGGTAAAAGGGTAAATATAGTTAAACTTGAAGGACCATTTGTTCGGCCATGGTGTATGGCCGAACCCCATGGGTGGTGTTATTGGATATGAATTTGTACAAGTGGCTTACATGTATGAATGATTAGATTAATGGATTGGTGATTGGACTTAATTAAAAGGATCAAATGAATTGAAAGAAGGACCAAAAATCAAGATGGTGAGGTTCGGCCATGTTGTATGGCCGAACCCCACTAAGGTGGATTTTGGTGGACTAAGGGTTAAGTAATTGGTTGAGTGGTGATTGAGTAATAAATAAAGGAAGTGTTAAAATCAAAGTAAGTGAGGTTCGGCCATGGTGTATGGCCGAACCCCACAAAGGTGTGTTTATGGACTTAAGACCAAACGGTAAACCAAATGGAATATGGATTGACTTGTTGATGTGTAACAAGGTGACGAGACCACGCAAACGGGGCACGATCGTGAACGGTTGCCGGTTTAAAGCTCAAGGACACCTTAGTTGTCTTGTGTAGGATTCTACCTCATTGAAACATGGTTATGTAATATGTTTTTATCTTTATTTTGATGATTTATGTTGTAAATATATTATGTTTCAAATGTGGAGTTTTTAATGCTATGGTTATTTATATTACATAACATATGGACATGTACATCTCATGCATGGCATGGGAGGGGAGTTTGTAGCCAGAGGCCAAGCGCCGTCGGGGCGTCCGTGAGGCAATCGTGGGAAGACCTTGATGTGTATAATCCAATCAAGAAGAATCTGGAGGCCACATTCCATCGGGGCGTCCGAAAGACCACTGTGGGGATACCTTGATGAGGAGAATTCCATCAAGAGGTTACTTGTATTGTGATGGGTGGGACTCATTGCATAAGACATATGGCATGGCATGATTTCATATGTTTTTGATGATATGATATTATATATGATTTTGTTACTAACCCATGTATTAGCCCTATTTGGAATGCCTACTGGGCGCGTTGTTCTAACGCCCTACTTCTACCCTAGTGAATGACACAGGAAGGGAACGAAACGAGGACGTGATTGGAGCCAAGCTTAGGAACTTGGATGATTAAGTTATATTTTGCTTAAGTTATTCATGAACTATGTATTTGAATAGCTAGCATTCAGAATTGTAATAACGTAGATATATTTGCTATGGATTGGATGGTTAATGTTTGGATATTTAAGTTATGATAATTATGGTTAAGTGTTGGACTACTTTGCTATCTAAAATGGAATAGGATTGTTATTCCACATATATGATTTTATTCCGCAAGTTAACTAGAGTACGTGTGAACTGTCTTAGTGGACTTGGTCCACGCACATGTATGGTTGGCCAGTTAAGGGTCGGGCTTTGGAAGCTCGGACTTAGATCGCGTCGTGACGTCCCGCTCTCTATCACTTTAAAAAAAAAATTAGACTCTGATTTTCGAAAAGTAAGTGAAAAAGGGCGAGGCGTTACATCCGTAACATAGGTTCATAATTTGATTCATAAATCAACTACATAAATAAAAACCCATAATATTGATTCGTAAAATAAACCATTAACCATGACCTAAAACCCCATATGATCCCTTAATTTGGTCCATGGGGTTCGGCCATATACCTTGGCCGAACCCTATGGTGTATAACTTCCCAATCATAGCAACTTCCATATATGAATCCATAATTCAAGTTGCCTTCCTTTTTGATCAACAAGTCCATATTTAGAAACTTTCTAAATTTAATCTCCACCTTCCAAAAACAATCCATCATTGGATACTTTCCAAATTAGTAACATCTTCGGTAAAATAAACCCTAGTGGGTTCGGCCATATACCATGGCCGAACCTCACTCATAGAAATAATCCATTAACAATAACAATTCACCTCCATGGGGTTCTTTAATTTCTTGCTCAACATCTCAGCTATAATCTCATTATAGTTTGGCCATGCAATGGCCGACCCATATCCTTAGTCATATCTCCATTTAAATAAATAAATCAGTCCACAAGATCCAAAGTCTAAGAAACCTCAAATCTATAAATATATTTGGTGGGGTTCGGCCATACACCATGGCCGAACCTCACCCCTTCTTTTCTATTCTTTTGATCCAATTTAAATCCTTTTTAAACCTTTTAAAAATCATAAGCATAAATCTATACTCTTCATGCTTGTAACCCAATAAAATTATTAACCACTTCCATGGTTCTTAACCCATAAAATTAAACCATGTCTTTCCATTAAAATTACTACATTCATCTCCCAATCCTCTTCCATTAAAATAACTAATTCAACACCCAATTTCCTTCCTTGGGGTTTGGCCACACACCATGGCCGAACCCTATGGTACCGCGACTCCTCTGATTTTTTGTCGGTTGATCTTGCTCTTCCAATCTTCTTCTTTCCTTAGCCTCCTTGATCTTTCACTCGGCTGGTTGTTTTCTCTTCTCTTTGATCTTGCCGAGAATGAGTCTTGAAAGAGAGAGAATTCGGCCTTGGATGTATGTCTATTGCCGTGAGCCCTTCTCCCTTTTATTACTTCCAATTTGTCCCAATATTAGACAATGCTGTTGCGCCCTTTTTTATTTTTAACACATCCACTCGGCCAACCTTATTAAGTTAGTAATTGCTGTGTGCCCTTGCTTCTTTTATTAATTCCCATCGATCCTATATAGAAGGTGCCATGTCCCATTCATTTAGCAATTCCTAATATCACTCCAACACCTCATGTGCATATCTCATTCCTAAAATCTTTCCATCCATCCAATAGTAGAAGGTGCCATGCGCCCCTTGTTGCCTCTCTTTTATCCACCTTCCAATTGGCCAAGTATCTTCTTTATTTGGATTTAAACATCTTCTTTATTTAATCAATAAGATATCGTTGTCTAATCCCCAATCCATCTACATGTTTTTGCCAAATTTAGGACAATCCTTGGTTGCATATAATTCCTTGATTTTTGTGATATAACATCTTATATTCGGCCATGCAATCTTTTATTTAATCTTCTCCATGCTCATATCCTTCCTTAGTTTCCATTCCATGCGTATATCATGGATTAATTATCTCATATACACGGCCATGATCATTAATCCAAATTCCCTCTTTACACGGCCATGCAATATTATCTCCTTCCTTATTTATATAATATTGCAATACCAATTTAAATTCAACTCCATTTAATTTTTATTGAAAACAATTCCAAAACCGTTGGGTCCTAATTGGGCCAATGACCCAACTCTTTGCCAAATTTAAGATCCATAACTAATGTTCACAAATTAAATGGATTATTTTCATACAAAATAATTAACTGAAAATCCGAGGTGTTACAATCTTGACGGTTATTCACCTTAGCACCTCCAGCAGCAGAGGATCATTCTGTGATTCAAGGTATGGCAGTAGTCAGTAGTTCCTACGCCTTTGCATTATTTGATTCGGGAGCATCCCACTATTTCATATCTGCTGTATTCATATCTGCAACTGGAACTTTAGTACAAAAACTGCCCACATCTGTAACGCCCGCCCCTTTTCACCTTAAATCAGAGTCTATTTTTTTTTTTATAGTGACAAAGGGCGCGGACGTCACAACGCGAGTTAAGTCCGAGCTTCTAAAGTTCGGTCCTTAACTGGCCAACCCTACGTGTGCGTGGAACAAAGTCCACAAAGAACAGCTCACACGTAGACGTAAGCTCAAGAAATATTACAACTAAGTGCGGAATTAACAATAAAGACTATCCTACAAATTTGAGATAGCAGGGAAGATAACATTCATAATATTACCAAAATATCACAACGTCTCAACTTCCAAAATAAACCAAAATATAAGAAGTAATCTAATTATACAGTCCGATAAGCTAAACTGTTCAAATATACATTTCCCAAAAATAAACTTTAATAAAGTAAACAGTCCGCCTCCCCATGCTTCTAAACTTGGCTCCCATCCCGTCCTTCTGCTCCGGTATTTCCTGCGTCATCAGCTAGGGTAGAAATAGGGCGTTAGACAACGCGCCCAGTAGGACTCCGAGTAGGGCTAACACATGGATTAGTGATAACAAAGCATATAGATAATAGTATAATGAAAACCATAAAATGAATGCTATGCCATAGGTGTCTGTGTTATGAATCCCACCCATCATCCATACCATCATGCTGTCATATCCCCCTTGACGGCAAAACCTCGTCAAGATACAAACAATCACAAATCATTCCCCTGGACGGCAAAACCTCGTCCAGATATAAAACAATCAAAAATCATCCCCCTGGACGGCAAAACCTCGTCCAGATATAAAACAATCACAAATCATCCCCCTTGATGGAAGAACCATCATCAAGGTATCATAATTACATACAACATCCCTGATACATCAAACACATCAAAATATCTCCATGTCTATTTATCGGTCGCCCCAACGGAGTATGGACTCCGGTTTCATTTCATCCTTCCCCTGTCATATCCCTCGCATGCCATGCATGAGATATAGATGTTGTAACGCCCAGCCCTTTCCGAGAATTTTAGAGTCTAATTTTTTTTTTTAAAAGTAATAATAAAACATCGAAAGAGAGCGGGCGGCGTCACGACGCGAGTTAAGTTCAGACTACCCAAGTTTGAACCTTAACTGGTCACCCATGTATACATGGACTAGACCACGATAATGAACACACATGGAACTAACATCAACATGCGGAATAATAAGACTAGATAGCAAGTAACAGTCTTAAACTTTATTTATCATAGATCAACCATCCAAATGTTATCAACCTAATCAAACCATAGCAAGTAGCGAATTATTACATGTCCCACAAAATATTCAAAAGACAGTAATATAAAGTAGTTCAGCCCTTCATTCAAGCACTTAGGCTTGGCTCCCCTCCCGGTCAATGACCTTTCCTTTCCCTTTGCTTGTACCTGCAATCTCCTCTGAGGATAGAATTAGGGCGTTAGATCAACGCGCCCAGTAGGTTCCCGAATCAGGGCTACCACATGTTAGCATATAAAACATGCATATACATATCATAATACATGATCATCAAAACAAGTAAAACAATGCTATGATGTATGCACATGCAATGAGCCTCCCCCATCATGTACATCCATAGCCATCACTTGTCGTGCCATGCACCGACAAGATAAATCACAATACAACTTCCATCTCTTCATCACTGACTGATTCATATCACGTATTAGTCCTCCTGGCGGGACTCTCTTCGCCTAAGGAGACCATTGTGACTATGATCATCATGTTACTCTTCCTGGCGGAACTCTCATCGCCTAAGGAGGACGTAACCCATAATTGTAACACTGTAGAACCTCATTCATCATCCCATGACCATGCATGAGATGCCAATGCCTGTATGCCATTTGTTAATGCATAATATATCATTTGAAACACATATATTAAAACAAGAGTCTCATAAGAAAACTGGGTAAAAACTGTGGTTACAAGTAGGTAGGAAGCCTACTGAAGGATCACTTCAGTGTCTGTTCTTTCTTGGGCTTTATCCGGTCACCGCTCGCAGTCGTGCACCGTCACAGATATCCGTCACCTTATTCACATAAATCATGGACCAACTTTTAATCCCTTACTTTATTTGATTCCCATTTTTGAGTCTAAGTCCACAAATACCAACTCATGGTTGTGACGTTTATTTACAAACATGCCATTGTTACCCATACCTTGATTAGACTTTACAACTTACCCACAACCTTGACATGGTTCAGCCATGTTTTGGCCGACCAAATCAGCAAACATAATTCCATTTTTAATCACATCCACATCCATAAAATGGCCCATGAAAACAGTCCATGGGGTTCGGCCATACTCATGGCCGAACCCTTATGGTTCCTTTGCTCAATAATGTCCTTTAAATACTAACTGGTTTTAGCCCCTCAGCCATGTTAAACCCATGGTTTAGCCAACCCATGGCCAACCCAAAATCAGTAACCTTATTACATAAAAACCTCCCAAAACAGTCCACAAAGGTCTATGGTTTCCATGTTTTCCAACATGAAAACCAACCCTCTTTTACATGGGGTTCGGCCCTCCATGTTGGCCGAACCCAATGGTCATTCTTACTATATTTAAACCTCCAATAATCATGTATAAATAGTGTATTAATATCAAGTTTTTAACTCTCAAAGAAACCATCCAAAACAGTCCATAAAAAGATCTATGGTTTACATGAAAACCAACATTCCTTTGCATGGGGTTCGGCCCTCCATGGTGGCCGAACCCAATGGCTATGTTTACTGTTTTTAAACCTTAGATAATCATGTAATAACAGTATATTAAAATCATATTTTTACTTTCAAAGACACCATCCAAAAATCAACATCATATCATGGGATTCGGCCATCCAAGATGGCCGATCCCCATGGTCCATCTTTTCCAATTTTAATCTACTGATTTAGACCACATAACTTCAGTCTTTTCTGATATCCAAACTCATGTTTTAACTCTCTTTAAACATGCATTTTAAATCTATTACAACCATCTAACATCAGTCCTAACTTATATGGTTTTAACTTCTAAAAACCATCAAAACTAACCGCTTGTTTCCATGGGGTTCGGCCATGCTAAGTGGCTGAACCCAATGGTCCATTTCCATCTTTTAATCCACTGATTTTACACCATATAACTTTCAGTTCCTATGTCATTCAGATCCATGGTTTTTAACCATTCTAAAACATGTATTTAAATCTTAATTCAAAACCCAAAACAGTCCACAAAATCCATGGTTTTCATGTTTCAAAACATGAAAACCAAGACATCTCTTTACATGGGGTTTGGCCCTCTATGGTGGCCGAACCCAATGGTCATCTTAATCAAGGTTAATGATTGGTGTAATTGGCCATGATCATGGCCCAATCCACACCCTACTTGTTCCATGTTTTTCAACAAAACTCAATGAAAAACTTACCAATTTTCCCAAGCCTTTCTTCTTGACTTTTGATCCTTGTTTCCTATCTTTTATTTCTTCTTTTCTTCCTCAATTCCTTGTTGGTTGTATGCTTGAATATTTGGTACCAAAAGCCTCTGCTTTTCCAGGCAAGAACACCGACTGGAGAGAGGGAGAAAGAGATGGGAACACTTGGGTTTCCTTTGACATAAACGGCCAAGAAAGGCAACCTTTGCCTTTTGTAGTTTCAGCCCCCAACTCCCATTTATTTCCTTCTTTACTTCTTGCTAAAAACGAGTGGATGTTGGGTGTCAACCAAGACACCTCTTGGTGCCAAACGTTGCACCCCTTGGTGCCAAACATTGTATCTTTTGGGAATGAATCATTGCAACCCTTCATGAAGAGGTGCCGCCAACCTTGGTGTCTTTTGGCTTTTCCAAAGCACCCCTTCACATTCAACGGCTGTGATGAGTTTGATCAGGTGTCGAGTGAGATTACAACTCGTTTCTACCTCCTCTTGACTCACTTAACTCATGATATTTTTATTCTAAACCAACTCATCCAACTTATCATCTTTAATGCACCAAGTTTGAGTCAACTCATTTCTTAAATCTAACTCATTTCAAATCACCCTAACTCAAGCTGAATTAACTCAAACTTGAGTTCAATTGAGGGCCTACACGGTCATCCGTGGTCAAACTGGTCAACCCGACCCATTAGGTCCCCCTTTAGCTCCTTGACCCGCTTTGGACTCCATGACCCGATTATGGTATTTTGGTCATTTGTAAGTGGTTTTCTCATATGGATCAAGCCTACCCATTTCTTCTCTACTTGATTTCCAATCAAAATAGGCTTAACCTTATTTAATTTAAGCTTAGACAATGGTCAAATCATCCATTTTGACCCATTGGGTCCAATTGGGCCCTTTGACCCATTTAGCCATTTCCAACCCAATTGATGTACATAACCCATCCAAATCAACTTGATATATATATAATGTGCTCATATGACCTTATTTTGAGCAATGGGCCCCAACATTTCTTATTTTGACATCACAAAATAATTAATTTAATAACTCAGGGGCATTTTCGTAATTTTCCATTTTATTGAAAAATTGGGGTGTTACAGATGCCATATGCCATGTAATGAATATAATAACAAACCATGACATTTTAAAAAAATCCCATCAATAAAACATATAACTTGATTACCCAAAATAGATCAAGCAAAGCCTCAATAATGACATCATAGCATTAAAACCCATTTTAAACCAATCATATGCTTACCGGAATAAATCAAGTAAAAACCCCTACCTAATACATAATTCAAAACCAATCTTAAAACATTACATATAATTTCCAAACTATTCACACCAATCACAATCCATGGCTTACAAAAAGGTAGGAATCCTACCGAATACCGACTAGCGTTCTTTCGTCCGTTTCTGTCTGACAGACCCGGTCGCCGATCACGCACCGCTTGCGATGTCCGGTACCTTATTATACATATCAATTAGTCCATGTATTAACCATTTAAGTCCATAACTCACATCTTAGTGGGGGCCATATACCATGGCCAAACCTCACTAACTAAGTTTTGCGGATCCCATTTAGTCCATTAAATATTTTAATCATATGAGTCTAAAAACCAGCCACCCTAGGCTTTATTAATCACTCATAAGGTTGTTACTTAGAGTCCCTAAGTCCATGACCACCTCCCATGGGTTTCTTCATTTTGGCCAATATTTACGGTTTTGCCACTACCCTTCCATGGTTACTCATTTACTTAATCCATATACATTATGGTCCATAATTGATCCATAACTTAGACCCACTAATTGATTCACAAAATGGTTCCATTGATGTCTCATTAACCATGATATGCATATTAATAATTTAGTCCTTAACTTAGCCTAATTTTTTCGTTCATCCAACCACATACACACACCCTTCCTTAGTCCATAACATGACTTACAATTGAATCATCATTCTTAACCACATGTTGGGTCCCTAATTGATCCATCAACCATACAACAAGACCACTTACCTCAACCATCTAATTAACCTAATTCCATTAATTTTTAAACACATGCACACACCTTAAACCTTAGCCCAAAGAGGACTCTCAATGAGTCATGGGCTTTATTAAAACTAGCCCCTTTAATTCAACCTAATCCCCACTTTTCCTTGGGTCTTTTTCATCACATTTAGATCCATAATAAGCCCTCCCATGAGGAGGTTTACATCATGCATTTAAATCATCAACTTTGATCATCACTTGATACATTCTTGAGTCCATTAATGACCCCTTTAATCATGACCTATTCCCCATTAATTTAAACACACACATAAGTCCAACTATGAGGGATTTTAACTCATACATTTAAATCATCCTTCCTTAATCATCATGAAATACATTTTGGTCCATTAGTTTAACCATAACTCCCATTTATTTTTTCATGGTTCCAAAACACCAAATTCATCCCAATCTCCCCATTGAAATCACTTAGCCACCTTCCATGATTTCCTTCACTAAAAACCCCTTAAAATTTACAAACCTTTGACCCCTTTTAAGCCTCCAATTTATTAGTACATTATTCCATACCTTCCATCCTTCCAAACCCATTTAAATTTACAAACACATAACCCTAAAAACTCCATTAAAGATCCTTAATTACTTACATTTAACCATTAAAATCTTAAAACCCTAAATCATCCTCCATGGCTTCCATTATTTATAAACCCTAATAATTCACTTAAACACCTACCATTTTTGAGGTCATTAACATCATTCACATCTCCCATGCATTTCCTCATTTAAACCCCTTTAAAATTATCACCACATTTAATCATTAGCACCTTAAAAAAAACATAAGCCATCTTTCCATGATTTTCATTCAAGATCCCTTTAAAAAGAACTACCACATTTAATCATTAAACGCTTACAAACCCTAAATCATCCTCCATTCTTTTCCTCATTAAAACTCTTTAACTTCACTAACAGTTATTCATTAACATCTTAAAATCATAAATCCCCCTTCCATGGTTTTGAACTTAAAAACCCCATTTAAGCTTACTTAATTACTCACCATAATTCTTTCAAAAAATCACACACATTTCATGCTTAAATAAATTTCATTACATAATGTCCTTAATGTATTTATTTTTCCTTAACCTAATTTATCCACTTTTCCATCCTTCCATTTGATGGATTTGAGATCCAAGGCCTATGATTATTTGGTCACCATCAAATTTAACAAGAATGGATCCCAAAACTTAAATCCTAAAAATCCAAATCTCTTGTTTAGGAATTACTTACAATCTGACACCTCCTCCCACTTCCATCACTCCCGTCGGCTTCCTTGGCCTCCTTTCTTCTTCCTCTACTTGTTTGAATGGCTAAGATGCTTGATCCATGGTGAAAACACCATAGCTTGGGTTTGGCCATGATAGGGTTTGATTTGATAGAGAGAAGGGAGGAAAAGATGGAGATAAATAACCCAAGGTCTTGATCTTGGAGTGATGAGCCCAAGCTTACACCTTTCTCCTCTCTTTTCTTCCAAGCTTTTCTTATTCTTTCTCTTGGTTTTCTTCCTCTCCTTTTCCTTGGGTGTGGGACGGTGGTGGAGAACAAGAGAGGGAGAGAGTATGAGATCGTTGGAGTGGAGAGAATGAGATGAAAAGTCATCTCATCTCTTGGTTGTCTAAAAAACACTCCACAATAACTCTCCGACCAACCAAACTTAGATATTTTTCATGCTTTTTGACCCAACCACATTACCCAACATTTTTTTCTTTTTGCCTTAAGATAAGATGGCTTTTGGTTTTCCACCTTTTGACCATTTGACCCTCATTTGAATAATTTAATCATTTAATTAATTAGATAATTAGGTTAAGTTAATTCCCATTTAATTTAATTCTATTAAATTTCTTCCATAAAATCCACCCATGGTTGACCAAGTCAACCATGGTGGCCGGCCCCACCAATTCTTGGTCCACACGCCACCTCACTTAGTGAGGTGGAGGTGGGTCCCAATTGGCCACATCACCTTGGCTTAATTCAAATTAACTTAAGTGATTTAAATTTAATTCAACCCATTCCAACTAATTGGATCATCATTGGGCCCATGGCCCAATTACATTCACCGTTACCCATTTACCTTAGGGCTTACATCATCTTGATCCATTGGGTCCCAATTGGGTATTGGGCCCAATTTGACCATCCTTGGCCCAATTGACCACCATTGACCCTTTAAGTAAACTTAAATCCAATCCATAATCCATTGGACCCTAGTTGGGCCTTTGTCCACATTTTGATCCATTTACTATCTATTCCATCCAATTTCCAAATTCCACCATAAAAAAATAAATAATAACACATATATATTACTTTACAAATTCCGGGCCATTACAACATCACTCACCATTGTATCCCCCGTTGGAGACACATCATTGGGGCTTATATGCATAGCAGTGAATACTGAACTTGCTGGACTCAGATTTGAGTTCAATTATTTGGTACTCGATATGACTGAGTACGATATTATTTTCGGCATGGACTGGTTGGCTAGCTTTAAGGCCAACATTGATTGCTATCGCCGAAGAGTGACATTTTGGTCGCCCGTGGGAAAACAACATGTGGTGCGTACTGACAAACAAAGCAGACTGCATGAAGGGTTGAATCATCTGGTATTAAACAGTATCAGAATCAACAAGGAACCGGTGACTGAACTTCCGGAAATAGAAAGGGACTATGTGGACGTATTTCCAAAGGAACTCCCTAGCTTGCCTCCTATGAGGGAGATTAATTTTGAAATCAAGTTGTACCATGGCACTGCACCAGTGTCATTACCACACTATCGGATGGCACCAGTAGAGATGTTCAAGTTGAAGAAGCAGATTGATGAACTGCTCAGACTGGGTTGCAACCGGAACAGTACATCGGCTTGGGGAGCTCCGATTTTATTTGTGAAGAAGAAGGATGGTTCACTACGTATGTGTGTGGATTATCGAAAACTAAACCAGCTGTCGGTCAGAAACAAGCACCCTCTTGTAACACCCCGGATTTTCAAGTTATTAATTTACATGAAAATTACCCATTTAATTTGTGAATTTTAGATATGGACCTTACATGGGTAAAGTGTTGGGTCATTGCCCAATTAAGATCCAACGGATATGTTATAGGTTCAATTTAAAATAAATGGGTAAGATGTGTTTAATTGGGTCAAGGTTGTTTAATTGGGTTAAATGCCCAATTGGGACCCCATGGGTAATTGTTAACTTGGATGACCACCAAGTTAGTTCAATTTAAATTAAATGGGGCTGAATTAAATAATAATGCAATATGTCTAAAAATTAAATATGGATTGCTTGGGGAGTATATGTGAGGTGGACATGGAAAGATTTTAGGAATTGGAAGATTGCATGCGCATGAAAGATATTGATGAAAGATTTTAGGAGTTGCATAGGCCGCATGAGGGATTTCCATATCCATGTTAATGCGCATAAGATCATTTTAAAAAGGGGTATTTCCCTTGATTAAGAATGGCATTAAGGTAATGGCTAATTTAAGGGGTCTTGGCATCTTCTAAGATAGGACAACTAGATTGATAAAAGAAAAGAAGAGAAGGGCTCACGGCAATTACAATTTTAGCACCTTCTAAGATTGGCTAATTGGAGATTATTAAAGGAGAGGGGCGCATGGCACTATCTAATTATAGATTGGACCGATTGGAAGATAGATACAAGGGAAGCAACAAGAAGGGGTGCACACCATCTTCTAAATATGGAACCAAGTGATATTTCTATAAAACAAGGGTAGTGCACACAACAATGGCTATTTTCAAACAAAGGGCGCATTGGCTTGTTCTAAATATAGAGGACCCTCCAAAGTGGGAAACATATACACGCTAATTGCTATTTCTAAGTTGAGACCGTGTGGAGTTTCATAAGACAAGGGAGAGAGGCGCACAAGACAAGAGCTTGGAGTATTTTCTATTCCAAAACATCTCCTCTCTCTCTCTCAAAACTATATCTCACGTCATTACACAAAATCAGCAAGGATTGGCACTGGTTTACTCTTGGCAAGAAAGTGTTCTCAGATTTGTGAAAGATCAAGAAGGCTAAGGAAAGAAGAAGATTGGAAGAGCAAGATCAACCGAAGGAAAAATCGAAAGAGTCGCGGAACCGGTAAGTGATTTGTTATTTTGTTTAAAAATAAGAAACCATGGCCGAACCCCATGAATGAAGATTGGTTATAATTTATGGAAGGTTCTTGGTTATTTTTATGGGATAAAAACCATGGAATAATTATATGGTTTTAAATGGGGTTTAAATGATGTTCAAGAGGAAGTGTGGAACCATAGGGTTCGGCCATGATGTATGGCCGAACCCCATGGAAGAAAATGAATGGACAATTATGTTGTTTTTTAATGAACCATTTGATGGAAAAATATGGAAGGACTATGGTAAGTTAATGAAAGTTTGAAAGATGGAAACCATGGAAAGACATGGTTTAATTTATGGGTTTTTGGAGGTTGAACTCCATGGAAGTTTATTCATATTTTTAAAAGGTTTACATGGAGATGATCATGGATGAACCATAGGGTTCGGCCATGGTGTATGGCCGAACCCCATGAAAGGTCATTAGTGAATGATGAATTAGATATGTGATTTAAAAAAGAATTAATGGACCATAGGGTTCAGCCAAGTTGTATGGCCGAACCCGTGGGAGTTTGTTGATAATGTTATATGATTTTTGGAGGGGTGAAAACCATGAAGGACATTAGTTATTTTAATGGAATTGAAAATGAAAATCATAGATGTAGGTTTATGATTTTAAAGGGTTTAAATGGAAAAATATAGAAGGAAGTTGATGGCTTAATAATTGTCTTTATGAGTGAGGTTCGGCCATGGTGTATGGCCGAACCCTACTAGGGTTTATTTTAAGAAGGATGGATATTAAGTTAGAAAATTTCTAATTATGGACAATTGATTAAATTGAAGATGTTTATTAATTTAGAAAGTTTCTAATTATGAAAGGAACCTTGAATTATGGATTCAAGAATGGAATTGCTAAATTTGGAAAGTTTCTATAATTGGGAAGTTATGCATCATAGGGTTCGGCCAAGGTGTATGGCCGAACCCCATGAACCAACTAAGGGATCATATGGGTTTTATGGATCGGTTTTGGACATAAACCTAATATAATTAAAGGAATGGCAAAAAATGTAAATATGGTTTAAGATGAAGAATCATGGGTTCGGCCATGATGAATGTTTGATGGACTAAGTGTTTAAATAAATTAACTTAGGGATTTGTATAAGTGGCAAAGAAGTAAATAAGAATGGAAGTGGTAGACCATGGGTTCGGCCATGGTGTATGGTCGAACCCCATGGGAAATGATTTAAGGATTTAATTATAGACTTATGTTCATGGTTTATGTATGGCGTATTAAATAATGGAATGATAGCCATGGATGGCATTTTGGTAATTAAGTGAAATCAATGGACCATGTGTTCGGCCATGGTGTATGGCCGAACCCTATGGGGATTGTTTTGATGGACTTAGGGTTTATGTATATGGGATTAAATAAAAGGGAAGTGATTAAATGTTTAACTTAGGGGTTATTGATTAATACACCAAAGAAAGAAATTAAAACAAAAGGGGTGAGGTTTGGCCATGGTGTATGGCCGAACTCCACAAGTTTGGTTTATGGACTTAAAATATTGTAAATCAAGTGGGACTTGGTTTTGATTGATTGTTATATTATAAGGTAACAGGACCTCATAAGGTGTTTACGATCGTAAGCGGTTACCTGACGAAAGACGCAAGGACATGTTAGCGGTCTTTGGTAGGATTCCACCTCTTTGAAACCATGGGTTTATGTACATTTTTTTATCTTGATTTGATGAATTTATATTGCAAAGGATATGTTTCAAAATGTGAGTTTTAAATGCTATGTTTATTTAATAAAATAGCATGTGTTGGATATGTTTCAATTTGAGCATTTAAATGCTATGATTTGTATAATTGCATAGCATGTTGGCATTTGCATCTCATGCATGGCATGGGAGGGATGAACTATAACCGGAGACCCACACTCCGTCGGGACGTCCGTAAAACACTCGTGGGGGGATACTTTGATGAGGAGGTTTCCATCAAGAGGATACTATCTATGAAATGTAACCGGAGATCCACACTCCGTCGGGGCGTCCATAATACAATCGTGGGGGATACCTTGATGAAGAGCTTTCCATCAAGAGGTTACTATGTGTTTGTGATGGGTGAGACTCATTGCATATGATAGCATGGCATGGCATTGAATCGGCATGATTATGATCTTTATTATCATGCAAGGTTTCTGTTTTTTATCAATATGATTGGATCTCTATGATCATACACTGTTTTGGATACGATGCTTTATAAGTATGGTATGATTTATTATAACTGGTTTTGATATATATTATATCTGGATTTTTGGTACTAACCCATGTGTTAGCCTTACTTGGAATACCTACTGGGCGCGTTGCTCTAACGCCCTACTTCTACCCTAGTGGATGATACAGGAAACGAGGGGAACGATGAACGCGAAACAGGCCAGGCATACGAGCTTGGATGATTTAGTTTATGTTTTGATTAAATTACTTATGGACTTGTATGTGAGTAACTAGTCTTCGGACATGTAATAATTTAGGTGGATGGATGTTTATTGGGATAATTGTGTTATTTTAATTATGAATAAAGATTGGACGTACTTTGCTATCTGAAATGGAATAGAACTAAGTTCTATTATGATTCCGCATGTTATGATTATAATTCCGCAGTTATGATGTTATTCCGCATGTTGATATTTTTATGTGTGAACCGTTTTTCATTGACTTAGTCCATGCACACATAAGGTTGGCCAGTTAAGGGTCGGACTTTGGAAGTTCGAACTTAGCTCGCGTCGTGACGTCCCACTCTCTATCACTCTTTGTTTATAAAAAAAAATACTGATTTTTCGGAAGAGAAAGCGAGTGAAAAAAGGCAGGACGTTACACCTCTACCCAGGATCGATGACTTATTTGATCAACTTAGAGGTTCCAGTCATTTCTCTAAGATTGACCTGATGTTCGGATACCATCAAATCTGGGTTAGGGAGGAGGACATAGAAAAGATAGCCTTCAGAACGCAGTATGGATTCTTTGAGTTTGTAGTCATGCCTTTTGGGCTCACTGTAACCCCCGCCCTTTTTCACTCACTTTTTTCCCGTAAATTCAGAGTATATTTTTTTTTTTGTAGAAGAGTAGAGTGATAGAGAGCGGGACGTCACGACGCGAGCTAATTCCGAACTTCCAAAGTCCGACCCTTAACTGGCCAACCCTATGTGTCTATGGACTCAGTCCAATAAAATGGTTCACACATAGCAATACCGACTTGCGGAATAAAATCATACAACTGCGGAATCATAATCATCAAAAATGCAGAAATAAATTAGAACCACGTTCTAATCCAATCAGATAGCAAAGTACGCCATAATCATCAAACCAAACCATTCAACTATCTAAGTTATTACATTTCGAAATCCAAATACTCAAATACAAGTTCGTGAGTAATTTTATTCAAAACATATAAAGTAAATCTTCCAAGCTCCTATGCCTGGTCTGTCTTAGGTTCATTGTTCCCTGGATTACCTGTATCACCAACTACAGGGTAGAAGTAGGGTGTTAGTACAACGCGCCCAGTAGGTATTCCAATTACGGCTAACACATGGTTAGTACAAACATATCATATAACATAGTGATATCAAAATCATATAAATCCATGCCATGCAATGATGACAAATATGAAATGAGTCCCACCCATCACACCTGTACATAAAGTGTGCCTACCACGTAGGTCTTTCGGTCGCCCCGACGGAGCGTGGACCCTCTGGAAATCTTCTTGATGGAAATCACATCAAGATGTTGCACATAGGTTTTTCGGACGCCCCGACGGAGTGTGACCCTTCCGGTTATAAATCCTCCACCCCATACCATGCATGAGATGCCAATGAAACACATGTTATTTTATAACATAACATAGCATTGAAAATCATCATTTGAAAACACATCCAACACATGCTCTTTTTATAAATAAACTTAGCATGTAAAATCATCCTTTGAAACATAATTGGCCCATGCTATTTTAAACAATTAAACATATCATTCGATATTCAATATAATAGATTAGTTGGAATCGATTTAATTAAATTTAAATCATCTAAGTTAGTGGAGAATTGATCAAAATGGTATAACCAAGTAGGGCCCACCTCCACCTCACCAAGTGAGGTGGCGTGTGGACCAAGAATTGGTGGGGCCGGCCACCATGGTTGACTTGGTCAACCATGGGTGGAGTTCATAGAGGGAATTTAATGGAATTAAATTAAGTGGGAATTAATTAACTTAACCTAATGATCAAATTAATTAAATTAATTAAGCTAATCTAATTATGGTCAAATGGTCAAGACCACACAAACAAACACAAACCACTCTAAAGAAACACAAATTTAAACCATGGGCTAAGGATAGTGGTTTTATCCCAACTACCACCACTAATACACATTAATCTATGTGTGGTAGGTGGGGAATTAATTACTCAAAAAAAAAAATGAGATGGGTTTTCTATCCTCTCTTCATTTCACTCTCATTTCTCTCTCTCTTTTTCTTACTCTCAAAAAACATCCCCTACACCAAGGAAGCAAGGGAGAAGAAAGCTAAGGAAAAAAGAAGAAAAAGAGAAGAAGAGAAGAAAGAGCTAGGCTTGACCCTCCACCTCAAGACAAAGACTTTGAGACATCTTTCTCATCTCCATCCTCTCCCTCTCTCAAATTTCACCCTACCTTAGCCAAACCCAAACCTTGGAGACTCCATCTTGATCAAGCATCTTAACCAGATCAAGGAGAAGAAGAGAAGAGAAGGCGAAGGAGATCAAGAGGAGAAAGAAAAGCTGGAGGAGTTATCGGATTGTAAGTAATTCTTAAACAAGAATTCCACATTTTTTTAGGGTTAAGAAGAGATTATGGAATCCATTTCTTGGATTTGGTGGTGGCCAAAACATCATGGGCCTTGGACCTCAAATCCATCCAATGGAAGGTGATTAGATTTTTTTTATGAAGTTTAAGGGTTAAGATCATGGATGGATGAACAATGGATAAAATGGGAGAGTTTGATTAAGAAAAATAAATGGACATAAAGGACATTATGTATTAAAATTTATTTAAGCATGGATGTATGTGATGTTTGAATGAATGATGGAGGTCATTAAGTGATTTACTAAGATTATGAAGAATGGAAGCCATGGAGGATGAGTTAAGGTTTTAAGTTTTTATTGATTAAATGTGGGTAATTTTAAAGGGATTTTTATGAGAAAAATCATGGGAAATATTGATGATTCTTAATGGCCTAAAAGGCATGGATAGAATGAACCTTGAACCATGGGTTCGGCCATGGTGTATGGCCGAACCCTATGGTGATGAAATGGTGGTTGTTAAATGGGTTTAAAGGATAGGAAAGATGGATTAATGTGTTAATGTTTTGGTGGTTTAAAAAGTTTAAAATGAATGAATGTTAGTGATTTTAAAAAGGGTTTTTTAAATAAGGAAAACCATGGAGAGATTTTGGTGAACTTGAGTATTTTAGGACCATGAAAATAAAAGGGAATTATGACTAAGTTGATGGACCCAAAAATATAATTAATGATGGTTTAAAATGATGAATTAAAGGTAGGATTTAGACGCCCTCATGGAGGGACTGATTTTAAATCAAAATGTGGTAAATAGGCCTAAGAAAAATGGGAAAGAGGTATCATAGGTTCGGCCATGGTGTATGGCCGAACCTATGACCCAATTGTGAGTCATTTTTAGGCTAAGATCAAGGTCTATGTATGGGATTAGATGATTGGAAATTTAATTAAATTAAGTGACTGATTGATTTTAGGGATGTTATGTCATGATTAACAAATCATTAATGGGGCTAAGTATATGGATGAATTATGGACAAAAATGTACATAGATGAAGGAAATATTAAACCATGGAAGTATAGTGGCAAAACCGTAATTATTGGCCACAATGAAGAGCCATGGGTTCGGCCATGGTACATGGCTGAACCCCATGTAGGTTAGACATGAACTTGGGTGCATTAAGATGACATTATGAGTGATTAAATCGAGCTTAGGGTTGCTGCATTTTAGGCTCATAAAATTAGAATGTTTAATGGGTAAAAATTTAGAATTATGCATGTGTTTAAATCAATGGAAATGAGGCTAAGTTAAGGGCTGATTTTGATAATCTTGTAACATGGTTAGGGATCATTAATGGATCTAAGTTTGCGATCAGTTAGGGACTTAATCATGGATAGAATATGGACTAATTTGGTAAATGTATAATAAGGTATCGGGACATCGCAAACGGTACGCGATCGGCGACCGGATTACCGAACGGAAACGTAAAGGGACGCTAAGCAGTATTCGGTAGGATTCCCACCTTTTTGTAAGCCGTGGATTATGTGTATGTGATGGTTTCCTCGTTTTATTTCGGTAATTATATGATTTACTTTAAGATGGGTTTTAAATGCTATGGATTATACTTTAATGCTATGGATGATATTTTAAATGCTATGGATTATACTTTAGTGCTATGGATGATATTTTAAATGCTATGGATTATATTTTAATGCTATGGATGATATTTTAAATGCTATGGATTATATTTTAATGCTATGGATGATATTTTTAAGGCTATGGATTATATTTCAACGCTATGGATTTTATATTAAGGATATGAAGTATACATATATACTACATAGCATAATGCACTTACATCTCATGCATGGCATGGGCGGGAAAATAAAGGAACTGGAGTCCATGCTCCGTCGGGGCTACCGAGAAGTAAACATGGGGATAACCTGAGGTGCTATAACCGAAGTCCATGCTCCTTCGAGGCGACCGAGAAACAAACATGGGGATAGCTTGATATGTTATAACCGGAGTCCATGCTCCGTCGGGGAAACAAACATTGGGGCACCTTGAAAAGGCCTTGCCGTTAAGGGAGATATGACATCGTTTGATGATATGGATGATGGGTGGGACACATGACATAGGCACCCATGGCATGATATTCATTTTATAGGTTTTATTATATTGTTATCTGTATGCTTGTTATCACTAATCCATGTGCTAGCCCTACTCGGAGTCCTACTGGGCGCGTTGTCTAACGCCCTACTTCTACCCTAGCTGATGACGCAGGAGACGGCGGAAACAGCGGACGCAACGGGAGCCAAACTTAGGAGCTTGGGGAAAGCGGCTACTTAGTTTATTTAAGTTTTATTTTGGAAATTGTAATTTAAGTAGCTTAGCTTGTCGGCATGTAATAATTTTGGATTTCTTGCTATGGTTTGGATTTTATTTTGGATATTATGATTATGAGATATTTTAGTAACTTAATGATGTATCTTCCCTTCTATCTAAAACTGGTAGGATAGATTCTATTACAACCCCGTATTTTAGTTTAACTCTCCGCAAGTTTACTTCTACGTGTGAACCGTTCTTTGTGGACTTAGTCCCACGCACACGTAGGGTTGGCCAGTTAAGGGCCGGGCTTTAGAAGCTCGTACTTAACTCGCGTTGTGACGTTCGCGCCCTTTGTCACATTTAATTTAAAAAAAAAATTAGACTCTAATTTTCAGTGAAAAGGGGCGGGCGTTACAATTTTAGGAAGAGATAAAATTGTATAGCAATGGGCTGGATTTATACAGCAGGTTCTTGCATGGGAAGCACGAAGGTGGAGTTTAATGGAATTGGCTTGAGTTAAACTTCTAAATGTTCTCTTTCAAATTAGAGAAATTAGCTGAGATAAGGAAAGCTGGCCGATCGTAGGGGAGTCCAAGTGGCATGGACGCTGTGTTGGGATTGTGTGGCTTGATTCCTCAAAGAGGAAATCCTGTAATTTTCTCTCAGAAAATCATGGGGCACAGGCATGAGTTCTATTGCAGGAAAGGGACCGACTATATGTTCGGCTGGATGTAAAAATTAGGAACTACAAACAAGAGGAGATGGCAATTTAATTTTGGACAGACATACGGTAATTGTTATGTATGAAACCAATTGAATAGGATTGGAAGGTGGTAAACACGGCAACAAGAGACTGTGGATTTCTCTTATATATGCAGGACATCTGAAAGGTGAATGGGATATACAGAGTTTCTGCAGAAAAGAGGACTCTCTCAGTCCAGTCAAGGAAGAACGGCAGATTGCAGAGGCAACCAATAGACACGCTGAACAGAGGGGAAAAGTGACCGATCAGATCAGTGGGTTTTGATCTGATCAGCAGCCAGAGAGAAAAATAACAGTGCCTCTTGCGTGGTTTGACAACAGATATACGAACCGTGAGTTGGCCTGTCCGAAGGGAATACAGAGGTCTGTATGCAAGGTCATATCTGCGAGCACAGATCTATGAGAAATCATCAAGGACGTGTAGACAGCAAAGAGGAGACACAAACAGAGAGAAAGTGAGCTGGCTGGAAACAGGACAACAGCAACACACAAACAATCAAGAGGCTACTCGGCATCAAGGTGAGATCTCTCTTATTGCACGAGTAGACGTTGCATCAGGTTGACTGGTCAACAGCAGCAGTTGCTCTGTATAACAAAGAGAGATCTAATGTGCTCTTGGTGTACCACCGAGAAAGGGACTGTCTGATATTCTCTTAGAAAACCAAAGGCTGGGACAGCTTTGTAGATCGCTGAATCTACAGAGAAGTCAGACTCAGATGAGGAGAAATCTACAGACAACGTGGACAGACATAGAGTAGTTTATCGGTGGAAGGAATAACATAAGGAAGAGGAGATAGAAGCTTGCAGGCCAGTGTGTATGCTGGCTGCAAATAGCAGAGCAGCAAACGTGGGTAGCAAGACAGATCGGGTGCTGTGAACACAAGGGAAGTTGCTGAAATACAGCAACAAGAGGACCGTCTGATACACATGATCTGAGGACAGATTCAGCCAAAGTTCTTCTGGCTGCAACGTGGGCAGCAAGGGTGGTTTTAAGAAGAGGAATCGGCGGATCTGTCCCCAATCTAATCTGTTGTGGATGACGGACACAAGTGGAAGTGTAACTTGGGCAGTTTACAGGCGGTGTTGTGTGAAGGTAGAGACACACGAAGAAGGCTGGTTGTGTGAGAAGCAGACCAAAGCATAAACAGATCAGATCTGTTTCATACAATGTGGGACGTGACATGTAGAGGTGGCTCTCTGTTCTAAGAGAGACCATACAACGTGTAAAAGAAAGAGGGCTTATTTATTGACTTAGGAAAATGCCTCTGAAGAGAAGAACCCGACGAAACCCACGGGTAGAGAAAGAGGTAACACCACCTCGATAGGAAGAGGAGGTACAACCACCTCATCGAGAGGAGGGACAGAATAGTGTGAACCTGCCGGTTGTGCCTCCCGAGTTGAAAGAATTGGTTCAAGCAGTGGTCACCTCTGTCCTACAACAACAGTTGAATGGGGATGCGACCACCAGCGACTCCAACAAACGGAATATGGTTAGAGATTTCCAGCAACAGCGCCCTCCCTACTTCAGGGGAAAGGAAGGGGTTGTCGCAGCAGAGAACTGGTTGAAAAAGATCACTCATATCTTGAATCTGCTTCAGATTTCCAGTCATACTGACAAGATCTTACTGGCTACATCTCAACTGATCGAGGATGCCAGTAATTGGTGGAAGGTTGTAGAAAAGAAGCAAGCGCTTGTGCCGGAAGGGCAAAAGATTGCCATGACATGGGAAGGGTTCTCAGCTACCTTTCTAGAGCAGTATTTTCCGAAAGAGGAAAGAGAACACCAGACTCAAGCCCTCCTATCATTGGTACAAGGCAATATGACGGTGGCAGAATATCACCGGGAGTTCCTGAGACTATTTGTCTATGCGTTTTATATGGTGGATACCGAGCATCGGAGGGCCCGTAAATTTGAACGGGGACTTCGGCCAAGTATCAGGGCCAAAGTGACAATATTTAAGGCAGCCACACTGGCTGAGGTGGTTAGCAGGGCCACTATAGCGGAGCAAGAGTTGAATGAGGCAGTGCGGTTTGACAACCGCCGAGGGCAGAGTGGGCGGGGTGCATTTCAACCCAACAGGAAGTTCCGCCCGAATTTTAGCAGACCCTTACCCTCTACTGGATCTATAGGGGGTTTTGGCCCCAATCAGCCCTCCCCATCAACATCAGTCACTCAGGTTCCACGGGGTGGGAACACGTGCTATCAATGTGGCCAACAGGGCCACTTCAAGAGGGAGTGTCCACAGATCAGCAGACCCTCTCAATTCAGGGGTTCCTTCCGCCCTCCAGCTAGACCAGCTCAGTCGCGAGGAGGCAGAGCATACAACCAAGCGGGGCGGGTGACAAACCCTACGGGATCTGGACGGCTTTTTACCATACCTTCTCCAGTAGCAGTGGATCGCTCGGTGATTCAAGGTATGGTCGTAGTTGGTAGTTCTTATGCTATTACATTCTTTGATTTTGGAGCTTCACATTCATTTATATCTGCTGCATTCATATCTGCTATGGGCACATTAGTACAAAACTTGTCCACATCATTTACCATTGTATCCCCGGTCGGAGACACATCTTTGGGACTCATATGTACGGCATTGAACACTGAACTCGCGGGATTCATATTCGAGTTCAACTATTTGGTAATCGATATGGCTGAGTACGATGTTATATTTGGCATGGACTGGTTGGCTACATTCCAGGCCCATATTGATTGCCATCTTCGTAGGGTGATATTTTAGTCACCCGAGGGAAAGCGGTACATGGTACACCCTGACAAACAGGGCATCCCTGGAAGGCTGCAGGAAGAATTGAACCATCTTGCCTTGAACAGCCTCAGATTAGATAGGGCACCAATAACTGAACTTCCGGCGGTAGTAGCAGATTATGCCGAGGTATTCCCAACAGAGCTCCCTGGTTTGCCACCCAATAGGGAGATAGACTTTGAGATCAAGTTATACCCCGGCGCCGCTCCAGTGTCATTGCCCCATTATAGAATGGCACCGGCTGAGATGACCGAGCTGAAGAAGCAGATTGATGAACTGCTCAAACTGGGCTTTATTCGGAACAACACATCCGCATGGGGAACCCCGGTATTATTTGTGAAGAAGAAAGATGGTACCCTTCAGATGTGTGTGGACTACAGGAAATTAAACCAGTTGACTGTCAAGAACAAGTATCCCCTACCCAGGATTGACGATCTGTTTGATCAACTTAGGGGTTCCTCTCACTTCTCCAAGATTGATCTGATGTCCGGGTACCATCAAATCTGGGTTAGGGAGGAGGATATAGAGAAGACAGCTTTCAGGACACGGTATGGTCTATATGAGTATGTAGTCATGCCATTTGGACTTACTAATGCACCCGCTGTGTTCATGGACCTGATGAATAGGAATTCCGTCCTTACTTGGATCAGTTTGTGATTGTATTCATTGATGATATTCTGATCTATTCTAAGAATCAGGAGGAACATGCTGAGCACTTGAAGATAGTCCTGGACACCTTGAGAAAGAACCAGTTGTATGCCAAAGCCAGCAAGTGTGAATTCTGGCTATCTGAGGTCAACTTCTTGGAGCACGTTATATCGGAGGAAGGTATAGCCGTGGACCCGGCTAAGGTAGCGGCAGTGAAGGAGTAGAAAGCTCCGACGAATGTGACGGAGATCCGCAATTTTCTAGGATTGGCCGGTTACTATAGGAAATTCATAATGGACTTCTCCAAGATTGCAGCTCCACTTACCCGACTCACTCAAAAAGGAGTCAAATTTGAGTGGTTAGATCTGTACAACCGGAGATTTGAGGAGCTAAAAGGGAGGCTTACAACCGCCCCTATTCTGATCTTGCAGGAAAGAGGCAGAAATTATGAGGTGTACTGTGATGCCTCAGGTGAGGGACTGGGGTGTACTCTCAGTCAAGGTAATCGTGCGGTGGCGTACGGGTCAAGACAGTTGAAAGTTCATGAATGCCATTATCCCACACACGATCTGGAACTAGCAACAGTGGTCTTCGCTCTCAAAAGCTGAAGACACTACCTTTACGGTGAGAAATTTGAGGTATTCTCAGATCACAAGAGCCTGAAGTATTTATTTGACCAGAAGGAACTCAACATGAGACAACGCAGATGGATGGAATACTTGGCGGATTATGAGTTCGCACTCCGATATCATCCTGCCAAGGCAAACAAAGTGGCGGATACCCTCAGCCGCATGTCACATGCGATAATAGCCAGCTTGATCAGGACGGAATGGGAGGTATTGAATACCATTAGAGAATTTAAACTCTACCTCAATAATCATGGGACCATATATAGTCTGATCATACGATCCAACATGGTCTCCGAGATTGAACGGGAACAACGAACAGATCCAGAGGTGGAGGAAATATGGGCTAAGATGTCTACCGGTGAGGTTGTACCGGAGTGGGAGTTACGAACAGGACAGGGTCTTGTGTTCTGAGGCAGGACATATGTGCCTAAGAGTTGCAGAAGAGAGTTGTTGATTGAAGCACACCAAACCAAGCTCTCTATCCATCCGGGCAACACTAAGATGTGTCATGATCTTAAGAGGCACTATTGGTGGTGGGGACTCAAGAGAGATGTGGCGGAGTATGTTGCTCGTTGCCTAACTTGCCAACATATCAAGGCGGAACATCAGAGACCACCAGGTTTACTCGCACCTTTCCCAGTGCCTGAGTGGAAGTGGGAGCACATATCCATGGACTTCGTAACAGGGTTGCCAAGATCATCAAAGGGCAACGATGGGACATGGGTCGTGGTGGACCGGTTGACTAAGTCTGTACACTTCCTTCCCATCAAGATGACAGATTCATCGGAGACCTTGGGTTGACGGTACATCCGGGATATCATCAGACTACATGGTATTTCCCGGACTATTGTGTCCAAAAGGGATCTCCGATTCACCGGCAGAGTATGGCAGGGCATGCAGTCGGCTATGGGGACCGACATATTGACTAGCACAACATTTCATCCACAGACTGATGGACAGTCGGAGAGGACAATACAGACATTGGAGGATATGCTGAGAGCATGCATGCTAGACTTCAAGGGCGGATGGGAGGATCATTTGCCACTGGTGGAGTTCTTTTACAATAACAGTTACCAGGCAAGCCTCTAGATGGCTCCGTTTGAGGCCTTATATGGTAGGCCGTGTAGATCGCCAGTGTGTTGGACAGAGGCCGGTGAGCCTGTGCTGATTGGACCGGAGTTGGTTGCAGAGACCACAACGCAGATCAAGGTGATACGGTAACACCTACTCACTGCGCAGAGCCGTCAGAAGAGTTAAGCCGACAAAAGGAGAAGGTTCCTCGAGTTTGAGGTGGGAGACTTGGTGTTTTTGAAAGTCTCACCACGGAAGGGGCACATGAGGTTTGGAAAGAAGGGGAAACTGTCGCCTAGATTTGTGGGGCCATTTCCGATCCTGAAGAGGGTGGGGAGGGGTGGGGGGGGGGGGGGGGGGGGGGGGGGGGGGGGGGGGGGGGGGGTAGCTTATCAGTTGGCGCTCCCACCACATCTATCCTCTCTACATGATGTATTCCATGTATCCATGTTGAGGAAGTACAACCCCGGTCCTTCACATGTCCTGAGTGTGCAAGACGTCGATGTGCAAAACGACGTGACGTATGTGGAGAAACCGATCAAGGTAATAGGGAGGGAACAAAGAGTGCTGAGAAACCTCGTTATTCAGTTGGTCAAGGTGGTATAGGAACGGCATGGCAATGAGGAAGCCACCTGGGAACTTGAATCCGAAATGAGAGCCACTCATCCGGATCTTTTTGTATGAGTTGTTTTGAACCTCTACTTCGCTCGAATTTTCGGGACGAAAATTTCAAAAGAGGATTGTATTGTAATAGCCCGGAATTTTTAAATCAATATAAATGTGGATATTATTTAATTTTAATGATGAAAATTGGGAAAATTGATGGAATAGATGGTAAATGGATCAAAGTTTGGACAAAGGCCCAAGTATGGCCCAATGGACCATGGATTGGATTTAATTTATCTTAATGGTCAATGATGGTCAAATTGGGCCAAGGATGGTCAAATTGGGCCCAATACCCACTTGGGACCCAATGGATCAAGTTGGTGTAAGCCCTAAGGTAAATGGGGTAGGAGGTAAATGTAATTGGGCCCAATGGTGATCCAATAAGTGGGAGTGTATGGAATGGGTTTAAATCACCCAAGTTAATTTTAAGTTGACCAAGGTGACATGGTCCAATGGGACCCACCTCCACCTCACCAAGTGAGGTGGCGTGTGGACCCAAAGGTTGGTGGGGCTGGCCACCATGGTTGAATTGGTCAACCATGGGTGTATGTATGAAGGCAATTTAAGCCAATGGAATTAAGTTCAAGTGGGAATTAGTTAACTTAACCTAATGACCCAATTAAGTAATTAATTAAGCTAAGTTAAAATGGTGGTCAAAAGGTGGTCAAATGGGAGACCAAGCCATCTTATCTCTAACACCATGAAAAACGTTGGGCATGGTGGTGGTTTATCCCAACTACCACCATAAAGCATATAAAATATCTTATGGGTGGTTGGGAGATTTAATGTAAAGTGTATCTTAACCAATCAAAGAAAAAGAGACGACTTCATCTCATCTCTCAAATTCCATCCTCATTTCACTCTTTCCTCTCTTTCACTCTCTCATGGCCGTCCCACACTAGGAAGAGAAAGAAGAAGGAAAATTTGGAAGAAGAAGGAGAAGAGCTTAGGGAGAGGAAGAAAAGCCAAGAGTTGGCCCACCACCTCAAGGTAAAAACCTTGAGACACCTTCTCATCTCCATTCTTCCCCTCTCACTCTCAAATCTAACCTTACCTTGGCCGAACCCAAGCCTTGAGATTTTCACCATGGATCAAGCATCTTAACCGATCACACAAGGAGAGGAAGAAGAAAGGAGGTCAAGGAGTCCGACGGGAGCAAAGAAAGTCGGAGGAGACGACGGATTGTAAGTATTTTCTAAAACAAGAGATTTGAATTTTCTTAGGATTTAAAAGGCTATGAAATCCATTTCTTGGATTTAGAGGTGGCCAAATCATGGCCTTGGATCTCAAATCTATCAAATGGAAGGATGGAAAGTGGACAAAACCCTAATGAAAAATTAGGGTTAAGAAAAATAAATAAAAGGATTAAGGAGGTTATGTAATTAAATGGATTAAGCATGGAAGTATGGGTTTTGAATGGATTGATGGACCATAGGGTTCGGCCATGTAGTATGGCCGAACCCCATGGTAAATGGTTGATGAATTTAATTAGGGTTTTAATGTTTAAAGCCATGGAGAATGATTATGATTTTTAGGGTTGTAAATGATTAAATGTTGGAAAAATTTAAAGGGGTTTAAATGAGGAAAAATCATGGAGTGTGTGAATGGTTTTGTGGCCTCAAGAGGCATAGGAAAATGGAGGATCATGAACCATGGGTTCGGCCATGGTGTATGGCCGAACCCTATGGTGATCAAATGGTGGATTTAATGGTTATGAATTATGGAAAAATAAATGGGAAATGTTGGTGGTGTTGATGGACCAATGTGAACCTAATGTTGATAGTTGGGATGGAAATTTGGTTAAGTTAAAAGGGGTTGATTTTTAATGAACCCAATGGTAGATCATTTTTGGCCTAAGACTAATGTGTATGTATATGTTTAAAGGAATGGAGTTTAGGTTAAATTAAATGGCTGATGTAAATGGTCATGTAACATGGTTGAATGGGTCATTAACAAACCTAAGTTAGGGATCCAAGTTTACGATCAATTATGAACTTAGTTAGGCAACGGTGAATGAGTGATTAACCATGGAGAAAAGGTAGTGGCAAAACCGTAATTAATGGCCAAATTCAAGAGCTCCATGGGAGAGGACCATGGATTTAGGGGCACTAAGTAATAAGTTTATGTATGGTTAAATAAAGCCTAGGAGGCTGATTTTTTTTAGACTCATGTAATTAAAATATGTAATGGATTAAATGGGACCCACAAAACCTAAATAGTGACCGAATTTTCATATGGACTTGGAAATGATTAATGGGCTTAGAAATAGTTAAAATATGGACTGATTATGTGTATGTAATAAGGTATTGGATATCGGGAGCGGTACGCGTGTCGGTAGCCGGATTATCCGACGAAAACGTAAAAGGACGCGACTCGATATTCGGTAGGATTCCTACCTTTTTGTAAGCCATGGATTGTGTGATGGTTTCTTTGATTTATTTTGGGAATTTTATGGTTTATTTTATGATGAGTTTTAAATAATGATTTATGTATCTTATATGGCATAATACAAGGCTATGGTTTATATGCTACGTTATGAATTCTATATTAAGACTATGGATGATATATATTACATAGCATAATGCACCTACATCTCATGCATGGCATGGGCGGGAAAATAATGAAACCGGAGTCCATGCTCCGTCGGGGCGACCGAGAAGCAGACATGGGGATATCTTGATATGTGGAGATATAATCGGAGTCCATGCTCCGTCGGGGCGACCGAGAAGCAAACATGGGGATATCATGATGGTACGGATAATGGGTGGGACACATGACATAAGACACCCATGGCATAGCATTCATTTTACGGTTGTCATTATATTATTATCTGTATGCTTGTTATCACTAATCCATGTGTTAGCCCTACTCGGAGTCCTACTGGACGCGTTGTCTAACGCCCTACTTCTACCCTATCTGACGACGCAGGAGACGGCGAAGCAGAAGGACGAGGCGGGAGCCAAACTTAGGAGCTTGGGGAAGACGGACTATTTACTTTATTTAAGTTTATTTTGGGAAATGTATATTTGAATATTTTAGCTTGTCGGACTGTATAATTAGATTACTTGCGATATTTTAGTTTTAATTTTGGACATTGTGATGTTGAGATATCTTTGTTAATTAAATGAATGAAATCTTCCCTGTTATCTAAAAATTGTAGGTTAGCCTCTATTGTAATTTCCGCACTTAGGTTAGTATTTCCTTGAGTTTACTTCTACGTGTGAACTGTTCCTCGTGGACTTCGTTCCACGCACACGTAGGGTTGGCCAGTTAAGGGCCGGGCTTAGAGGCTCGGACTTAACTCGCGTCGTGACGTCCGCGCCCTTTGTCACTCTTCTTACTTTGTCACTTTAAAAAAAAAAAAATAGACTCTAATTTTTCAGTGAAAAAGGGCAGGCGTTACAGCCAGCAGTATGTTTTGTTGCTGGATTTTCCAGTCGGGAAAATCAATAAGAGGGAAGAACGCATGGTGTGTTTCATTGAGAGTCAAAGTCGCAGCAGAGCACACACTGTATACATGTTGTATACAGCAAGGGGATACAAGCTGAGAATAGCAATTTCTTATTGAAACTGTTTTATGGGACCGACTATGTCTGGTTATATAAATAGGCATACAACAAGGGATGCCGAGGAGAGAGAGAGACGTGACTGCATTGTGAGGAACGAATTGGTAAGTGACGATTCTGTGAAGGTTCCCCAAGGTGTTGGGTTTACAGCAGATCCATACCGATCATTGGAGTTCAAATCTGTTCTCTATAGAGATAGTGAACAACACTGCTCATAGGCGGCAAACAGTGTGAAGGCAGCTATAGTGGGAGAAAGAGGACTGCAGAGAAGTATCTGTTTTAAGGACAGATCACTTCAGTTTCTCTTTCAGCAACATCAACGTGTGAACTGGGAAAGAGTTGTTGTAATCAGCAACAATTACATACGTAGCAGGAAGAGGGCAGCCAGCGGTGTGAAAGGATCAAGAGGGTGTTCTCAGCCGTAGGAAAGATCAAGAAGAAGAAGATTGGAAGAGCAAGAACAAGCCGAAGGAGTCGCGAAACCGGTATGTGATTTCATATCTTTGTCTAAAGAAAAAGAACCATAGGGTTCGGCCATGATGTATGGCCGAACCCCATGGAAGAAAATTGATGCATGATTTGGTAATTTTTGGAAAGGTGCATGCAAGATTTGGAAACCTTCTAATTAAGGAAAGATGGATTCTAAATTGGAAACTTTCTAAATATGGAATTGGATTGGTATTTTAGTGTAAGTAAATACGGGGATAGTTATCAATTTAGAAAGGATCTAAGTTGGAGATTAAATTAGTAACTTACTAATTAGGGAACTTAGATTAAATGGAAGGTGATTCTAAATTTGGAAACCTTCTATTTATGGAAGGTAAGCCATGGATGGTAAAGTTGTAATTTCCTGCCAAAATGAAGGATCATGGGTTCGGCCATGATGTATGGCCGAACCCCATGAGGTCTTGTTATGGACTTAAGTTGTTAAGAAATTATTATTGATCATGTAAAGGGTGAATGATTTTAAAGGAAACTATGGGTTATGTAAGCCATGAGTGGCAAAGTAGTAATACTTGTTAAAGATGGAAGTTTAGCCATGAATGGCAATATGGTAATTATGTAGAATTAATGGAGCTATGAAACTCAAACATAAGTTGATGGAATCAGTTATGAATTATTTGGGAGTGTCATGAAAGTTTAAAATAAATAAATGGACCTATGTGTTGGAACCTAAGCCTATGTTGTTGGAGGCAATGGCAATTTGGTAAATAAATGTGAAAATGGTAGGTCATGGGTTATATTACCCATGGATGGCAATCTTGTAAATATGTGAAAATAAGGGACCATGGGTTTGACCTTGGTGTGTGGCTAAACCCCATGGGAATTGTTTTGATGAACATAGGGTTACGTATGTTGGATTGAATGAATGAAATATTAACTAAGCTTTAGGCCAATGGCATTATTGTAATTATGGATAAAAATGGTAGACCATGGGTTTCGGCCATGGTGTATGGCCGAACCCCATGGGGTTTTGTTTATGGACTTAGAACCTTGTAATCAAGTGGGACTTGGTGTTGATTTATTATTATATTATAAGGTAACAGGATCTCGCAAGCTGTGTGCGATCGGTGATCGATTCTTGGACGAAAGACGCAAGCACGCGTTAACGGTTTTTTGTAGGATTCCACCTCTTTGAAACCATGGTCTATGTACACCTGTTTTATTCAATGTTTTGATGAAATTATGTTTCAAAGGTGATTTATAATGCTATGTTTATTTGTATAAAATAACATGTGTTGATTATGTTTCAAAGGTGATTTATAATGCTATGTTTATTTGTATAAAATAGCATGTGTTGATTATGTTTCAAAGGTGATTTATAATGCTATGTTTATTTGTATAAAATAGCATGTGTTGATTATGTTTCAAAGGTGATTTATAATGCTATGTTTATTTGTATAAAATAGCATGTGTTGATTACGTTTCAAAGGTGATTTTAATAATGCTATGTTTATGTTATAAAATAGCATGTGTTTCATTGGCATCTCATGCATGGCTTGGGGTGAAGGATTTGGTAACCGGAGGGTCCACACTCCGTCGGGGCGTCCAAACAACCTATGTGGTATACCTGATGTGCATTGTCCATCAAGAAGGAACCGGAGGGTCCACACTCCGTCGGGGCGTCCGAAAGACCCATGTGGAGGGATTTATATGTACTTGTGATGGGTGAGACTCATTGCATTTGACATCATGACATGGTATGGATTACATGGTTTTATGACATATTTTATATGGTTTTATGACAAGGTTTATATGGATTTTTGGCACTATGATAATATTATATGTTTTGTACTAACCATGTGTTAACCCTAACTGGAATTCCTACTAGGCGCGTTGTACTAACGCCCTACTTCTACGCTTTAGTGGATGATGCAGGAAACAATGAAAATGGTGAACGCGGAAAGGGACAAGTATAGGAGCTTAGAACGCTTTTAGTTTTATATTTTGTTTAAGATACTCAGAGATTTGTATTTAGAGTATCCAGATTTCAGAATGTAATAACTTAGATGAATTTGCTATAAAGGGATAGGTTGCCATGAGTGAGGTTCGGCCAAAGTTATGGCCGAACCCCACTAGGGTTAGTTTTTGAAAACCTTGTGAATTTTCGAATATGATATTCAATCATAGAAAGGTTGGTGTTTAATTAAGAAACCTTCTAAATGTGGACCTTAGGTTAAAAATGGCAGGAAGAGTTATTTTTAGAAAACTTTCCATTTACGGAAGGAGGTTGTTATTTTGGTAAGTTAAATAGGGAAACCTTCTAAGGATAGAAGGGGAAATTAATAAAGGGAAGTTCTATTCTTGGAAGGTGAAATCAAAATTTGGGGACCTTCCAATTATGGAAAGGTAGAGATAAATTGGAAACTATGCACCATAGGGTTCGGCCATGGTGTATGGCCGAACCCCATGGTCTAAATTAAGGGATTAAAGGTATCTATAATTCAAGGTTAAAGTCTGATTGAGGAATCAGATTATGAACCTAAGTCATGAGTTAGGTTTTGTGTAGTTTTAAATAAAATAAAGGGTACAATGTATGATATGAATTGATGGAGAAAGTAATGGCAAAAATGTAATTAAAATACCAAAGTAGGAGAACCATGGGTTCGGCCATGATGTATGGCCGAACCCCATGAGATGTGATTGATGAACTTATTTGATTAGGGAAAATTTTAAGGTCTAATTATGGAAGATTTAAAGGAAGAAGGAAAGCAATGGTATTTTGGTAAATATGAGAGAATGTTCGACATTGGGTTCGGCCATGGTGTATGGCCGAACCCCATGAATTATTTTATGGGATTATGTACTTTGGAAGCATGAATGGATGACTTGGGAACCTAAGCAAAGAAACGGGACTGTGGTTACCAACAGTGGCAATTTTGTAAATATGCATGAAAAAGGGTAAACCATGGGTTCGGCCATACACCATGGCCGAACCCCATGGGGTTTTGTTTATGGACTTAGAACCTTGTAATTAGGTGAGACTTGGTGTTGATTTATCATTATATTATAAGGTAATGGGATCTCGCAAGCGGTGCGCGATCGGTGATCGAATTTTGGACGGAAACGCAAGGACTTGTGAACGGTCATAGGTAGGATTCCACCTCTTTGAAACCATGGCTTATGTACTTTGTTTTTATATTATGTTTGATGAAAATATGTTTTCAAGAATATGTTTTATTATATTGAATATCAAATGCTATGTTTAATTGTTTAAAATAGGATGGGCCAATTATGTTTCAAAGGATGATTTTACATGCTAAGTTTATTTATATAAAGAGCATGTGTTGGATGTGTTTTCAAATGATGATTTTCAATGCTATGTTATGTTATAAAATAGCATGTGTTTCATTGGCATCTCATGCATGGCATGGGGTGAAGGATTTATAACCGGAGGGGTCACACTCCGTCGGGGCATCCGAAAAACCTATGTGCAACACCTTGATGTGATTTCCATCAAGAAGATTTCTGGAGGGTCCACACTCCGTTGGGGCGACTGAAAGACCTATGTGGTAGGCACACTTTATTTACAGGTGATGGGTGGGACTCATTGCATATTTGTCATCATTGCATGACATGGATTTATATGGTTTTGATATCACTATGTTATATGATATGTTTGTACTAACGCCCTACTTCTACCCTGTAGTTGGTGATACAAGTAATCAAGGGAACAATGAACCTAAGACGGACCAGTCATAGGAGCTTGGAAGATTTACTTTATATGTTTTGAATAAAATTACTCATGAACTTGTATTTGAGTATTTTTATTTCGGAATGTAATGACTTAGATAGTTGAATGGTTGGTTTGATGATTATGACGTACTTTGCTATCTGATTGGATTAGAACATGGTTCTAATATATTTCCGCATTTTTGATGATTATGATTCCGCAGCTGTATGATTTTATTCCGCAAGTCGGTATTGCTATGTGTGAACCATTTTATTGGACTGAATCCGTTGGCCAGTTAAGAGTCGGACTTTGGAAGTTCGGACTTAGCTTGCGTCGTGATGTCCCACGCTCTATCACTCTACTCTATTACCAAAAAAAAAATATACACTGAATTTACGAGAAAAAACGAGTGAAAAAGGGCGGGGCGTTACAATGGCAATCCTTTCTCCTTCCGGTATAAGTGATCGCTGTTTCTCTATCACCTCCCACCACTTACCAGCATCCTCAATTAGCTGTGATGTGGCCAGTAAGATCTTGTGAACATGATTCATAATATTCAACAAAGTCAGGATCTGAGAAATCTTCTTTAGCTAATTTTCTGCTCCGACAGCCCCTTCCCTCCCCTTGAAGTAAGGAGGGGCGTTGTTGCTGGAAGTCCCTGACCATATTCCTGTCATTGTTACCATTGGTTATTCCATCCTCATTCAAACGTTGTTGAAGCATTGAAGTAACCACCGCTTGAACCAGATTTTGTAACTCAGGAGGCACTGGTGGTATGTTAACACTGCTTTCTTCTTCCTCGTGATAAGAGTAATCTTCATCAGAGTGAGAGTGTTCTTCCTCACGATAAGAGTGTACTTCCTCTTGACGAGAGTGTTCTTCTTCATCACCTGTACATAAAGTGTACAAACATATCATATAACATAATGATATCAAAACCATATAAATCCATGCCATGCAATGATGACAAATATGCAATGAGTCCCACCCATCACCTGTACATAAAGTGTACCTACCACATAGGTCTTTAAGTCGCCCCGACAGAGTGTGGACCCTCCGGAAATTTTCTTGATGCAAATCACATCAAGGTGTTGCACATAGGTTTTTCGGACTCCCCGACGGAGTGTGACCCCTCCGGTTATAAATCGTCCACCCCATGCCATGCATGAGATGCCAATGAAACACATGTTATTTTATAGCATAACATAGCATTGAAAATCATCATTTGAAAACACATCCAACACATGCTCTTTATATAAATAAACTTAGCATGTAAAATCATCCTTTGAAACATAATTGGCCCATCCTATTTTAAACAATTAAACATAGCATTCGATATTCAATATAATAAAACATATTCTTGAAAACATATTTTCATCAAACATAATATAAAAACAAGGTACATAAGCCATGGTTTCAAAGAGGTGGAATCCTACCTATGACCGTTCACAAGTCCTTGCGTTTCTGTCCAAGATTCGATCACCGATCGCGCACCGTTTGCGAGATCCCGTTACCTTATAATATAATGATAAATCAACACCAAGTCTCACCTAATTACAAGGTTCTAAGTCCATAAACAAAACCCCATGGGGTTCGGCCATGGTGTATGGCCGAACCCATGGTTTACCCTTTTCATACATATTTACAAAAATGCCACTGTTGGTAACCACAGTCCCGTTTCTTTGCTTAGGTTCCCAAGTCATCCATTCATGCTTCCAAAGTACATAATCCCATAAAATAATTCATGGGGTTCGGCCATACACCATGGCCGAACCCAATGTCCAACATTCTCTCATATTTACCAAAATACCATTGCTTTCCTTCTTCCTTTAAATCTTCCATAATTAGACCTTAAAATTTTCCCTAATCAAATAAGTTCATCAATCACATCTCATGGGGTTCGGCCATACAGAACCCATGGTTCTCCTACTTTGGTATTTTAATTACATTTTTGCTATTACTTTCTCCATCAATTCATATCATACATTGTACCCTTTATTTTATTTAAAACTACACATAACCTAACTCATGACTTAGGTTCATAAACTGATTCCTCCATCAAACTTTAACCTTGAATTATAGATACCTTTAATCCCTTAATTTAGACCATGGGGTTCGGCCATACACCTTGGCCGAACCCTATGGTGTGTAGTTTCCAAATTAACTCTACCTTTCCATACTTTATGTTTTCCAAACATAGATTCCATACTTAGACATCATGCTCCATAATTAAACCCCACTTTCCATTCTTGGATAGTTTCCATAAATAACCTTCATGGTCAATAATTAGATATTTTCTAATTTTAATAACAACTTCCAAGAATAGAAACTTTCTTAATATTCAATCCTCCTTTCCATAATTGGAAACACTTTCTAAAAATAGATTGTTTCCAAAAATAACCACCTTCCTTCTATTTTTAGATTGCTTTCCAAATTTAGCAATCCTTACCATACTTGGATGTTTTCTAGTTTTAGCAATACTAACCATATTTGGGACCTTTCCATATTTGGATTGCTCTCCAAATTTAGCAACCATTTCAATCTAACATTCCAAACTTAACCCATGGGGTTCGGCCAAGCACCATGGCCGGACCCTATGGTTCATGATCTTAGTCATTAGCTTAGATTCAATAAAACCTTTATTAATAACATTAATCGATTATTATCCATCAAATGTTTGGTGGGGTTCGGCCATGCACTATGGCCGAACCTCACCCCTCCTTTTTATTATTTTAGATCCACTCAATTAGCCATAAAACAGCCATGGTTTGGCCATGCCATGGCCGACCCATATTCCATATTCTTTCATTGATTTTCTTGAATCTAAAACATACAATCACCAAAGGTTTCTATGATTTAAGATCTAGGAACATAAATCGAATTAATAAATCGACACTCTCCATGGTTTTCAATCTTTCAAACCTAATAACTAATCATATATGGTTCCTTTTCTCCATTTAATCTATTAATACTCATCACCAATCTTTCTCCATGGGGTTCGGCCATGCACTATGGCCGAACCCTATGGTTCTTTTTGTTTCAAAACATAAAATTATTAAGCAAGATACTAACCTTTTCCCCTTTGGTTTCTTGTTCTTCCAATTTTCTTTCTTTTCCCTTTGCTTTTCTCCAAACAAGAACTCCTTCTTGTTGCTGCCCTTTCTTCTCTTGCTCTTGGAGGGGAAGAGAATGATGAATTGAGAGAGTGAAAGAGAGGAATAAACTCAACAATAAAAGATATCCAAAACCGTGTATCCCTCTTGATCTCTCATTTTATAGCCTTTCTTAATCCAATATTAGAATGTTCTTAAGATAAGCAACTCTTAGCCGTGCGCCCCTTGTGTTTCCCTTTTTTTTACACATATACTATATTGTATCTCAGTTTAGACCTTGTTAACTTCTGAATCAGAAATAGTGGTAAACTACAACGTTGTAGCCCTTGAAGTCTTATTTCCAACGCAAAAATAATCAAAGAAATCCGATATCGGAGTGAAAAGTTATAACCAAAATACTGAACATATGTCAAACCTTTCTTATTTAACCATGGCCGACTTTCCCTCTTTAATTAGCCATAGCCGACTTTCCCTTGTCTTATTTAGCCATGGCCAACCTCTCCTTCTTAATTTAAAACTTTCCCTTTAACTCTAATTAGTAAGTACTATGCGCATAACCTTAATCATAATCCAAATAATCTTTTAATTTAATTTAAGACAATCTACCTTCCCTTTTAGAATATCCTATGCGCATAATATGGATATTATTATCCAAATTTCGGCCATGCTTAATCTTTTATTTATTTCATAGATATTTCATCCCTTTTTAAGTATCTAGTATATCATTGTGGATTTAAAATCCCACATATTTCTCATGCGCAAAATCTATAGGTTTCACATTCAAAATTCGCCCATAAAAATCTTTTGTTTAAAATTAGATATAATTCATCACTAAATTAATTCAACCCATTTGTATTTAATAAAACCAATTCCAACATTGGTTGGGTCCTAATTGGGTCATGGCCCAATTCTTGATCCAAATAAGGTCCAATTCTAAAATCCACCATTTAAAAGAATAGTTGTCATAAAATAATAGTCTGAAAATCCGAGGTGTTACACTCACTAATGCACCGGCTGTGTTCGTGGATTTAATGAACAGGATCTTCCGTCCTTACTTCGACCAATTTGTAATTGTGTTTATTGATGACATCCTGATTTATTCCAAAAGTAAGGAAGAACACGCTGAGCACCTAAGGATAGTTCTGGACACTTTGAGGAAGAACAATCTATATGCCAAAGCCAGCAAATGTGAGTTTTGGTTATCTGATGTCAACTTTTTGGGGCATGTTATATCAGCAGAAGGTATAGCTGTGGATCAGGGCAAGGTGGCGGCAGTAAGAGATTGGAAAACACCGAAAAAATGTAACCGAGATCCGTAGCTTTTTGGGATTGGCTGGTTATTACAGAAAGTTTATTATGGATTTCTCCAAGAGTGCATCTCCACTGACCCGACTCACTCAGAAAGGAGTCAAATTTGAGTGATCAAATTTGTGCAACCAGAGATTTGAGGAGCTGAAAAATAGACTTACAACTGCACCTATCTTAATTTTACCAGAAAGAGGCAAGGGTTATGAAGTACAATGCGATGCTTCAGGAGAGGGACTGGGGTGTTCACTCATGCAAAGTCATCGTGTGGTGGCTTATGGTTCAAGACAATTGAAAATACATGAACACCTCTATCCTACGTACGATCTTGAACTAGCCGCGGTGGTCTTCACTCTCAAAAGCTGGAGACATTATCTATATGGCGAGAAATTTGAAGTGTTTTTAGATCATAAGAGCTTGAAATATTTGTTTGATCAGAAAGAGCTTAACCTGAGGCAGCGCAGATGGATGGAATATTTGACGGATTATGAGTTCGCACTTCGTTATCACCCTGGTAAGGCGAACAAGGTGGCGAATGCACTCAACCGCATATCACATTCATCGGTGGCATGTTTGATCAGGACAGAATGGGAGATGTTGAATACCATACGAAAGTTTAATCTATATATCAATAACCATGGGAGTATGTACAATCTGATCATACGGTCCAACATGGTTACCAAGATTGAACAGGAACAGTGGACAGACCCGAAGTGGAGGAGATTTGGGCCAAGATGTCTACTGGTGAAGTCATACCGGAATGGGAGTTACGACCAGGACAGGGTCTTCTATTCCGAGGAAGGATTTATGTACCTAAGAGCTGCAAAAAAGAGTTATTGGTTGAGGCACATCAAACCAAACTCTCTATTCATCCGGGCAGCACCAAGATGTATCACGACCTGAAGAGACATTACTGGTGGCATGGACTCAAGAAAGATGTGGCAGAATTTTTGGCTCATTGCTTAACTTGTTAGCAGGTTAAGACAGAACATCAGAAGCCACCGGGGTTACTCAAACCCTTACCAGTGCCGGAATGGAAATGGAAACACATCTTGTAATACCCCGATTTTCCACCCCTTCCATACATGGAAGCTTTCTAAATTTAGCAATACTTTCCATATTTGGATTGCTCTCCAAATTTAGCAACCATTTCCATCTAACATTCCAAACTTAACCCATGGGGTTCGGCCATGGGTTAAGTTTGGAATGTTAGATGGAAATGGTAGCTAAATTTGGAGAGCAATCCAAATATGGAAAGTATTGCTAAATTTAGAAAGCTTCCATGTATGGAAGGGGTGGCTAAATTGGAAAGCATCCCATTATGGAAGTGTTGCTAAATTTGGGAAGCAATCTAAAAATGGAAGGAGGGTTGGTTAATTAAGGAAACAATCTATTTATGGAAGGTGTTTCCATAAATAGATTGAAAAGGAGGATTGAATATTAAGAAAGTTTCTATTCTTGGAAGTTGTTATTAAAATTAGAAAATATCTACTTATTGACCCATGAAGATTATTTATGGAAACTATCCAAGAATGGAAAGTGGAACTTGGATTAAATAAATGGATTGGATGCCATGAGTGAGGTTCGGCCATGGTGTATGGCCGAACCCCACTAAGGTTTAGTTTTTGAAAACCTATTTAATTATAGAATTAAATATATGGTTTAGGCTCATGTATAATTGAATCAAAGGAGATGGATGATATGAATTTAATGTCATAGTTGGAAATTATACACCATAGGGTTCGGCCATGGTGTATGGCCGAACCCCATGGTCCAAATTAAGGGATCAATGGAATCTTTAATTCATGGTGTAAGGGATGATTTATGAATCAGATTATGAACCTATGTCATGAGTTAGGTTATGTGTAGTTTTAAAATAAAATAAAGGATACAATGTATGTTAGGAATTGATGGAGAAAGGAATGGCAAAAATGTAATTAAACACTAAAGTGGAGAACCATGGGTTCGGCCATGATGTATGGCCGAACCCCATGAGTTGTGTTTGATGGACTTATTTGGTTAGGGAAATTTATAAGGTCTAATTATGGAAGATTTAAAGGAAAGAGGAAACCAATGGCATTTTTGTAAATATGAGAGAATATTGGACATTGGGTTCGGCTATGGTGTATGGCCAAACCCCATGAATTATTTTATGGGATTATGTACTTTGGAAGCATGAATGGATGACTTGGAATCTAAGCAAAGAAAAGGGGCTAGGGTTATCAACAATGGCATTTTTGTAAATATGTATGAAAAGGGTAAGCCATGGGTTCGGCCATACACTATGGCCGAACCCCATGGGGTTTTGTTTATAGACTTAGAACCTTGTAATTAGGTGAGACCTAGTGTTGATTTATCATTATATTATAAGGTAACGGGATCTCGCAAGCGGTGCACGATCGGTGATCGAATCTTGGACGGAAACGCAAGAACTTGATTGTAATCTTATTCTGCATGTTATGATGTATTCCGCATGTGTATCGTATTGCTATGTATGAACTGTTTTCTTGGACTTGGTCCATGCACACATAGGGTTGGCCAATTAAGGGTCGGACTTCGGAAGTTCGGACTTAGCTCGCGTCGTGATGTCCCGTGCTCTATCACTCTTCTCTGTTATAAAAAAAAAAAATATATATATATATATATACTCTGAATTTACGGGAAAAAGCGAGTGAAAAAGGGCGGGGCGTTACACATCTCCATGGACTTTGTAACAGGGTTGCCATGGTCTTCAAAGGGCAACGATCCGATATGGGCCGTGGTAGACCGACTGACCAAGTCTGCACATTTCATTCCCATTAAGATGACCGACTCATTTGAGACTTTGGGTCAGCGGTATATTAAGGATATCATCAGATTGCATGGTATTCCTCGGACTATTGTGTCCGACAGAGATGGTCGATTCACCAGCAAAGTATGGCAGAGCATGCAGGCGGCCATGGGAACAGACTTACTGACTAGCACAACATTCCATCCACAGACTGATGGGCAGTCTGAGAGAACAATACAAACATTGGAGGATATGGTGAGAGCATGTATGTTAGATTTCAAGGGTGGATGGGAGGATCACTTGCCGTTGGTAGAATTCTCATACAACAACAGTTACCAGGCAAGCCTCCAGATGGCACCATTTGAGGCTTTATATGGTAGACCATGTAGGTCACCAGTGTGCTGGAAGAGGCCGGTGAGCCTACACTGATTGGACCTGAGTTGGTTGCAGAGACTACAGCGAAGATACAATTGATACGGCAACATTTATTGACTGCGTAAAGTCGTCAGAAGAGTTATGCTGACAAGAGGAGGAGATTTCTTGAATTTGAAGTGGGAGACATGGTGTTCTTAAAAGTCTCGCCATGAAAGGGACACATGAGATTTGGGAAGAAGGGGAAACTATCGCCAAGATATGTGGGACCGTTTTCAATCATAAAAAGAATGGGGGATGTGGCTTATCAATTGGCACTCCCATCACAATTGGCATATTTACACGATGTGTTCCATATATCGATGTTGATGAAGTATAATCCTGATCCTTCTCATGTACTGTAACGCCCGCCCCTTTTCACCGAAATCAGAGTCTATTTTTTTTTTTTTGAAAAAGAGTGACAAAGGGTGTGGACGTCACGACGCGAGTTAAGTCCGACCTTCTAAAGCCCGGACCTTAACTGGCCAACCCTACGTGTGCGTGGAACGAAGTCCACGGAGAACGGTTCACACGTAGAAATAAGTGTCGGGGAACATTTAAACCAAGTGCGGAAAATTATAATAGAGTCTTAACCTACAAGTTCTTAGATAGCAGGGAAGTTACATTCATTCAATCACCAAACATCCTCAAAATCATAATGTCCAAAGTAATTTCCAAAACATAGCAAGTAATCTAAATTATTACATTTCCGACAAGTTAAGCTACTTCACATTACATTATCCAAAGTAAACATTAGTAAACTATATAGCCCGTCTTCCCAATCTCCTCAGTTTGGCTCCCGTCTCGTCCTTCGCTTCCAGCATCTCCTGTGTCATCAGCTAGGGTAGAAGTAGGGCGTTAGACAACGCGCCCAGTAGGACTCCGAGTAGGGCTAACACATGGATTAGTGATAACAAAGCATATAGATAGTATTATAACAAACCCATGCAATTTGGGCAGTGTCATGCAATGGTTGTTCTATGTTATGAATCCCACCATCAATTCATCATCATTGTACAATGTCCCTTTTTCAAACATACATAGTGTTCCAAATAAAATCCATACCATCATCGTGCCATGACCCTCTTGATTGGAAAAGCCTCATCAAGATGCGATCCACACTAGGCATCCCCCTTGATGGAAAACCATCATCAAGGTATCATAATTACAAATGTCCCCCTTGATGGCAAAGCCTCGTCAAGGTATAATAATACATATATGAAATATCCCCATGCTTGTTTATCGGTCGCCCCGACGGAGCATGGATTCCGGTTTCATTTCATCCTTCCCCTGTCATATCCCTCCCATGCCATGCATGAGATGTAGATGCCATATGCCATGTAATATATGTAAATCAATAGTAATAAAACCCATCTTAAAACAATTACATGATTACCAAAATACATTAAAGGAAAACATCACATAATACTTAATCCCAAAACCTATCTTAAAACACTCATATGCTTACTAAAATAAATCCAGGAAAAACCCATACATAACACATAATCCAAGGCTTACAAAAAGGTAGGAATCCTACCAAATACCGACTAGCGTTCTTTCTTTTGTTTCCGCCCAATAGACCCGGTCACCAATCCGCGTACCGCTTGCGATGTCCAATACCTTATTACATATTAACAATTAGTCTATGTTTTACCCATTTCTAAGCCCATACATCATGTCTTAGTGGGTTTCTTCACTTTAACCAATATTTACCATTTTTGCCACTACTATTTTACATGATTAATTACTCATTCATTCATGCCTACTTAAGCCCATAATTGATCATTAATTCAATCCCTTAATGACCCATTTAATCATGACATAACATCATTAAAATTAGCCCTTTAATTAACCTAACCCTTATTCATTTAAACCCATCCAAAACCCCATACTTAACCCTTTAAATGGTTAATGGATCATGGGTTCAAAATACCCCATTCATCAAATCTTTCCATGGGGTTTACTTCATGCATTTAAACTACAATGAGTCCATTACCCACTCATTTCCTTTATTCATAATTGATCCATACACTCACCAATCATGAGATACAACCATATCTTAACCTAATCCCCATTAGCTAAAACATATCTATAGACTTTAATCTTAGCCTATCCATTGGTTCACAAAAATGGGTCCATTGATGTCTCATTAACCATGACATAAGAACATTAGCAATTAACCTAACCTCCATTTATTTAAAACATAAATATATAACCCCATACTTAGACCATTAAGTGGCTCATAACAATGGGTCATGGGTTCATTAAAAATCAGCCCTTTCAACTTAACCAAATCCCCATTTTTTCCTTGGTCCTTGATTACACTTTAGATTCATCACAAATCCCTCCATTGAGAGAACCTAAACCATACATTTAATTCATCACAAGTCCCTCAGTTACAACCCTTAAAAAAAAAATTCCTTAACATAGATCCGTTTAAAACTTTTACACCATCAACACCTTTGCATATTCTTGATTCTTAAAAACCCTTTAAGATACCCAACCTTTCCTTCATGCATGCATACATAATCCCTTAACATTTCACTAACATTTAAGCATTCACAACTTAAAACCCTAAAATCATAATTCATCCTCCAAATTTTTTAACCTTAAACACCCCATTAAAATTTCCTCAATTACCTACATTTAATCAATTTAAAACCCTAAAATCATTAACCACCCTCATTGTCTCCCATTCTTATAAACCCTAATAATTAACCCAATCATCTACCATGGGGTTCGGTCATGCTACGTGGCCGAACCCTATGGTCCATTTACCTCCTCAACCTCCCCATATAACCATGCTTATTCACCACATAATGTCCTTAACCCATGCTTTACACAATTCTTAGTACCAAAGTCCTTAATGTATTTATTTTTCCTTAACCTAACTTATCCACTTTGTTCATTTATTCATCCTTCCATGGAATGGATTTGAGATCCAAGGCCAATAATAATTTGGCCACCATTAAATTTAACAAAAATGGATCCCAAATCTTAAACGCTAAAAATCCAAATCTCTTGTTTAGGATTTACTTACAATCCGACGTCTCCTCCGGCTTTTCTTCCTCCTCTTGATTTCCTTAGCCTCCTCTCTCCTTCTTCTTGATCCTTGGTCGGCTAGTTTGCTTGATTAAGATGAGAAACCCCCAAGCTTGGGTTTGGCCATGGTAGGGTTAAATTTGAGAGAGAGAGAGAGAGAGAGAGAGAGAGAGTGGAGATGAGCTAGATGTCTCAAGATTTTTATGTACATGTGATGGGTGGGACTCATTGCATTTGTCATCATTGCATGGCATTGTTTTATATGGTTTTGGACATTATGTTATTGTATATGTTTTGTACTAACCATGTGTTAGCCCTAATTGGAATACCTACTGGGTGCGTTGTTCTAAGCCCTACTTCTACCCTAGTGGATGACACAGGAAATCAGGGGAATGATGAACGTAAGACGGGCCAGGCATAGGAGTTGGATGATTTAGTTTATATTTTTAATAAAGTTACTCATGGACTTGTATTTTAAGTATCTAGATTTCGGAATGTAATAACTTAGATGGTTGGATGTTTATTTGGATAATTATGATATTTGAATGATGATTGAGGACTTGACGTACTTTGCTATCTGAATGGAATAGAACTTGGTTCTATTATAATTCCGCATGTTATGGATTTTATTCCGCATGTTGATATTGTTATGTGTGAACCATTTTCGTGGAATTAGTTCATGCACACATAGGGTTGGCCAGTTAAGGCTCGGACTTTGGAAGTTCGGACTTAGCTCGAGTCGTGACGTCCCGCTCTCTATGACTGTAACGTCCCGTCCTTTTTCACTCGCTTCTTTCCGTAAAATCAGAGTCTATTATTTTATTTTATTTTTATAAACGAAGAGTGATAGAGAGCGGACGTCATGACGAGAGCTAAGTCCGAACTTCTAAAGTCCAACCCTTAACTGGCCAACCCTATGTGTGCATGGACTGAGTCCATGAAAACGGTTCACACATAGCAATATAAACATGCGGAATAAAAATCATAACATGCGGAAATATAATAGAACACAGTTCTATTCCATTCAGATAGCAAAGTACGTCAAGTCCTTAATCATCATTATCATAACGTAATTATCCAATAAAATATCCAACCATAGCAAATTCATCTAAGTTATTACAATCCGAATTGTAGATACTCAAATTACAAGCCCATGAGTATCCTAAACACATATAAACTATAATCCTCCAAACTCCGATGCCTGGCCCGTTTTTGCGTTCATCGTTCCCCTTGTTTCCTGTATCATCCACTAGGGTAGAAGTAGGGCGTTAGTACAACGCGCCCAGTAGGTATTCCAATTAGGGTTAACACATGGGTTAGTACCAAAAATCCAGATATAATATATATATCAAAACTAGTTATAATAAGTCATTCCATACTTACAAAGCATCGTATCCAAAACAATGTATGATAATAGAGATCCAATCATACCGATAAAAACCAGAAACCTCGCATGATAATAAAAGTCATAATCATGCCAATTCAATGCCATGCCATGCTATCATATGCAATGAGTCCCACCCATCACAAAATATCCTCTTGATGGAAAACTCCTCATCAAGGTATCCCCCACAATTGTTTTACGGACGCCCCGATGGAGTGGTGGATCTCCGAAATCTTCTTGATGGAAATCACATCAAGGTATCCCCCACGATTGTTTTACGGACGCCCCGACGGAGTGGTGGATCTCCGGCTACATTTCACACATAGTATCCTCTTGATGGAATTCTCCTCATCAAGGTATCCCCCTACGAGTGCTTTACGGACGCCTCGACGGAGTGTGGGTCCCCGGCTACATATCATCCCTCCCATGCCATGCATGAGATGCAAATGCCAACATGCTATATAGAAAATACAAAATATAGCATTTAAAATCACATTTTTAAACATAACCAACACATGTTATTTTATCATATAAACGTAGCATTTAAAATCATACTTTGAAACATATCCTTTGCAACATAATTTCATCAAAAATAAGATAAAGACAATGTACATAAACCCATGGTTTCAAAGAGGTGGAATCCTACCAAAGACCGCTAACGTGTCCTTGCGTCTTTCATCCGGTAACCGCTCACGATCGTAGACACCTTGTGAGGTCCCGTTACCTTATAATATAACAATCAATCAAAACCAAGTCCCACTTGATTTACAATGTTTTAAGTCCATAAACCAATCCCCATGGTTTATCATTTTCAACCGATATTACCAAATTGTCATTGGTCTAATCTTTAATTAACAATTCATTCATTTAACCCAACATACGTAACCCTATGTTCATCAAACAATCTCCATGGGGTTTACCCACACACCATGGCCAAACCCATGGTCCCTTATTTTCACTTAATTACCAGAATGTCATTATACATATCCATAGCCATTTACCTTCCTTATTTTCATATATTTACAAGATTGCCATCCATGGCTAATCTTCCATTCTAGCAAGTATTTACAACCTTGCCATTGGTTTAATCATAACCAAAACATTCCCCTTGTTTTGGTTAGAAACATAGATTCATAAATATCTAAGTTCACCAAATAATTCCCATGGGGTTCGGCCATACACCATGGCTGAACCCATGGTCTAGCACTTTCACTCTTATTTACCACTTTGCCATTGCCTCCAATAACTTAGGCTTAGGTTCCAACACATAGGTCCATTTATTTATTTTAAGCCTTCATAACCGATTCCATCAACTTATGTTTGAGTTTCAAAACATAGTTCCATTAATTCTACATAATTACCATATTGCCATCCAAGACTATAATTTCATTATTCTCACCCTTCATCCCTTGGTTTGGTGAACCATTCAATTATATTATACAAAGGCCCATTATACAAGTTCACCATCTTAGGTCCATAAATGACCTATAATTACTTCACCACTTTGGTCCATAAAGAACCTCATGGGGTTCGGCCATACACCATGGCCGAACCCATGATTCTCCACTTTGGCCTTTAATTACACTTGTCATTACCTTCATCACCTTAGGTTTAGATTCCAAAACATAATCCATCATTGATTCATGGTTCATAAAATAAAACCCTAATCCCATACCATAATCCATAATCCATTTATTTGCATTCTCTAATTGGTCCACCATTCATTTAAATATTAAGTCCATACATGACCCATAAAAATTGGTTCATGGGGTTCGGCCATACACATGGCTGAACCCATGATGTCTAAGTTCCAATTTTTTTAGCATACATTTACATCTTTGCCATCCTTAGGTTTATGTCCAAAACCGATCCATAAAACCCATATGATCCCTTAATTGGTTTATAAATAGAAATTTCCTAAATTTAATATATAAATTCCATAATTAGAAAGTTTCCAAACTTTGCATCCATCCTTCCATTAAATCAATTAAAATGAATTAAAAATATCAATCCAACTCCATGGGGTTCGGCCATATACCATGGCCGAACCCTATGGTCCTTTAATTTCCTCTTGAACCATTTAACTACCATTTTAAATCCATACATTTAACCAATATTCTTACATGGGGTTCGGCCATGCATTGTGGCCGAACCCTATTGTTCATGCTTCCATTAATTTATTGATCTAATTGCATTAACATAATTCCAATTAAATCCTTTTGAAATCCATTAAACCCAAACAATGTCCTTCCATGGTTTTCCAACCCATAGATCAAATTAACTTTACCAATTATCATCCATAAAAATATGACCTATGTTCCTCCATTAAAATCACCAAAACCCTTCCATGGGGTTCGGCCATGCAACATGGCCGAACCTTATGGTTCAGCCATTTTCCTTAAAATTATTTAAAATCAATCCCCTAATCTTCTTCCATTTACCAATTCTCTTCCATGGGGTTCGGCCATATATGTAATGGCCCAAAATTTGTAAATCAATAAATATGTGGCTATTGTTTATTTTTAATGGTGGAAATTGGAAATTTGATGGAATAAATGGTGAATGGATCAAAATATGGACAAAGGCCCAAGTATGGCCCAATGGACTATGGATTGGATTTAAATTCATTTAAAGGGTCAATGATGGTCAATTTGGCCAAGGATGGTCAAATTGAGCCCAATACCCATTTGGGACCCAATGGATCAAGATGATGTAAACTCTAAGGTAAATGGGTAAGAGGAAAATGTAATTGGGCCATGGGCCCAATGGTAATCCAACTAGTTGGAATGGATTTAATTAAATTTAAATCACCTAAGTTGGTGATGGAATGACCAAGGTGATATGGCCGATGGGGGCCCACCTCCACCTCACCAAGTGAGGTGGCGTGTGGACCAAAGGATTGGTGGGGCCGACCACCATGGTTGAATTGATCAACCATGGGTGGAATAATGGAATTAGGTTAAGTGGGAATTAATTAACCTAAGGTAATTAGCTAGTTAATTAAATGATTAAACTATCCAAAAGGTGGTCAAAGGGTGTCAAAAGATGGGAGACCAAAACCATCTCATCTTTAACACCAAAAACGTTGGCTAGTGTGGGTTTATTCCAACCACCACCATTAAAGCATAAAAAGATCTCATGTTGGTTGGTGGAGAAATTAAATGGAGTGTAGGTCACTCCACCAAATGAGATGAACCTTATCTCTTTTCCTCATCTTTTTCCATTGACTCTCTCCCTCTCTTCATCTCTCTCAAAACCGTCCCACACCAAGGAAAGAAGGAAGAAGAAAGCTAAGGAGAAAAGAAGAAGAAGACTTAGAAGAAGAGAAGAAAAAAACTCAAAGCATAAGACACCACTCCCTTCCCTCTCTCAAACACATCCCATCTTAGCCGACCCAAGCATTGGAGTTTTACCATTGATCAAGCATCTTGGCCGACCAATCAAAGAGAAGAAGAAGAGAAAGGGCTAAGGAAATCAAGAGAAGAAAGAAAAGCCTGAGGAGTCATCGGATTGTAAGTAATTCTTGAACAAGAATTTTACATTTTAAGGGTTAAGAGGTAATTATGGAACCCATTTCTTGGATTGGTTGGTGGCCAAATTGTCATGGGCCTTGGATCTCAAATCCATCTAATGAAAAGAGGAAGAATGGGCAAACCCTAATGGGTAAATTAGGTCAAAAAAAAATGAAGGATGCATTAAGGATTTTATGTATTAAAATTTACTTAAGCATGGAGGTATGTAATGTTGGAAGAAATTATGGGCCATAGGGTTCGACCATGTGGTATGGCCGAACCCCATGGTAAGTGATTAAGTGATTTATTAGGGTTTTAAAGAATGGAAGCCATGGAGGATAATTTATGATTTTTAAGATTTTAATAATTAAATGTTGGTAATTTCCAAGGGGTTTAAATGAGGAAATGCATGGGAGATGTGAATGATGTTGATGGCCTCAAAAGGCATGAATGAATGATGGACCATGAACTTATGGTGATGGTGTTAGAATTTTAATGGGATTAGAGAATGGAGGCTACGTTAAGTGGTTAATGATTTTTAAAGTTTTAAATGAAAGAATGGTAGAAATTTTGAGAGGGGTTTTTAAATGAAGGAATCCATGGATGAAGGTTAAGGTTTTTATGGTCTTAAATGTCACCAATGAATGATGAACCCTATGGTGAGGTATTGTAATAACTTTGGGTGTAAAATTATGGGAATTGATGGAGAAGATTGATAAATTTTAAATGGACTTTAAGCATTATAAATAAGGCTTTAAAAAAAATAAAACCATGGACCAAGGGTTCGGCCATGGTGTATGGCCGAACCCCATAGGGAGATTTTGATGGTTTAGGTATTTTGGAAACCATGGAAAGAATGGGGAATAAGGCATGATTAAATGGGTCATTAATGGACTCAAAAATGTAGCAAGTGATGATCAAAGGTGATAATTTAAATGCATGATGTAAACCCCTTCATGGTGGAGCTTATGGTGGAGCCAAATGATGTATATAGACCCAACTAAAAATGGGGAAAGAGACATCATGGGTTCGGCCATGGTGTATGGCCGAACCCATGACCCATTTGTAGGTCAATTGATGGGTTAAGTTGGACTTATGTGTGTGTTTAAATTAATGGGGATAGGGCTAAATTGAAGGGACTGATTTTAATTATTCCATGATATGATTGGTGAGTCATTGAGGGATATAAGTTTATGGATCAAAAATGTGGTTTGGATTTTATTTTGGACATTATCATTTTGAAGTAATTTAGTAATTTAAATGATGTAATCTTCCCTGCTATCTAGAAATTGTTAGGATAGTCTTATTATATTTCCGCACTTAGTTTAATATTCCGCAAGCTTTCTTCTACGTGTGAACCGTTCTTCGTGGACTTAGTTTCCACGCACACGTAGGGTTGGCCAGTTAAGGGCCGGGCTTTAGAAGCTCGGACTTAACTCGCGTCGTGACCTCCGCGCCCTTTGTCACTTTTTATTTCAAAAAAAAAATAAAAAATAGACTCTAATTTTCGGTGAAAAGGGGCGAGCGTTACAATACACCTTGGCCGAACCCTATGGTTCTTTTCTTTTAATCAAAAATATAAAATCAAACTACTAACCGTTTACGCGACTCCTTCGGTTTTTCCTTCGCTCCGGTTGATTCTTGCTCTTCCAATCCTTTTTCTTTCTTAGCCTTTTTCTCCTCCTAGATCTTTCCCTCTTGCCGGCTGCTCTTTCCTTTGTGTGTGAATGTCGTGTACCTCTCTTTGATAGCAATGTGAATGTCGTGTGCCCCTCTCCTTCTCTCCTTATATTACTTACAACTTGTCCCAATTTAGAAGGTATCAAGATAGATGCTTCCCCTATGTCGTGTGCTCCTTGAAATAATAACCATTGTCGTGTGCCTCTCCTTGTCTTATAAAACCTCCTCTTAATCCAAAATAGAAAGTGCCATGCGTCCTTGATGCCTTTCTTTAATTAAAACCTTCCCTTAATCCCAACTTAGAAGGTGCCATGCGCCCCTTCTTGTTTAGCTATTGCCTTAGAGCCATTCTTATCTAGGAAAGGGACCCTTTTTAAAAGATACTCTAACATACCTTATCACATATACGCATATTCATAGGTTTTATATCTAATATTTGGCCATGTACTATTTATTCAATTAGACATATTCTTTATTGATCATGATCGGCTAAAGCAATATCCCATCTCATCCATGCATGTTCCCCATCTTGGTTAATCCTTGTTCAACTAAAAACTCCTAAAATCTAGTCATCAACATCTTCCATTTCCTAAAATCTTTCCATGTCAACCCCACATACATGGCCCATGATCTTTTATTTAATCTTATCCATTTTGCATTATTATTTAATTCAACCCCATTTAATTTAAATTGAACTCACTAGGTGGTCATCCAAATTAACCATGACCCATTGGGTCCCAATTGGGCATTTGACCCAAATAAACAACCTTGACCCAATTAAATATATCTTACTCATTTATTTTAAATTGAAACTATAACATATCCGTTGGATTTTAATTGGGCAAAGACCCAACACTTTACCCATATAAAATCCATATCTAAAATTCACAAATTAAATGGGTAATTTCCATAAATATTTATAACTTGAAAATCCGCGGTGTTACAATCACTACTCTGTTATAAAAAAAAAAAAATAGACTTTGAATTTTCGAAAGAAAAGCGAGTGACAAAGGGCGGGGCTTTACAACTTATACTTTTGGAAATTTCAATTTTAGGTGACTATTTAAAATTGACAGTTTCTATGTTTAGAAACTACAATTTTAAAAGGTTACCGACATTATAAAAGTTTCATTTTAAAATAGTTGAAATTATAGAATTTATATAGATTTGGAAGTGTTACTAAATTTAGAAACTCGTTGAATTGAGAAATTTAGGTATTACAATTTTAGTAGGTTACCGACATTTTAAAAGCTTCTTATTAAAATATTTGAAATTATAGAATTTATATAGATTTAGAAGTCTTACTAAATTTAGAAACTCGTTGAATTGAGAAATTTATATTTTTAGAAATTTTATATTTTAGATATTATTTATATTTTTCGAAATACTGATACTTTTGGAAATTTCAATTTTAGGTTACTATTTAAAATTGGCAGTTTCTATGTTTAGAAACTACAATTTTAAAAGGTTACCGACATTATCAAAGTTTCATTTTAAAATAGTTGAAATTATAGAATTTATATAGATTTGGAAGTGTTACTAAATTTAGAAACTCGTTGAATTGAGAAATATATATTTTTAGGAATTTCTTAATTTTATATATTATTTCTATTTTTCAAAATACTGTTACTTTTGGAGATTTCAAATTTAGGTAACTAGTTAAAATTTAGTTTCTATTATTAGAAATTATAATCTTAGAAAGTTACCTAAATTTAAAAGTTTCTTTTCGAAATATTTGAAATTCTAAAATTTATATAGATTTGGAAGTATTACAAAATTTAGAAACTTGATGAATTGAGAATTTTCTATTTTTAGAAATTTTATAATTTTAGATATTATTTCTTTTTTTCGAAATACTGCAACTTTTGGAAATCTCTAATTTAGGCTACTATTTAAAATTGGTAGTTTCTATTTTTTTTAAATATAATATTAGAAAGTTACCTAAATTCAAAAGTTTCTTTTCAAAATAGTTGAAATTCTAGTGTTTATATAGATTTGGAAGTATTACTAAATTGAGAAACTTGTTGAATTAAGAAATTTCTATTTTAAGAAATTTTATAATTTTAGATATTATTTCTATTTTTCAAGATACTGATAGTTTTGGAAATTTCTATTTTATGCTACTATTTAAAACTGATAGTCTCTATTTTTAAAAACTACAATTTTAGTAGGTTACCGAGATTTTAAAAGTTTCATTTTAAAATAGTTGAAATTATAGAATTTATAAACATTTGGAAGTCTTACTAAATTTAGAAACTTGTTAAATTGAGAAATTTATATTTTTAGATATTATTTATATTTTTCAAAATACTGATACTTTTAGAAATTTCTATTTTAGGTTACTATTTAAAATTGGCAGTTTCTATTTTTAAAAACTATAATTTAAAAGGGTTACCGACATTATAAAAGTTTCATTTTAAAATAGTTGAAATTATAGAATTTATATAGATTTGGAAGTCTTACTAAATTTAGAAACTGGTTGAATTGAGAAATTTATATTTTTAGAAATTTTATAATTTTACATATTATTGCTATTTTTTGAAATACTACTACTTTAGGAAATATCTAATTTAGTCAACTATTTAAAATTGGCAGTCTCTATTCTTAGAAATTATAATCTTAGAAAGTTACCAAAATTTAAAAGTTTCTTTTCAAAATAGTTGAAATTATAAAATTTATATAGATTTGGAAATATTACTAAATTTAGAAACTTGTTAAGTTGAGAAATTTCTATATTTAGAAAATTTAAAATTTTAGATATTATTTCTATTTTTCGAAATACTGCTAGCTTTGAAATTTTCTATTTTATGCAACTATTTAAAACTGATACTACAATTTTAGTAGGTTACCAACATTTTAAAAGTTTCATTTTAAATATTTGAAATTATAGAATTTATATAGATTTGGAATTCTTACTAAATTTAGAAACTCGTTGAATTGAGAAATTTATATTTTTAGATATTATTTATATTTTTTGAAATACTGATACTTTTGGAAATTTCAATTTTAGGTTATTATTTAAAATTGACAGTTTATATGTTTAGAAACTACAATTTTAAAAGGTAACCGACATTATAAAAGTTTCATTTTAAAATATTTGAAATTATAGAATTTATATAGATTTGGAAGTGTTACTAAATTTAGAAACTCGTTGCATTGAAAAATTTATATTTTTAGGAATTTTATAATTTTCCATATTATTTCTATTTTTCAAAATACTGTTACTTTTTGAAATTTCAAATTTAGGCAACAATTTAAAATTGGTAGTTTCTATTATTAGAAATTATAATCTTAGAAAGTTACCTAAATTTAAAAGTTTCTTTTCGAAATATTTGAAATTCTAAAATTTATATAGATTTGGAAGTATTACTAAATTTAGAAACTTGATGAATTTAGAATTTTCTATTTTTAGAAATTTTATAATTTTAGATATTATTTCTTTTTTTCGAAATACTGCAACTTTTGGAAATCTCTAATTTAGGCTACTATTTAAAATTGGTAGTTTCTATTTTTTTTAAATATAATATTAGAAAGTTACCTAAATTCAAAAGTTTCTTTTCAAAATAGTTGAAATGCTAGAGTTTATATAGATTTGGAAGTATTACTAAATTGAGAAACTTGTTGAATTAAGAAATTGCTATTTTAAGAAATTTTATAATTTTAGATATTATTTCTATTTTTCAAGATACTGATAGTTTTGGAAATTTCTATTTTATGCTACTATTTAAAACTGATAGTCTCTATTTTTGGAAACTACAATTTTAGTAGGTTACCGAGATTTTAAAATAGTTGAAATTATAGAATTTATAAACATTTGGAAGTCTTACTAAATTTAGAAACTTGTTCAATTGAGAAATTTATATTTTTAGATATTATTTATATTTTTCAAAATACTGATACTTTTGAAAATTTCAATTTTAGATTATTATTTAAAATTGGCAGTTTCCATTTTTAGAAACTACAATTTTAAAAGGTTACCGACATTATAAAAGTGTCATTTTAAAATAGTTGAAATTATAGAATTTGTATATATTTGGAAGTCTTACCAAATTTAGAAACTTGTTGAATTGAGACATTTCTATTTTTAGAAATTTTATAATTTTAGATATTATTTCTATTTTTCAAAATACTGCTAGCGTTGGAAATTTCTATTTTATGCTACTATTTAAAACTAGTAATACAATTTTAGTAGGTTACCGACATTTTAAAAGTTTATTTTTAATATATTTGAAATTGTAGAATTTATATAGATTTGTAAGTCTTACTAAATTTAGAAACTCGTTGAATTGAGAAATTTATATTTTTAGAAATTTTATATTTTTAGATATTATTTATATTTTTCGAAATACTGATACTTTAGGAAACTTCAATTTTAGGTTACTATTTAAAATTGACAGTTTCTATGTTTAGAAACTACAATTTTAAAAGGTTGCTGACATTATAAAAGTTTCATTTTAAAATAGTTGAAATTATAGAATTTATATAGATTTGGATGTGTTACTAAATTTAGAAACTCATTAAATTGAGAAATTTATATTTTTAGGAATTTTATAATTTTACATATTATTTCTATTTTTTGAAATACTGTTACTTTTGAAAATTTCAAATTTAGGCAACTATTTAAAATGGTCAGTTTCTATTATTAGAAATTATAATCTTAGAAAGTTACCTGAATTTAAAAGTTTCTTTTCAAAATATTTGAAATTCTAAAATTTATATAGATTTGGAAGTATTACTAAATTTAGAAACTTGATAAATTGAGAATTTTCTATTTTTTGAAATTTTATAATTTTAGATATTATTTTTTTCGAAATACTGCAACTTTTAGAAATCTCTAATTTTGGCTACAATTTAAAATTGGTAGTTTCTATATTTCTAAAATATAATATTAGAAAGTTACCTAAATTCAAAAGTTTCTTTTCAAAATAGTTGAAATTCTAGAGTTTATATAGATTTGTAAGTATTACTAAATTTAGAAACTTTTTTAATTAAAAAATTTCTATTTTTAGAAATTTTATAATTTTAGATATTATTTCTATTTTTCAAAATACTGTTAGTTTTGGAAATTTCTATTTTATGCTACTATTTAAAACTGGTAGTGTCTATTTTTAGAAAATACAATTTTAGTAGGTTATCAACATTTTAAAAGTTTTATTCTAAAATAGTTGAAATTATAAAATTTATAAACATTTAGAAGCCTTACTAAATTTAGAAACTTGTTAAATTGAGAAATTTATATTTTTAGATGTTATTTATAATTTTCAAAATACTGATACTTTTGGAAATTTTTATTTTAGGTTACTATTTAAAATTGTCAGTTTCTATTTTTAGAAACTATAATTTTAAAAGGTCACCGACATTATAAAAGTTTCATTTTAACATAGTTGAAATTATAGAATTTATATAGATTTGGAATTCTTACTAAATTTAGAAACTGGTTGAATTGAAAATTTTATATTTTTAGAAATTTTATAATTTTACATATTACTGCTATTTTTTGAAATACTGCTACTTTTGGAAATATCTAATTTAGTCAACTATTTAAAATTGGCAGTTATTATTCTTAGAAATTATAATCCTAGAAAGTTACCTAAATTTAAATGTTTCTTTTCAAAATATTTGAAATTCTAAAATTTATATAGATTTGGATGTATTACTAAATTTAGAAACTTGATGAATTGAGAATTTTTTATTTTTAGAAATTTCTATTTTATGCTACTATTTAAATTTGGTAGTTTCTATTATTAAAAACTAAAATTCTAGTAGGTTATCGATATTTTAAACGTTTCTTTTTAAAATAGTTGAAATTATAGAATTAATATAGATTTGGAAGTCTTACTAAATTTAGAATTTGTTAAATTAAAAATTTATATTTTTATAATTTTTATAATTTTAAATATTACTTCTAATTTTCGAAATACTGCCACTTGTGGAAATTTCTAATTTATCCAACTGTTTAAAATTGACAGTTTCTACTTTTAGAAATTATAATCTTAGAAAGCAACATAAATTAAAAGTTTCCTTTCAAAATATTTGAAGTTATAGTATTTATATAGATTTGGAAGTCTTACTAAATTTAGAATCTTGTAAAATTTAGAAATTTATATTTCTAGAAATTTCATAATTTTACACACTACTACTTTTGGAAATTTTTATTACAGACAACTCTTTAAAACTGGAAGTTTCTATTTTAAAAAAATATAATAATAGAAAGCTACCTAAATTTAAAAGTTTCGTTTCAAAATATTTGAAATTATAGAATTTATATAGATTTGTAATTCTTACTAAATTTATAAACTTTTTGAATAGAGAAATTTATATTTTTTGGAAATTTTATATTTTTACATATAAATTATGTTTTTCGAAATACTACTACTTTTGGAAATTTCTATTTTAGGAAAATATTTAAAATTGACAGCTTCTATTTTAAAAAATATAATAATAGAAAGTTACCTAAATTTAAAAGTTTCTTTTCAAAATATTTGAAATTATAGAATTTATATAGATATGGAATTGTTACTAAATTTAGAAACTTGTTGAATAGAGAAATTTATATTTTTTATAAATTTTATATTTTTACATATAAATTATGTTTTTTAAAATACTACTACTTTTGAAAATTTCTATTTCATGTAAATATTTAAAATTGATAGCTTCTATTTTAAAAAATATAATAATAGAAAGTTACCTAAATTTAAAAGTCTCTTTTCAAAATATTTGAAATTATAGAATTTATATAGATTTGGAATTGTTACTAAATTTAGAAACTTGTTTAATAGAAAAATTTATATTTTTTAAAAATTTTATATTTTTACATATAAATTACGTTTTTCGAAATACTACTACTTTGGAAAATTCTATTTCATGTAAATATTTAAAATTGACAGTTTCTATTTTAAAAAATATAATATTAGAAAGTTACCTAAATTTAAAAGGTTTTTTCAAAATATTTGAAATTATAGAATTTATATAGATTTGGAATTGTTACTAAATTTAGAAACTTATTGAATAAAGAAATTTATTTTTTTTGGAAATTTTATATTTTCACATATAAATTATGTTTTTCGAAATACTACTACTTTTGGAAATTTCTATTTTAGGTAAATATTTAAAATTGAAAGCTTTTATTTTAAAAAAATATAATAATAGAAATTTACCTAAATTTAAAAGTTTCTTTTCAAAATATTTGAAAGTATAGAATTTATATAGATTTGGAATTGTTACTAAATTTAGAAACTTGTTGAATAGAGAAATTTATATTTTTTAGAAATTTTATATTTTTACATATAAATTATGTTTTTCGAAATACTACTACTTTTGGAAATTTCTATTTTAGGTAAATATTTAAAATTGACAGCTTCTATTTTAAAAAATATAATAATAGAAAGTTACCTAAATTTAAAAGTTTCTTTTCAAAATATTTGAAATTATAGAATTTATATAGATTTGGAATTGTTACTAAATTTAGAAACTTGTTTAATAGAAAAATTTATATTTTTCAGAAATTTTATATTTTTACATATAAATTATGTTTTTCGAAATTCTACTACTTTTCAAAATTTCTATTTCAGGTAAATATTTAAAATTGACAGTTTCTATTTTAAAAATATAATATTAGAAAGTTACCTAAATTTAAAAGTTTCTATTCAAAATATTTGAAATTATAGAATTTATATAGATTTGGAATTGTTACTAAATTTAGAAACTTGTTGAATAGAGAAATTTATATTTTTTAGAAATTTTATATTTTTACATATAAATTATGTTTTTCGAAATACTACTACTTTTGGAAATTTCTATTTTAGGTAAATATTTAAAATTGACAGTTTCGATTTCAAAAAATATAATATTAGAAAGTTACCTAACTTTAAAAGTTTCTTTTCAAAATATTTGAAATTATAAAATTTATATGGATTTAGAATTGTTACTAAATTTAGAAACTTGTTAAATAGAAAAATTTATATTTTTTAGAAATTTTATATTTTTATATATAAATTATGTTTTTCGAAATACTACTACTTTTGGAAATTTCTATTTTAGGTAAATATTTAAAATTGACAGCTTCTATTTAAAAAAATATAATAATAGAAAGTTACCTAAATTTAAAAGTTTCTTTTCAAAATATTTGAAATTATAGAATTTATATAGATTTGGAATTGTTACTAAATTTAGAAACTTGTTTAATAGAAAAATTTATATTTTTCAGAAATTTTATATTTTTACATATAAATTATGTTTTTCGAAATACTACTACTTTTCAAAATTTCTATTTCAGGTAAATATTTAAAATTGACAGTTTCTATTTTAAAAATATAATATTAGAAAGTTACCTAAATTTAAAAGCTTCTTTTCAAAATATTTGAAATTATAGAATTTATATAGATTTGGAATTGTTACTAAATTTAGAAACTTGTTGAATAGAGAAATTTATATTTTTTAGAAATTTTATATTTTTACATATAAATTATGTTTTTCGAAATACTACTACTTTTGGAAATTTCTATTTTAGGTAAATATTTAAAATTGACAGTTTCTATTTCAAAAAATATAATATTAGAAAGTTACCTAACTTTAAAAGTTTCTTTTCAAAATATTTCAAATTATAGAATTTATATGGATTTAGAATTGTTACTAAATTTAGAAACTTGTTAAATAGAAAAATTTATATTTTTTAGAAATTTTATATTTTTACATATAAATTATGTTTTTCGAAATACTACTACTTTTGGAAATTTCTATTTTAGGTAAATATTTAAAATTGACAGCTTCTATTTTAAAAAATATAATAATAGAAAGTTACTTAAATTTAAAAGTTTCTTTTCAAAATATTTGAAATTATAGAATTTATATAGATTTGGAATTGTTACTAAATTTAGAAACTTGTTGAATAGAAAAATTTATATTTTTTAGAAATTTTATATTTTTACATATAAATTATGTTTTTCGAAATACTATTACTTTTGGAAATTTCTATTTTAGGTAAATATTTATAATTGACAGTTTCTATTTTAAAAAATATAATATTAGAAAGTTACCTAAATTTAAAAGTTTCTTTTCAAAATAGTTGAAATTATAGAATTTATATAGATTTGGAATTGTTACTAAATTTAGAAACTTGGTTAATAGAGAAATTTATATTTTTTAGAAATTTTATATTTTTACATATAAATTATGTTTTTCGAAATACTACTACTTTTGGAAATTTCTATTTTAGGTAAATATCTAAAATTGACAGTTTCTATTTTAAAAAATATAATAATAGAAAGTTACGTAAATTTAAAAGTTTATTTTCAAAATATTTGAGGTTATAGAATTTATATAGATTTGGAATTGTTAGTAAATTTAGAAACTTGTTAAATAGAGAAATTTATATTTTTTAGAAATTTAATATTTTTACATATAAATTATGTTTTTCGAAGTACTACTACTTTTTGAAATTTCTATTTTAAGTAAATATTTAAAATTGACAGCTTTTATTTTAAAAAATATAATAATAGAAAGATACCTAAATTTAAAAGTTTCTTTTCAAAATATTTGAAATTGTAGAATTTATATAGATTTGGAATTGTTAATAAATTTAGAAACTTGTTGAATAGAAAAATTTATATTTTTTAGAAATTTTATATTTTTACATAAAAATTATGTTTTTCGAAATACTACTACTTTTGGAAATTTCTATTTCAGGTAAATATTTAAAATTGACAGTTTCTATTTTAAAAAATATAATATTTGAAAGTTACCTAAATTTAAAGCTTCTTTTCAAAATATTTGAAATTATAGAATTTATATAGATTTGGAATTGTTACTAAATTTAGAAACTTGTTGAATAGAGAAATTTATATTTTTTAGAAATTTTATATTTTTACATATAAATTATGTTTTTCGAAATACTACTACTTTTGGAAATTTCTATTTTAGGTAAATATTTAAAATTGACAGTTCCTATTTTAAAAAATATAACATTAGAAAGTTACCTAAATTTAAAAGTTTCTTTTCAAAATATTTGAAATTACAGAATTTATAATGATTTGGAATTGTTAATAAATTTAAAAACCTATTTAATAGAGAAATTTATATTTTTAGAAATTTTATAATTTAAGATATTATTTCTATTTTTGAAATACTATTACTTTTGGAAATTTTTATTTTAGGCTACTATTTAAAATTGCCAGATTCTATTTTTTGAAATTATAATAATAGAAAATTACCAAAATTTAAAAGTTTCTTTTCAAGATATTTGAAATTATAGAATTATATAGATTTGGAATTCTTACTAAATTTTGAAACTTTTTCAATAGAAAATTTTATATTTTTGAAAATTTTATAATTTTACATATTATTTCTGTTTTTCGAAATACTTCTTCTTTTTTAAATTTCTATTTTATGCAACTACTTACAATTTGTAGTTTTTATTTTTAAAGATTATAATATTAGAAAGTTAACTAAATTTAAAAGTTTCTTTTTAAAATAGTTGAAATTATAAAATTTATAGTTTTAGAAATTTTATAATTTTACATATTATTTATATTTTTCAAAATATTGCTACTTTTGGAAATTTCTATTTTATGCTGTTATTTAAAATTGGTAGTTTTTTTTTTTAGAAACTACAAGTTTAGAAGGTTACATTAATTTAAAAGTTACCTTATAAAATAATTGAATAGAATTTATATTTTTAGAAATTTTATAATTTTACATATTATTTTTGTTTTTTTAAATACTGCTACTATTGGAAATTTCTATTTTAGGCAACTATCTGAAATTGGAAGTTTCTATTTTTAAAAAATATAATTTTAGAAAGTTACCTATATTTAAAAGTTTCTTTTCAAAATATTTGAAATTATAGAATTTATATAGATTTGGAATTCTTACTAAATTTAGAAACTTGTTGAATAGAGAAATTTATATTTTTAAATTTTTTTATCACTTTAGATATTATTTCTATTTTCGAAATACTGCTCTATTTGTAAATTTCTATTTAAGGCAACAAACTAAAATTGACAATTTCAATTTTTGGAAATTTTAATCATATTCTATTTTTAGAAATTTTATAATTTTAGATATTATTTCTATCTTCCGAAATACTGTTACTTTTGGAAATTTCAAATTTAGGCAACTATTTAAAGTTGGCAGTTTCTATTTTTAGAAATTATAATCTTAGAAAGCTACCTAAATTTAAAAGTTTCTTTTCAAAATATTTGAAATTATAGAATTTATATAGATTTGGAAGTCTTACTAAATTTAGAAACTTGTTGAATTGAGAAATTTAACTTTTTATAAAAAATTTAATTTTAGATATTATTTCTATTTTTCGAAATACTACTACTTTTGGAAATTTCTATTTTAGGTAAATATTTAAAATTGACAGCTTCTATTTAAAAAAATATAATAATAGAAAGTTACCTAAATTTAAAAGTTTCTTTTCAAAATATTTGAAATTATAGAATTTATATAGATTTGGAATTGTTACTAAATTTAGAAACTTGTTTAACAGAAAAATTTATATTTTTTAAAAATTTTATATTTTGACATATAAATTATGTTTTTCGAAATACTACTACTTTTGGAAATTTCTATTTCAGGTAAATATTTAAAATTGACAGTTTCTATTTTAAAGAATATAATATTAGAAAGTTAACTAAATTTAAAAGTTTCTTTTCAAAATATTTGAAATTATAGAATTTATATAGATTTGGAATTGTTACTAAATTTAGAAACTTGTTGAATAAAGAAATTTATATTTTTTGGAAATTTTATATTTTAACATATAAATTATGTTTTTCGAAATACTACTACTTTTGGAAATTTCTATTTTAGGTAAATATTTAAAATTGAAAGCTTTTATTTTAAAAAAATATAATAATAGAAAGTTACCTAAATTTAAAAGTTTCTTTTCAAAATATTTGAAAGTATAGAATTTATATAGATTTGGAATTGTTACTAAATTTGGAAACTTGTTGAATAGAGAAATTTATATTTTTTAGAAATTTTATATTTTTACATATAAATTATGTTTTTCGAAATACTACTACTTTTTGAAATTTCTATTTAACTAAATATTTAAAATTGACAGCTTCTATTTTCAAAAATATAATAATAGAAAGTTACATAAATTTAAAAGTTTCTTTTCAAAATATTTGAAATTATATAATTTATATAGATTTGGAATTGTTACTAAATTTAGAAACTTGTTGAATAGAAAAATTTATATTTTTACATATAAATTATGTTTTTCGAAATACTACTACTTTTGGAAATTTCTATTTCAGGTAAATATTTAAAATTGACAGTTTCTATTTTAAAAAATATAATATTTGAAAGTTACCTAAATTTAAAAATTTCTTTTCAAAATATTTGAAATTATAGAATTTATATAGATTTGGAATTGTTACTAAATTTAGAAACTTGTTGAATAGAGAAATTTATATTTTTTAGAAATTTTATATTTTTACATATAAATTATGTTTTTCGAAATACTACTACTTTTGGAAATTTCTATTTTAAGTAAATATTTAAAATTGACAGTTTCTATTTAAAAAAATATAATATTAGAAAGTTACCTAAATTTAAAAGTTTCTTTTCAAAATATTTGAAATTATAGAATTTATATTGATTTGGAACTAAATTTAAAAACCTATTTAATAGAGAAATTTATATTTTTAGAAATTTTATAATTTAAGATATTATTTCTATTTTTGAAATACTATTACTTTTGGAAATTTTTATTTTAGGCTACTATTTAAAATTGCCAGATTCTATTTTTTGAAATTATAATAATAGAAAATTACCAAAATTTAAAAGTTTCTTTTCAAGATATTTGAAATTATAGAATTATATAGATTTGGAATTCTTACTAAATTTTGAAACTTTTTGAATAGAAAAATTTATAATTTTGAAAATTTTATAATTTTACATATTGTTTCTGTTTTTCGAAATACTTCTTTTTTAAATTTCTATTTTATGCAACTACTTAAAATTTGTAGTTTTTATTTTTAAAGATTATAATATTAGAAAGTTAACTAAATTTAAAAGTTTCTTTTTAAAATAGTTGAAATTATAAAATTTATAGTTTTAGAAATTTTATAATTTTACATATTATTTGTATTTTTCAAAATATTGTTACTTTTGGAAATTTCTATTTTATGCTGTTATTTAAAATTGGCAGTTTTTATTTTTAGAAACTACAAGTTTAGAAGGTTACATTAATTTAAAAGTTACCTTATAAAATAATTGAATAGAATTTATATTTTTAGAAATTTTATAATTTTACATATTATTTTTGTTTTTCGAAATACTGCTACTATTGGAAATTTCTATTTTAGGCAACTATTTGAAATTGGCAGTTTCTATTTTTAAAAAATATAATTTTAGAAAGTTACCTATATTTAAAAGTTTCTTTTCAAAATATTTGAAATTATAGAATTTATATAGATTTGGAATTCTTACTAAATTTAGAAACTTGTTGAATAGAGAAATTTATATTTTTAAATTTTTTTATCACTTTAGATATTATTTCTATTTTCGAAATACTGCTCTATTTGTAAATTTCTATTTAAGGCAACAAATTAAAATTGACAATTTCAATTTTTGGAAATTTTAATCATATTCTATTTTTAGAAATTTTATAATTTTGGATATTATTTCTATCTTCCGAAATACTGTTACTTTTGGAAATTTCAAATTTAGGCAACTATTTAAAGTTGGCAGTTTCTATTTTTAGAAATTATAATCTTAGAAAGCTACCTAAATTAAATTTTTTTTTTTTCAAAATATTTGAAATTATAGAATTTATATAGATTTGGAAGTCTTACTAAATTTAGAAATTTGTTGAATTGAGAAATTTAACTTTTTATAAAAAAATTAATTTTATATATTATTTCTATTTTTCGAAATACTGCTACTTTTGGAAATTTCTATTTTAGGCTAGTATTTAAAGTTGACAGTTTCTATTTTTAGAAACTACAATTTTAGAAGTTTACCTAAATTTAAATATTTCTTTTTAAAATAGTTGAAATTATAGAAATTATATTTTTAGAAATTTTTTAATTTTACATATTATTTCTGTTTTTCGAATTACTGCTACTTTTGAAAATTTCTATTTTAGGCTACTATTTAAAATTCACAGTTTCTATTTTTAGAAACTACAATTTTAGAAGTTTACCTAAATTTAAAAGGTTCTTTTTAAAATAGTTGAAATTATAGAAATTTTATTTTTGGAAATTTCTATTTTAGGCAACTATTTAAAATTGACAGTTTTTTAAAAAATATAATATTAGAAAGTTACCTAAATTTAAAAGTTTCTTTTCAAAATAATAAAAATTCTAGAATTTATATAGATTCAGAAGTCTTACTAAATTTTGAAAGTTGTTATATTATAAGGTAACGGGACCTCACAAGGTGTCTACGATCATGAGCGGTTACCGGATGAAAGACGCAAGGACACGTTAGCGGTCTTTGGTAGGATTCCACCTCTTTGAAACCATGGGTTTATATGCATCGTTTTATCTTATTTTTGATGAAAATTTATGTTGCAAAGGATATGTTTTAAATGGTGATTTTAAATGCTATGTTTATATGATTAAAATAGCATGTGTTGGATACGTTTCAAAATGTGATTTTTAATGCTATGTTTATATGATTAAAATAGCATGTGTTGGATACGTTTCAAAATGTGATTTTTAATGCTATGTTTATATGATAAAATAGCATGTGTTTTCATTGGCATTTGCATCTCATGCATGGCATGGGAGGGATGATATGTAGCCGGGGACCCACACTCTGTCGGGGCGTCCGTAAAACAATCGTGGGGGGATACCTTGATGAGGAGAATTCCATCAAGAGGATACTTTGTGTGAAATGTAGCCGGAGATCCACCACTCCGTCGGGGCATCCGTAAAACAATCGTAGGGGATACCTTGGTGTGATTTCTATCAAGAAGATTCCGGAGATCCACCACTCCGTCTGTAACGCCCCGCCCTTTTTCACTCGATTCTTCCTGTAAATTCAGAGCCTATTTTTTTATTTTATAACAGAGTAGAATGATAGAGCGCGAGACGTCACGACGCGAGCTAAGTCCGAACTTCCAAAGTCCGACCCTTAACTGGCCAACTCTATGTGTGTATGGACTCAGTCCACTAAAATAGTTCACACATAGCAATATCACCTTGCGGAATAAAAATCATAACCTGCGGAATCATAACATCAAAATTGTGAAATCATAATAGAACCAAGTTCTATTCCATTCAAATAGCAAAATAGGCCAAGTCCTTAATCATCATTCAAATACCATTATTATCAAATTTAACATACATCCATCTAAGTTATTACATTCTGAAATCTAGTTACTCAAATACAAGTCCATGAGTATCTTTTATTAAAAATAATAAACTAAATCTTCCAAGCTCTTATGCTTGGCCCGTCTTGCGTTCCTTGTTCTCCTGATTTCTTTTATCATCAACTAGGGTAGAAGTAGGGCGTTAGAACAACGCGCCCAGTAGGTATTCTAGTTACGGCTAACACATGGTTAGTACAAAACATATGCAATAATATAATGATGTCAAAACCATATAAAATCCATGACATGCAATGATGACAAATGTAATGAGTTCCACCCATCACATGTACATAAAAGTACCTACCAAATAGGTCTTCCGGACACCCCGGCGGAGTGTAGACCCTCCGGAATCTTCTTGATGGAAATCACATTAAGGTAACGCACATAGGTTTTTCGGACTCCCCGAAGGAGTGTGACCCCTCCAGTTATAAATCCTCCACCCCATGCCATGCATGAGATGCCAATGAAACACATGCTATTTTATAACATAAACATAGCATTGAAAATCACCTTTTGAAACATATCAATACATGCTATTTAAACAAATAAACATAGCATTTAAAATTCATATAAAGCATATCCTTTGAAACATAAATTTCATCAAACATAAGATAAAACAAGTATACATAAACCCATGATTTCAAAGAGGTGGAATCCTACCAAAGACCGTTTACGAGTCCTTGCGCTTTCGTCCAAGAATCGATCACCGATCGCGCACCGCTTGCGTGATCCCGTTACCTTATAATATAATAATAAATCAACACCAAGTCCCACTTGATTTACAAGGTTTTAAGTCCATAAACAAAACCCCATGGGGTTTGGCCATACACCATGGCCGAACCCATGGCTTACCATTTTCACACCTAATTACGAAAATACCATCCATGGCTATTATTCCATAATCCCATCTTTTCAATCATTAAAACAATTGCCTAGATTAATGTTTGATCCACAAACCATCTCATGGGGTTTGGCCATACATCATGGCCTAACCCATGATCTTTCAATTTAGGCGATAATTACAATTTTGCCACTAGCTTCATCAATAATCCATAACACATATTTGTATCCTTCACTTTATTTAAAATACACAAAACATAACCCACAAATTTGATTCATGGGGTTCGGCCGTACACATGGCCGAACCCATGATGTCCTTGTTTCCAATTTTATAATCCATCCTTCCATTATTAGAAAGTTCCCATAAATAAAAGCTTTCTAAATTATAAACCCTCTTTCAAACAAATCATTAACCTTGATCTATCATCTTAGCCATTATGGTTAGGCCATGCAATGGCCGACCCATATCCTTAATTAGAAAGTCTACATTTATCCAATAACCTTCCATAGTTAAAACTTACTAAATTTATCAACCTCCTTCCATAAATAGAAGGTTTCCAAATTAAGTGACCTTCTTCCATAATTAGATAGTTTCCATAAATAAACTACACCTTTCCATAATTGGAAGGTTTCTATAAATAAACTCCTCTTTCCATTTTAATCTAAGGTCCATAATTAGAGCTTCTAATTTTAGTAACCTCCTTCCATAAATAGATAGTTTCCTAAATTAGAAACCATCTTTCCATTATTGGATGCTTTCTAAGTTTAGCAACCCCTTCCAAAATTAGATAGTTTCCATAAATAAACTACACCTTTCCATAATTAATCTAAGGTCCATAATTAGGTAGCTTCTAATTTTAGTAACCTAAATCTATCTCCATTCCAAAACAATCTCATAGGGCTCGGCCATACACCATGGCCAAACCCTATGGTTCATAATCTTGACCATTTAATTTAAATCCATAATTTATCAATATCCTTTCCATGGGGTTCGATTTCATAAATTTATTTGGTGGGGTTCGGCCATACACCATGGTCGAACCTCACCCCTCCAAACATCATATTACATTATCAATGATCTTCCATTTAAAAATCCTCTTAAAAACATAAGTATAAATCCATTATCTTCATGTATGAAAACCCCATAAACTTATTAATAACTTCCATGGTTTTCATTATTAAAAACCCAATAAAATAAATCAAGTCTTTCCATGGGGTTTGGCCATGCATTATGGCCGAACCCTATGGTTCTTTCTTTTCCATTTAAATCATTAAACCCATCTCCAATCTTCCTCCATGGGGTTCGGCCAAACACCATGGCCGAACTCTATGGTTCTTTTGTTTCAAAACAAATTTATCAAATCAAAATACTAACCATTTTCGTTTGATTTCTTGCTCCTCCAATCCCTCTCCTTTCTTCTTAATTTCTTTCAAACATAGAACACCTCTTGCTGGTTGCCTTCTTCTTCTCTTTGCTCTTGATCTTGGTGAGAATGAGGGATTGAGAGAGAGATAAAGAGAGTTCGGCTATGAAGGTGTAAAAACCGTGAATCCCTCTATGTCTCCCCTTTTATACAATTCCAATTGATCAACATAGAAAGTACTAAGATAGAAATTGCCCTTCCTCTTTGCTTCCCTCTTTCTAAGCTTCCACTCGGCCAATGCCAAGATAGCAATGCCTTGTACCCCTTATCTTAGATTAGTAATTTCCGACCTCCCTTTCTTAGATTAGTAATTGCCGACCTCCCTTGCTCTCCTTAATTAAAATCCTTCCTTAATCCCTATTTAGAATGTGCTATGCGCCCTTGCTCCCTTTTTTAATTATCTCTTGCGCATAATCCTAGATTTTACATCTAAAATTCAGCCATGCAATCTTTTATTTAAATTTAGATATAATGCATCACTAAATTAATTCAATCCACTTAATTTATATAAAACCAATTCCAAAATCAATTGGGTCCTAATTAGATCATGGCCCAATTCTTTATCCATTTACGATCTAATCTAAAATTCACAATTAAAATGGATAATTTCATAAAAATAATAAATTGAAAATCCAAGGTGTTACAATACAACCCTCTTTTTAAGATTTTCGTCCCGAAAATCGAGTGAAGTAGGGTTTCGAACATTTACCTAAATAGCTCAGGATGAGCTTTCCTCATTTCCGACTCGAGTTCCCATGTACTTTCCTCAATGCCATGTCGATCCCATATTATCTTGACAAACTGGATCGCTCGGTTCCGTAACACCCTTTGTTCTGTGTCCACCACTCGAACAGGTTTCTCGACATATGTCACGTCGCTCTGGACCTCTATGTCTTGTACGTTCAATATGTGAGAAGGATCAGGATTATACTTCCTCAACATCGGTATATGAAACACATCGTGTAAAGATGCCAACTTTGATGGGAGTGCCAATTGATAAACCACGTCCCCGATCCTTCTTATAATTGAAAACGGTCCCACAAATCTTGGTGACAATTTCCCTTTCTTTCCAAATCTCATGTGTCCCTTTCGTGGCGAGACTTTTAAGAATACCATGTCTCCCACTTCAAATTCAAGGAACCTCCTTCTCTTGTCAGCATAGCTCTTCTGACGACTCTGTGCAGTCAATAAATGTTGTCGTATCAACTGTATCTGCGCTGTAGTTTCTGCAACCAATTCAGGTCCAATCAGTCCAGGCTCACTGGCCTCTGTCCAGCACACTGGTGACCTACATGGTCTACCATATAATGCTTCAAATGGTGCCATCTGGAGGCTTGCCTGGTAACTGTTGTTGTATGAGAATTCTACCAACGGCAAGTGATCCTCCCATCCACCCTTGAAATCTAGCATACATGCTCTCAGCATATCCTCCGGTGCCTGTATTGTCCTCTCAGACTGTCCATCAATCTGTGGATGGAATGTTGTACTAATCAATAAATCCGTTCCCATGGTTGCCTGCATGCTCTGCCATACTCTGCCTTTGAATCGACCATCTCTGTTAGACACAATAAGAGCTGCAGAAATGAGTTATTGATTGAGGCACATCAGACCAAACTCTCTATTCATCCGGACAGCACCAAGATGTATCACACCTAAAGAGACATTACTGGTGGCACGGACTCAAAAGAGATGTGGCAGAATTTGTGGCTCATTGCTTAACGTGTCTGTAACACCCCGCCCTTTTTCACTCGAAATCAGAGTCTATTTTTTTTTTTAATAATAAATCAACAAGTGATAGGAGCGGAGTGTCACGACGCGAGTTAAGTCCGGACTTCTAAGTCCGACCCTTAACTGGCCAAACCTATGTGTGCATGGACTAAGTCCATGAGAATGGTTCACACATAGTACTTTATAATTCTTACGGAATATTATTACTTAATCTAATAGCGGATTATAATAGAACCCAAGTCTACTCCATTTAGATAGCAAAGTACATAGTCATTTATCCAATATTACCTTAACTTAATCATTCAATCAAACCATTCCAGACCATAGCAAATATTACTAAGTTATTACATGCCAACATCTAACTACTCAAATTACATGTCCATGTAAACTTATCAAAATATCAAATATAAAATCCATTCAAATATTCAATCTCCTATGCTTGGCTTTTTCCACGATCCTCGATCCCTTCCTTTCCTGTGTCATTCACTAGGGTAGAAGTAGGGCGTTAGAACAACGCGCCCAGTAGGAATTCTAGGTAGGGCTAACACATGGATTAGTATTACAAAAACATGAATAATAATATATCATCAAAACCATATAAAATCATGCCATGCCATATGTCTTATGCAATGAGTCCCACCCATCACATACATGTAACCCCTTGATGGAATTCTCCTCATCAAGGTATCCCCACTGTGGTCTTTTGGACGCCCCGACGGAGTGTGGCCTCCGGCTTCTACTTGATGGCATTATACACATTAAGGTCTTTCCACAATTGCCTTACGGATGCCCCGACAGAACGTGGCCTCCGGTTACAAATTCTCCTCCCATGCCATGCATGAGATGTACATGTCTATATGCTATGTAATGTAAATACCATAGCATTAAAAACTTCACTTTTGAAACATAATATAAAATGAAACATAAACCAGCAAATAAAGATAAACCATATACATATCCATGTTTCAATAAGGTAGAATCCTACCAAAGGTCACTTAAAATGTCCGCTCTTCTTAAACCGTCACCCGTTCACGATTGCACACCGTTTAAGAAGTTCCGTCACCTTGTTACATGTCAATAAGTCAAACATATATCTCATTTATTTTTCAATTTAAACCTAAGACCAAGAACACCATTTTGTGGGGTTCGGCCATACACTATGGCCGAACCTCACCTACTTAATTTTGGCCCTTTCTTTTATTTATTACTCAAACATCCCTTTGCCAATCACTTAGCCCTTTGTCCACCAAAATCCATTAGTGGGGTTCGGCCATACAACATGGCCGAACCTCACCATCTGGGTTTTGGTCTCTCTTTCAGCCTTTTGATCTTTCAAAATAAATCCAAACCTTGCCATTCTTGATTCATAAAACCCACTCTTTTAAATCAGCCATCTCACCTTGTCAATACTTCAAATATATAAAATATTTCCCATCACATTTAACTCTCCAAATGACCCATAAAGTTGGTTCTATGGCCGAACCTTATGGTTTTCAATTTCTTCATCGCATAACATAGAAACCTTAATTGATCCCTCCATTCATTTAGACATATTAGATTCCTCTTTTTGAATCGTCATTTACCACTTCAAAGTCAATTAAATTTAACATTAATAACTATTAAACATAACAATATTCTTCCATGGGGTTAGGCCATACTAAATGGCCGAACCCTATGGTCCATTATCTTCTTTCTAAAATTCCTTTTTAGACCCACCAACTTCCTTAACACTTATCATGGGGCTTGGCCATACAACATGGCCGAACCCTATGGTTCATCCTTGGGTCCTTCCTATATCATTTTGATCCTTTTTACATTCCTTTAGAATATCATAATATTCCATGGTTTTTCTTGTTTCAAACATCCAAATAATTATATATATAGTTTATGCTGAGCATCTTAGCCATAATAACATTATGGTTCAGCCATGCAATGGCCGACCCATAACCTTAACCTTATCTCCATTTAAACACCTTTAAAACCTTCATAACATTGTATGGTTTTTATCTCTCAAAGACCCATAAAAATAACCAAATCTTTTCATGGGGTTCGGCCATATGTGGTTCATCTACTCCTTTTAAAAATAATCATTAACCATGATTTTAACCCTTGATAGGTTCGGCCATACAATAGCTGGATCATGTTTCCTTATCCATTTTATTTAACAAATGTTTATGGAGCTTTCCAATTCCGCGACTGCTCCTGTTCTTTCACTCCTTCTTGATCTTCTCCTTCCTTAGTCCTTCCTTCCTTCCTTCTTGATCTTTAGACAAGCCTAACCTTGCTGAAAACCCCTTGGAGTCGTTCAGCCAAATGAGGTTTTGATTGAGAGGAAAGATAGAATTTCAGCCTTGGGTGTGATTGATAAAACTTTGAGATGCAACTCATTTGTTCTAAGTCCACTTTGTCTTGGTGGAGTAATCGGCCAAGGAATGATTTGTGTGAGAGACAACCAGCCAAGGTTCTTTGTCTTGATAGGTGAAAAACGGCCAAGGGAAGGAGAGAGAGAGAGTGAAAATGAAAAATCCTTTGGTTAATGAAATTCAGCCCATCGTGGTGTCTCTTGATGGCACCACTTGTAACTCCCCTCCCCATTCATCTCTTCAATTATTCCATTTGGGGGTTTCATCCTTGAGATGAAACCCACCCAAAGGTTTTTGGCTCTTGATTTTCCATCTAAGATGGGTAACCCCCATGTTTCCAACGTGTGATGTATTTTTGAATTTGAAACCTTAGTGTAACCTCCCTTCCTTAATGCTTCCCTTGGGGGTTTCATCCTTGAGATGAAACTCCCAAGGCACCCAACGGATTCCAAAGGTTATCTTGGTGTATCCTTTCCTCCCATCATTCTTCTCTCATTAACGTTCCATGTGAGAGTTTCATATTGAAATGAAACTTCCAAAGGCTACAACGGCTAAGCCTTAGTTGGCCTTTTGTAACCGCCACTCTTCATTAGTTGCCCATGTGGGAGTTTCATCCATGAGATGAAACTCCTTGAGCCCAATGGTTTTGTCTTAGTCCTTGGACCACCCAACCATCCAACTCCCCTTTAGTTCTTATTTGGATTTTAATTTGAAATAAGAACTCCTCCTCTCTTCATTTAAATCTTATGTGGGGGTTTCATCTTTGAGATGAAACTTCCCCCACCCTTTCTCTCCAACTTGTGGATGGTGTTTGAATTTGAAATAAACAACTCCCCACCTCTTTCATCTACATACTTCTCTTATAATTTAATTCCAATCTCTTTAACTCACTTAAGCTCAACTCATTAATTTAACTGAACTCAACAATTTAATCCAAACCACCATTAAACTCAACTCACCCATTTAATTCACTTGAATCAACTCAAACACTTGTTTGCATTCCCATTAGATTCAGCCTCAACCTAATTAGACTTGAGCTCACCTAATGGTCAACCAAGTCAACCACGACCCATTAGTCCCAATTGGGCATTTTGACCTAAATACCCACCTTGACCAATTAAATACACATTACCCAATTATTTAACTTGATCCTTTTAACATATCCATTAGGTCTTAATTGGGCCATTGCCCAACACCTTACCCATCTAAGGTTCATAACCATTAATGTAACGCCCTGCCCTTCCGAAAATCAGAGTCTAATTTTTTTTTTCTTAAAAGTTAAAGTAAAGTGGAAGAGAGCGGAGAGCGTCACGACGCGAGCTAAGTCCGGACTTCCAAAGTCCGACCCTTAATTGGCCAAACCTATGTGTACATGAACCAAGTCCATGAAAACCAAACCACACATAGAACTAAGTAAAACTTGCAGAATATACATAACTGATTGCGGAATAAATCAAATATGCGGAATAACAATAGGATGACAATCCTATTCCATATGAGATAGCAAAGTACACGTCCTATCCACAATAATTTAATTCAAATATCAAACTCAAACAAACCAAACCATAGCAGTATTACTAAGTTATTACATGACCGTATAAAAGTATTCATATGTCAATAAATAATTCCATTCCATATCCAAGCTCCTATACTTGGCATCCCTCGCGGTCTTCGACTTTTCCTTTTCCCTTTCCTGCGTCATCCACTAAGGATAGAAATAGGGCGTTAGATCAACTCGCCCAGTAGGTCTTCCGATTAGGGTTACCACAAGGTTAGTATAAAAACATGCATATAACATATAATACATGACCATCGAATACTTACAAAACAATGCTATGTATGAGTGCACATGTAATGAGTCCCACCCATCACAAATATACATAGCCATCACTTGACGGGATTCTCATCGTCAAGGTAACCCACAGTGTTCTTTCGTTTCCTCTTGATGGGACTCTCATCATCAAGGTATTCCTCCTGGTGGGACTCTCATCACCTAAGGAGGCCCCACAGTTGCATCACGGAGATTCCAACGGAGCGTGGGCTCCGGTTTCCATATCCATCACCCCATGCCATGTATGAGATGTCAATGAATACATGATACATGCCATTTGTAAATAAATCTTAACATTCAAATCCCATTTGAAACATAATACTTTAACACAAATAAACCATCAAAATCAACATAAAAACAACAAATATAATATGTGGTTACAAAGAGATAGGAAACCTACAGAAAAGTTACTTAAGTTGTCCTTTCTTCTCAATCCGTCACCTGTTCACAACTTGTGCACTGTTCAAGGAGTCTCGTTACCTTGTTTATATAACAGCAAGTCAAACACATAACCTTTTGATTTCCAATTAATTCTAAGTCCCAAAAATCATTTTGTGGGGTTTGGCCATACCCCATGGCCGAACCTCACCCACTTGTATTTGATCTTTCTTTTTATTTAATCGACATTAAACCACCTCACACTACAAACATACTTTGGTAGGTTCGGCCATACAACATGGCCGAGCCTTACAACTTTCGTTTTGGACCCCTCTTCCAAGTCCTTTAATCTTTCCTTCTATTTTTACATTATAACTTATATTTATAGTTTTGCCACTAGACTCACCCTTGTTTAATTTTTGCTTAATATTCAATGTCCACAACCAATCCTCCTTAGTGGGGTTCGGCCATACAACATGGCCGAACCTCACTAATCTCAAACTTGATCTTTTTATCCTAAGTCCACAATCATCCCCCATGGGGTTCGGCCATACACCATGGCCGAACCCATGGTTCTTCATTTTTTGGCCATATTTACATCTTTGCCACTCATTCTTCCCATGGTTTATCACCTTTTATCTATGCATGTCCATATCCCTAACTGATTCATAAACATGGATCCATCCATGCCTCATCAATCATGACACAAAACCCATTATAAATCAGCCATTTCCATAACTTAATACCCATTCACTTAAATATGCCTAGATTCATACTTAACCCATGAAATGACCCATAAAATAGGTCATGGGGTTCTCTTGACTCAATCACTCCATCATTCATTTATGGTTTATGCTCACTACTTTAGCCATAAAAATAATATCGTTCAGCCACCCAATGGCTGACCCAAAACATCAATTTTAATTCCAATTAAAACACTTAAAAAACTCTCATACATTGGTATGGTTTTTATCTCTCCAAAAACCATACAAAATTATCAAATCCTTTCATGGGGTTCGGCCATCCAAAGTGGCCGAACCCTATGATCCATGTTTCTATCCTTTTAAACCTCATCATCCATAATTTAAACCTTTGGTAGATTCGGCCATACCATGGCCAAATCATGTTTCGTTAACCCATTTTTCTTAACAAAATTTTATGAAATACTTACCAATTCCTTTGCTTCTCTTCTCTCCTTTGATCCTTCCTTCCTTCCTTCTTGCTCCCTTAGTCCTTAGCTGATTGTGTGCTTTGATTAATGGTGAAAACACCAAGGGCTGGTTCGGCAAAGGAGGTAGATTTTGAGAGAGTGAGAGAGAGATGAAATTCTATGGTTTCTTTGAGATGGAATTCGGCCAAGTGATGGTGTGTATCCATTTTGTTAAAACAGCCCTTGAAATCCTCTCATTACCCTCATGAATGTTGGTCTAACCAAGGAGTCCCATGGCTTAACTATGGGACACTTGGCCTAAGCTTAGACAATCCTTCCATCTCCCCATGTTGGGCCTTGGGTTTCCATCATGAGATGGAAACCCTCCAAATTCCCAAGGTAATTCTTATCTCATTCCATTAAGATTGTGCATGGGATGTCACTCCCAAGTACCCAACGTGTGGGACTTGTCTTGGAGCCTTTGAGATCAAGGCAACTCCTCACCTCCCCACTTGACTCACTTGAATTAAAGGTCCCCATGGCTTCTATAACACCTTGGGTTTTCAGTATTTTATTTATTTAATTTTAATTAATGAATTTTAGAATTAAATCTTATATGGATAAGGAATTGGGTCATGACCCAATTAAGACCCAACAAATGGTGGAATTGGTTTTATTAAAATTTAAATGGGTAGGATTAATTTAGTGATGAATTATATCTAATTTTAAACAAAAGATATTATGGCCGAGTAGTGGATTTGAAATATCCAAGTAGATGTTAAAAAAAAAATCAAATAAAGATTATCTTGGCCGAATTTTAGATAATGATTTACATATTATGCACATGAGAGATATGTGGGATATTTAAAAAGGGATGAAATATCTATGAATTAAATTAAAAGATTATTTGGATTATAATTAAGGTTATGTGCATAGTACTTGCTAATAAGAATTAAAGGAAGTCTTAATAAGGCAAGGAAAAGTCGGATATGGCTAATTAAAGAGGGAAAGTCGGCCATGGTTAAATAAGGAAGGTTTGATATATGTCTAGTGTTTTATTTATAAATTTTCATTTTGATATCCGATTGCTTCGATTCTTTTTGTGTTAGAAAGAAGATTTCAAGAGCTACAACTTTTTAGTTTACCAATTTTTCTGATTCAGAATATAACAAGGTCGAAATTGAGATACAATATAGTACATGTGTAATAACGGGGAACATAAGGGGTACACGACTAAGGGTTGCTTATCTTGAGAAATTTCTAATGTGGGATTAAGGAAAGCTTAATAAAAGGAGAAGCCCAAGGGGTTGCACGATTTTTACAACCCATTAGCAAGTTTTATTCTTCTCTCTCCCTCTCTCAATTCATCACTCTCTTCCACGCCAAAACAAGAGAAGAAAAGGGCAGCAACTAGAAGGTGTTCTTGTTTGGAGAAAAGAAATAAGAAGAAGGGAGAAAGATTAGAAGATCAAGGAAGAGGTTAGTATTTAAGTGTTTAATGTTATAATTTGACTTATGAAATCAAAAGAACCATAGGGTTCGGCCATAGTGCATGGCCGAACCCCATGGAAAGATTGTTTAAATAATTGGTTTTAAAAGATGGAAAACCATGGTGTGTTCTTGATCCATTGATGGGGTTTATATTTTAGATCTTGGATCATGGAAAACATGCTTATTTCATAATGGTTTGAATAATGAAAACCATGAGGAATTATGGTGTAGATTAATAAATTTGAATGATGAAAATCCATGGAGGAGTTTGATGATAATTAAAGAAAAATTGGATGGACATTGGGTCGGCCTTGGTATGGCCGAACCATGATGTTTTGTGGTTAAGCTTTGGGATCCAAAATAATAAAAGGAAGAGGTGAGGTTCGGCCATGGTGTATGGCCGAATCCCACCAAACTTTTTATGGAAGTGAGGATCGATTTTGATGGGATCTAACCCAATGGCTAAGATCATGAACCATAGGGTTCGGCCATGGTGCTTGGCCGAACCCCATGGGGTAATTTGGAATGGAGATTAAATAGGAAACTATCTAATTAATGGAAGGGGCTGCTAAATTTAGAACGATTCCATGTATGGAAGGGGTGGCTAAATTGGAAAGCACTCCAATTTTGGAAAGGAGTTTCTAATCTTAGAAAGTTCCCATTTATCGAAAGTTGGAATCTATATATGGAAACCTTCCATTTATGGAAGATGTTGTTAATTATGGAAAAGTCATCTAATTTTGGAAGGTGTTTCCAAATATGGAAAGGAGGTTGCTTATTGGGAAAGTTTCTATTCTTGGAAGTAGATATTAAAATTAGAAAATATCTACTTAAAGACCATGAAGATTATTTATGGAAACCATCCCCAAGAATGGAAGGTAAGGGCTTGATTATTGAACCTAATTTAAATGAATGGATAGATTGACATGAGTGAGGTTCGGCCATGATGTATGGCCGAACCCCACTAGGGTTTAGTTTTTGGAAACCTTGTTATTTATGGAATAAGATATTCAATTATATAAGGGTTGGTGTTTAATTAAGAAACCTTCTAAATGTGGACCTTAGGTTAAAAATGGAAGGAAGAGTTATTTTTAGAAAACTTTCCATTTATGGAAGGAGGTTGATATTATGGTAAATTAATTAGGGAAACCTTCTAATGATAGAAGGGGAGATTAATAAAGGGAAGTTCTATTTATGAAAAGTGAAATATAAATTTGGGGACTTTCCAATTATTGAAAGGTAGAGATTAATTGGAGATTATGCACCATAGGGTTCGGCCATGGTGTATGGCCGAACCCCATGGTCTAAATTAAGGGACTAAAGGTGTAATTAAATTATGGTTTAAGGGCTGGTTTATAAATCAGATTATGAACCTAACTCATGAGTTAAGTTATGTGTAGTTTTAAATAAAATAAAAGGGTACAATGTATGATAAGAAATGATGGAGAAGGGAATGGCAAAAATGTAATTAAGATACCAAAGTAGGAGAACCATGGGTTCGGCCATGATGTATGGCCGAACCCCATGTGTTATGTTTGATGAACTTATTTGATTAGGGAAGTTTTTAAGGCCTAATTAGGGAATATTTAAAAGAAGAAGGAAACCGATGGCAATTTGGTAAATATGAGAGAATGTTGGACATAGGGTTCGGCCATGGTGTATGGCCGAACCCCATGAGTTATTTTTATGGTATTTAGCATTTTGGAAGCATGAAAGGATAACTTGGAACCTAAGCAAAGAAAAGGGGCTAGGGTTACCAACAGTGGCATTTTTGTAAATATGTATAAAAAATGGTAAACCATGGGTTCGGCCATGGTGTATGGCCGAACCCCATGGGGTTTTGTTTATAAACTTAGAACCTTATAATTAGGTGAGTTTTGGTGTTGATTTATTATTATATCATAAGGTAATGGGATCTCGCAAGCGGTGCGCGATCGGTGATCGAATCTTGGACGGAAATGCAAGGACTTGTGAACGGTCTTAGGTAGGATTCCACCTCTTTGAAACCATGGCTTATGTACTTTGTTTTTAGATTATGTTTGATGAAAATACGTTCTTAAGGATATGTTTTATTATATTGAATTTTGAATGCTATGTTTAATTGTTTAAAATAGCATGGGCCAATTATGTTTCAAAGGATGATTTTACATGCTAAGTTTATTTATATAAAGAGCATGTGCTGGATGTGTTTTCAAATGATGATTTTCAATGCTATGTTATGTTATAAAATAACATGTGTTTCATTGGCATCTCATGCATGGCATGGGGTGGAGGATTTATAACCGGAGGGGTCACACTCCTTCAGGGCGTCCGAAAAACCTATGTGCAACACCTTGATGTGATTTCCATCAAGAAGATTTCCGGAGGGTTCACACTCCGTCGGGGCGACCGAGAGACTTATGTGGTAGGCACATTTATGTACAGGTGATGGGTGTGACTCATTGCATATTTCTCATCATTGCATGGCATGGATTTATATGGTTTTGATATCACTATGTTATATGATATGTTTTGTACTAACTATGTGTTAGCCATAACTGGAATACCTACTGGGCGCGTTGTACTAACGCCCTACTTCTACCCTATAGTTGGTGATACAGGTAATCAGGGAAACAATGAACCTACGGCGGACCAGGCATAGGAGCTTGGAAGATCTAGTTTATATGCTTTGAATAAATTATTCATGAACTTGTATTTGAGTATTCGAATTTTGGGATGTAATAACTTAGATGGTTGAATGTTTTGGTTTGATGATTATGACGTACTTTGCTATCTGAATGGATTAGACCGTGGTTCTAATATAATTCCGCATATTGTTGATTATGATTCTGCAGTTGTATGATTTTATTCCGCAAGTCGGTATTGCTATGTGTGAACCGTTTTATTGGACTGAGTCCATACACATATAGGGTTGGCCATTTAAGGGTCGGACTTTGGAAGTTCGGACTTAGCTCGCGTCGTGACGTCCCGCGCTCTATCACTCTACTCTATTACAAAAAAAAAATATACACTGAATTTACGAGAAAAAGCGAGTGAAAAAGGGCGGGGCGTTACAACTTCCAACTTAACTCATTCAACTCATTAGCTCAACTCACCCCATTTAATACCACTCATTTAATGCACTTGAGTCAACTCCATTATTTGATTCATTTCCAACTCAATTCAACCCCAACTCAACATAATTTAACTCAATCCTTTCGGTTCACTTGATGGTCCACACAGTCAATCATGGTCAACATGGTCAGCTCGACCCATTGGGTCCCATTTGAACCTCTTGACCCAATTAGGCGCCATGACCCATTTAAATGACAATTATCCATTTAAATGTGGTTTACCCAATTGCACATGGCTTACCCATTTACCCTCCATTGGACTCCCATTCAATTCAGCCTAACCCAATTAAAATTGAGCTCATCCAAGGGTCAAACAAGTCTATCACGACCCATTGGATCCCAATTGGGTCCTTTGACCCAAATAGCCACCTTGACCCAATTAGATGTACATTACCCATTTAATTTAATTTGATCCCTATAATATGTACATTGGGTCTTAATTTGAACAATGGGCCCCACCATTTTCTCATCTACGATCATATCTTTTTTAATTCACCATTCCAATGACATTTTTGTAAATATTAGTATCTTTGAAAAATCGGGGTGTTACAATTAATTCATACTTTCAATGGCAATTTCCATAAATATTGATAAACTGAAAATCTGGGGTATTACAGTGTCAGAAGGTTTAAAAAGAACATCAGAAGCGACCAGGGTTACTCAAACCCTTACCAGTGCCGAAATGGAAATGGGAACATTTCCATGGATTTTGTGACAGGGTTGTCAGGGTCATCAAAGGGCAACGATGCGATATGGGTCGTGGTATACCAATTGACCAAGTCAGCTTCCTATTCTTGACCCAATTAGGCGCCATGACCCATTTAAATGACAATTATCCATTTAAATGTGGTTTACCCAATTGCACATGGCTTACCCATTTACCCTCCATTGGACTCCCATTCAATTCAGCCTAACCCAATTAAAATTGAGCTCATCCAAGGGTCAAACAAGTCTACCACGACCCATTGGATCCCAATTGGGTCCTTTGACCCAAATAACCACCTTGACCCAATTAGATGTACATTACCCATTTAATTTAATTTGATCCCTATAATATGTACATTGGGTCTTAATTTGAACAATGGGCCCCACCATTTTCTCATCTACGATCATATCTTTTTTAATTCACCATTCCAATGACATTTTTGTAAATATTAGTATCTTTGAAAAATCGGGGTGTTACAATTAATTCATACTTTCAATGGCAATTTCCATAAATATTGATAAACTGAAAATCTGGGGTATTACAGTGTCAGAAGGTTTAAAAAGAACATCAGAAGCGACCAGGGTTACTCAAACCCTTACCAGTGCCGAAATGGAAATGGGAACATTTCCATGGATTTTGTGACAGGGTTGTCAAGGTCATCAAAGGGCAACGATGCGATATGGGTCGTGGTATACCAATTGACCAAGTCAGCTTCCTATTAAGATGACAGACTCATCTGAGACTTTGGATCGGCGGTATATCAAGGATATCATCAGATTGCATGGTATACCTCGGACTATTGTGTCTGACAGAGATGGTCGATTCACAGGCAGAGTATGGCAGAGCATACAGTCGGCTATGCGAACAAATCTACTGATTAGTACAACATTCCATCCACAGATTGATGGACAGTCTGAGAGGACAATACAGACACTGGAGGATATGCTGAGAGCATGTATGCTAGATTTTAAAGGTGGATGGGAGGATCACTTGTCGTTGGTAGAATTCTCATACAACAACAGTTACCAGGCAAGCCTTCAGATGACTCCATTTGAGGCATTATATGGTAGACCATGTAGGTCACCAGCGTGCTGGACAGAGGCCGGTGAGCCTGCACTGATTGGATCTGAGTCGGTTGTAGAGACTACAACGCAGATACAGTTGATACGGCAGCATTTGTTGACTGCGCAGAGTCGTCAGAAGAGCTATGCTGACAAGAGAAGGAGGTTCCTTGAATTTGAAGTGGGAGACATGGTGTTCTTGAAAGTCTCTCCACGAAAGGGACACATGAGGTTTGGAAAGAAGGGGAAATTATCGCCAAGATATGTGGGACCATTTCCAATCATAAGAAGGATGGGGGACGTGGCTTATCAATTGACACTCCCATCACAGTTGGCATCTTTACACGATGTGTTCCATATATCGATGTTGAGGAAGTACAATCCTGATCCTTCTCACGTACTGAACGTACAAGACATAGAGATCCAAAGCGACGTGACATACATCGAGAAGCCTGTCTGAGTGGTGGACACAGAACAAAGGGTGTTACGGAACCGATCGATCCAGTTTGTCAAAGTAGTATGGGATCGACATGGCATTGAGGAAGCCACATGGGAACTCGAGTCAGAAATGAGAAAAGCTCATCCTGAGCTATTTATGTAAATGTTTGAAACCCTACTTCACTCGATTTTCGGGACGAAAATTTTAAAAAGAGGGTTGTATTGTAACACCCCGGATTTTCAATTTATTATTTTGTATGAAAATTATCCATTGAATTTGTGAATATTAGTTATGGATCTTAAATTGGATAAAGAGTTGGGGCATTGGCCCAATTAGGACCCAACGGTTTTGGAATTGTTTTCATAAAATTAAATGGGACTTGAATTAAATAATATGCGCAATCCATGTGATATGCTACAATATCTTGAGAAGATATTTAAGATTTAATAAGATTGTGCATGGCCGTGTATGACATTGTATAGAAGATATGCGCATGGGTTGGATGTCTAAAAAGGGGTCTTATCCTTTGGCTAAAAATGGCATTAGGGAAGTGTCTAAAATTAAATTAAGACTCTCCCAAAGTGGGAAGTCTAAACTCGGCAATGGCTATCTCAAGCATGGGCACACGACATTAAGCAATGGCTAAAATAAATAAGGGGCGCATGGCACCTTCTATTATGGGACTAATAGGAGGATTTAATAAAAAAAAAAGAAGGAAGGGCACATGACATTACTAATCTAAGACAAGGGGTACACGACAATTGCTAATGTATCAAGGGGGGGTAAGATTATCTTAAGCACCTTCTAACTTGGGATTAAGAGGGAGTAATAAAAGGAGAAACAAGGAGGGGCACACGGTTTACACCATTAGCCGAACTCTCTCTCTCTTTCTTTCAAGCTCTCATTCACGGCAAGGACAAGGAGAAGGTAGCCAGCAAGAGGTGCTCTTGGTTTGGAAAAATTAAGAAGAAAGGAGAAGGATTGGAAAAGCAAGAAATCGGAAACGGTTAGTATCTTATTTGATTAATTTATTTTGAAATAAAAGAACCATAGGGTTCGGCCATGGTGTTTGGCCGAACCCCATGGAAGAAGATTGGGAAATGGTTTGATGAATTTTAATGGAAAGAAAGAACCATAGGGTTCGGCCATAGGGCATGGCCGAACCCCATGGAAAGACATGTTTAATTCATGGGTTTTGGGGATTGAAAACCATGGACGAACATTGGGTTTGTTTAATGGGTTTTGAAGGATGAATCCTATGGAAAGAAAATTGTTTTACTTTAAATGAATGTATGGTTGATGGTTTTAGATCCATGGAAGGACAAATTAATGGATGAATGGGAATGTATGGTTTCCAAAGAAATTAAAGAACCATAGGGTTCGGCCATGGTGTATGGTCGAACCCCATGGAGTTGGATTGGTTAATTTTAAATAATAGTTTGATGTTAATGTTATGTAATTTGGAAAGGAATTAAATGGAAGCATGAACCATAGGGTTCGGCCACAATGCATGGCCGAACCCCATGTTAGAAAGAAATTAATGTATGGATTATTTCTATGAGTGAGGTTCGGCCATGGGGCATGGCCGAACCCTACTAGGGTTTATTTTATGGAGGAGGTGATTTAATTAGAAGCTATCTAATTATGGACCTTAGATTATTTATGGAAACCTTCTACTAATGGAAGGTGGAGATTATTTATGGAAACCTTCTAATTATGGAAGGGTGGAAGATTAACTTGGAAACCTTCTTATAATGGAAGGTGGAGATTATTTATGGAAACCTTCTAATTATGGAAGAGTGGAAGATTAATTTGGAAACCTTCTAATAATGGAAGGTGGAGATTATTTATGGAAACCTTCGAATAATGGAAGGTGGAGATTATTTATGGAAACTTTCTAATTATGGAAGGATAGATGATAAATTTGGAAACTCGCTAATTATGGATTATTAATGAAAATGGAAACTTAGGCATCATGGCCGAAACCCCATGAACCAATTTTATGGTTTGTGGATCAAAATATGGATTTAAGTGTTTGTAATTGAATGAAATGTTAACTATGGATGAGACCAATGGCAAAGTTGTAATTATAGCCTAAAGTGAAAGATCATGGGTTCGGCCATGATGTATGGCCGAACCCCATGAGGTCTCTTTTATGGATTTGAGTGGTTATGGAATTTATATGGACCTAATATGATTAAATGAAGGGAAGGATTCGAGTCTTATTTATGAATCATGAATCTATGATTATGGATCGGTTTGGACTTAGACATCATAGGGTTCGGCCATGGTGCTTGGCCGAACCCCATGAATCAGTTATGGGTCTATTGTGTTTATGTGTTAAGGAGTGGAAGGTTTGAAATGATTAAACCAAGGGCAAAGTTGTGAATACATGCTAAGATGGAAGGTTGGCCATGAATGACAATCTTGTAAATATGGGGATTGGTTAATGGACTTTAAATGTTGTAAATCAAGTGGGACTTGGTTTTGATTTATTATTATATTATAAGGTAACGGGACCTCACAAGGTGTTTACGATCGTGAGCGGTTACCGGACGAAAGAAGCAAGGACACGTAACGGTCTTTGGTAGGATTCCATCTCTTTGAAACCATGGGTTTATGTACATTGTTCTATCTTATTTTTAATCAATATATGTTGCAAAGTATATGTTTCAAATTATGATTTTTAAATGCTATGTTTATTTGATAAAATAGCATGTGTTGGATATGTTTCTGTAACGCCCGCCCCATTTTCACCGAAATCAGAGTCTATTTTTTTTTTTTTGAATTAAGAAGTGACAACAGGTGCGAACGTCACTACGCGAGTTAAGTCCGAGCTTCTAAAGCCCGGCCCTTAACTGAACAACCCTACGCATGCGCGGAACTAAGTCCACGAGAATGGTTCACGCGTAGGAAGTAAGCTCGCGGAATGTAATTATATGCAGAACATTATAATAGAGACTATCCTACCAGTTTTAGACAGAAGGGAAGATACATCATTAAATTACTAAAATACCCCTATGTTCATAATCATATCTCAAAATGATAACGTCCAGAGTACAGTCCAAACCATAGCAAGAAACCGTAATTATTACAAACCGACAAGCTAAGCTACTTAAATTACATTTCCAAAATAAAACTTAAATAAAACTAATTATCTGTTTTCCCAAGCTCCTAAGCTTGGCTCCCGTCGCGTCCACCGTTCCCGCCGTCTCCTGGGTCATCAGCTAGGGTAGAAGTAGGGCGTTAGACAACGCGCCCAGTAGGACTCCGAGTAGGGCTAACACATGGATTAGTGAAAACAAGCATACTGATAACAATATAATAAAACCATATGATGAATGCCATGCCATGGGTGTCTATGTCATGTGTCCCATCCATCATCTATATCATCATAAATGTCATATCCCCCTTGACGGCAAAACCTCGTCAAGGCGTCCCCATGTTTGCTTCTCGGTCGCCCCGACGGAGCATGGACTCCAGTTATAGCCTATCAGGCTATCCCCATGTATGTTCTCGGTCGCCCCGACGGAGCATGGACTCCGGTTATGCCTATCAGGCTATCCCCATGTCTGTTCTCGGTCGCCCCGATGGAGCATGGACTCCGGCTATGGCCTATCAGGTATCCCCATGTCTGTTCTCGGTCGCCCCGACGGAGCATGGACTCCGGTTCCTTTATTTTCCCGCCCATGCCATGCATGAGATGTAAGTGCATTATGCTATGTAGTATAGATATATATAATTCATATCTTTAATACATATAATCCATAGCATTGGAAATATAAGCCATAACATTTAACATATAATCCATAGCATTTAACATATAAACCATAGCATTTAAAATATAATCCATAGCATTTAAAGCCCATCTTAAAATAGATCATATATAATTACCGAAATAAAATACGGAAACCATCACATACACATAATCCATGGCTTACAAAAAGGTAGGAATCCTACCGAATACCGACTAGCGTCCCTTTGCGTTTTCGTCCGATAAATCCGGTCACCGATCACGCACCGTTTGTGATGTCCCGATACCTTATTATACATTACCAAATCAGTCCATATTTTATCCATGATTAAGTCCCTAACTGATCACAAACTTAGATCCATTAATGTCCCATTAACCATGTCATATGTTCATTAAAATTAGCCATTTAATTAAGCTAATCCTTATTTATTTAAACACATGTAAAACCCCATGCTTAGCCCATAATTGATCCATAATCTTAGATCCCTTAACGTCCCATTGACCATGATATATTCATTTAACAAATCAGTCCTTAACTCATTTAATTTTCCATTTATCTAATTACCTACATAATTCTAATTTTAGCCCATAACATGACCTACAAGTGGTTCAATATTAACCATACTTAAGGTCCATTAATTCCATTACCATAAGATCATTTTTGAAGATACTCAAGTCCATGGTCATCCTCCCATGGTGTTCTTGAATTTGGCCAATATTTACCATTTTGCCACTCTTCCTTTCCATGATTATCATTCATTTAATCCATGCATAATTAAGTCCATAATTGATCCATCTACTTAGATCCATTAATGACCATTAACTATGTTACAAAATTATCAAAAATCAGCCCCTTTAAAACATTACATACCATACTAAAAAAAAATCCATTTAAATTTACAACACAACACCCTAGGGTTCGGCCATACAAACCATTTACCTCTTCCATGAATTTCATCATAAAAACCCCTTTAAAAATTACTTACATTTAATCATTTAAAATCTTAAAAATCATGAATCATATTCCATGGTTTCCATTCACTAAAACCCCATTAAAAATCATTTAAAAACCTACCATGCTTTTCTTCACTAAGATCCCTTTAAAATTACGACCATTTGATCCTTTTAAGCCTCCAATTTAATAACACCTACTCCATATTTTTTCATCCTTTTAAACCCATTTACAACCATCATTACACGACCATAGGATTCATGGTTCATTCCATCCATGCCTTTTAGGCCATTAAGAATCATCAATATTTCCCATGATTTTTTTTTTCCTCATAAAAATCCCTTTAAAATTACCCACATTAAATCAATAAAAACTTAAAACCCTAAATCATCCTCCATGGCTTCCATTCTTCATAATCTTATTAAATCACTTAATTACCTCCATCATTCATTCAAACATCACATATATCCATGCTTAAATAAATTTTAATACATAATGTCCTTTATGTCCATTTATTTTTCTTAATCAATCTCTCCCATTTTATCCATTTTTCACTACATCTTTTGGATGGATTTTAAATCCAAGGCCCAAGATGTTTTTGGCCACCATCCAATCCAAGGAAAATGGATTTCATGATCTCTTTTTAAATCTTAAAAAAAAATGTAGCCTCTTGTTTAAGAAATACTTACAATTCGGTCGGCTGCTCCGACTTTCTTTCTCCTCTTGATCTCCTTAGCCTTTCTCCTTCTTCTTCTCTAAGTCTTTTTCTCTTCTTCTTCTTGTGCTATCCTTGGAAGAGAGGGGACGGTTTTGGGAGAGGGAGTGAGGGAGAGAATGAGATGAGAAAGGGATGGAGACAAGTGATGAGAACCCTAGACCTTTCCCTCCCCTTTTGGTTTGCTTGGATTTCTTTCTTCTCTTTTCTTTTCTTCTTCTCTTCTTAGCTTTCCTCTTTTCTTCTTTTCCTTGGGTAAGGGACGTTTTTTGAGAGTAAGAAAGAGAGTGAAACGGTGGAGAGGTTTGAAGAATGAGATGAAAACATCTCATTTGGTTGCTAACTCATCATTAGGTCCCCCACCTACCACACATGGGTTAATGTGTTTAATGGTGGTGGTTGGGATAAAACCACCACCTTTAAGCACATGGTTTATTTTTGTTTTTGTTTGGGTGGTTTGTGTTTCTTAGAGTGGTTTTGACCATTTGACTATGACTAGATTAGCTTAGTCAACTTACTTAATTTAATCATTAAATTAATTAATTAATTTCCACTTAAATTAATTTCATTAAATTCCCTCCATGAAATCCACCCATGTTTGACCAAGTCAACCATGGTGGCCGGCCCCACCAATTCTTGGTCCACACGCCACCTCACTTGGTGAGGTGGAGGTGGGTCCCATTTGGCCATGTCACTTAGGTCCAATTAATATTAACTTAGATGATTTAATTTCCAATGCAATCCATTCTTCTTATTGGATAACCATTGGGCCCATGGCCCAATTAAATCCCCTCCTATCCATTTACCTTAGGGCTTATCTATCTTGACCCATTGGGTCCCAAATGGGTATTTGACCCAATTTGACCATTCTTGACCTAATTAATCATCATTGACCAATTAAATGAATTCCATCCAATCCATGGTCCATTGGACCATACTTGGGCCTTTGCCCCAAAATTTGATCCATTCACATCCATAACATGAAAATTCCTATTTTTCCATTATTAAAATAAATAAATGCCATATATATGTTGATTTAAAAAATCGGACTATTACAGTTTCAAATTATGATTTTAAATGCTATGTTTATGTTATAAAATAGCATGTGATTCATTGGCATCTCATGCATGGCATGGGGTGGAGGATTTGTAATCGGAGGGGTCACACTCTGTCAGGGCGTCCGAAAAACCTATGTGCAGTACCATGATGTGTTTTTCCATCAGGAAGAATCTGGAGGGTCCACAATCCGTTGGGGCGTCCGAAAGACCTATGTGGTGGGTACTTTTATGTACATGTGATGGGTGGGACTCATTGCATTTGTCATCATTGCATGGCATGGATTTATACGGTTTTTGACATTACGATATTATTATATATGTTTTGTACTACCATGTGTCAGCCGTAACTGGAATACTTACTGGGCGCGTTGTTCTAACGCCCTACTTCTACCCTAGTTGATGATACAGGAAACAAGGGAAACGATGAATGCAAGGAGGGCCAGGCATAGGAGGTTGGATGATTTATTTTATATGTTTTGAATAAAAGTTACTCATGGACTTGTAATTGAGTATCTAGATTTCGGAATGTAATAATTTAGATGGTCGGATGTTTATTTCGGATAATTATGATATCTGAATGATGATTAAGGACTTGACGTACTTTGCTATCTGAATGGAATAAAACTTGGTTCTATTATTATTCCACATGTTATGATTCCGCACTTTATGATTTTTATTCCGCATGTTGGTATTGCTATGTGTGAACCATTTTCGTGGACTTAGTCCATGCACACATAGGGTTGGCCAGTTAAGGGTCGGACTTTGGAAGTTCAGACTTAGCTCGCGTCGTGACGACCCGCGCTCTATCACTCTTCGTTTATAAAAAAAAAAAAATAGACTCTGATTTACGGGAAGAAGCGACTGAAAAAGGGCGGGGCGTTACATCTCTATTATCATACACTGTTTGGATATGATGCTTTATAAGTATGATATGATTTATTATAGCTGGATTTGATATATATTATATCTGGATTTTTGGTACTAACCTATGTGTTAACCCTAATTGGAATACCTACTGGGCGCGTTGTACTAAAGCCCTACTTCTACCCTAGTGGATGATACAGGAAACAAGGGGAACGATGAACGCATAACGGGCCAGGCATAGGGGCTTGGAGGATGATATATTTTGTTTAAGATACTCATGGGCTTGTATTTTGAGTTTCTAGAATTCGGATTGTAATAACTTAGATGAATTTGCTATGGCTGGATGCTTTATTAGATAATTATGATATGACAATTATGATTAAAGACTTGACGTACTTTGCTATCTGAATAGAATAAAACTGTGTTCTATTATGTTTCCGCATGTTATGATTATTATTCCGCACGTTTATATTGCTATGTGTGAACCATTTTCTTGTACTAAGTCCATGCACACATAAGGTTGGCCAGTTAAGGGTCGGACTTTAGACGTTCGGACTTAGCTCGCGTTGTGACGTCCCGCTCTCTATCACTCTTCGTTTATTAAAAAAAAAAAATAGACTCTGATTTTCGGAAAGAAGCGAGTGAAAAAGGGTGGGGCGTTACAGTTGGTATCAGAGCGAACCCGAAACACTGAATCTTTCGGAGTAAATTAATCCGGCCCCCGTGCATTAATTTACTTCGTTAGACTCAGACGGATGATAGCAAAGAAAGTACAGTCAAAATAATCGGACTTATCCAACATAGTAAAATAGGATATATTTCCCCAGAAAACAAAGCAAAAATCAAGAGTGCTTATTTGGAAATTTCCCCAAAGACAAGAAACACTATTTAGCAATTTTCCCAAGGACAAGAAAGACAAGTTGTTTATTTGGCAATTTCCCTAAACTATGAAGAATACAAACTTTACATAGAAGCTAAGTCAACCGATGTTTCCATGACTTAGGAAAATGCCTCCAAAGGAAGAAGAACATAGCGAAGAGGGTTAGGACAGTGCAAACATTCCCGAAGTACCTCTTGAACTACGGAACCTAGTACAAGCGGTAGTCACTTCCGTTCTACAACAACTCTTTAGCGAAAATGGGGACACAACTCCCCATGAAACACAGGACCGAAAAGGTCGCGGTGGGGGAAATGTTTTTTACCCTCACAAAAGATTCAAACCCTACTTTTGGAGATCTTCAGCCTTTACTGGTTCCACTGGAAGTTCCTGTTTCCGGTGTGGTCAACAGGGCCATTTCAAAAGAGAGTGTCCACAGAGCAAAAGATCTCCTCACTTTAGGGGTTCTCTCCGTCGTTCGGCTCAATTAGCTCAGTCACAAGGATCTGGACGACTGAATATTTCAACTTCTTCTCTAGAGACAGTGGACCATTCGGGAATAATACCCTGTCTGACTTTTGGAGTGTTGGGGCACACGTCAACTACATGCCCTGACAATTTCTTTGATTTTGGTAATAATGCAGGGTCTTCTATGGAAGATAAGGATGGGTAAGGAAATGTCGGGAAAAAGGGGAAAGATTTTGTAAGGGTTGTGGGAAAGTTTTAAAGGGTTTGTTTTAACTCTACCAACTCTTGTATTGTGATGGAAGTTTGAATAAATTTCAATAAAGTTATGCAATTTAAGAGTTTATGAGGATTTTAGCACTGAGAAGTATGTGACGAGGTCACTTGAGTTTATTAAGTTGTGGCATGGGTGCATATCTCACGTGATAGTGATGAGATAAGTATGTAGATTCTATGAGTATGGCTTAGAGTAGCTATGAGACTGTGGGAACCTCGGTGTGAAAACGGAGACTTGGTCCCGTAGGGTTACTGTTGTGGAATGGGTCCCTCGCAGGCTTCGCGCTGGAGGACGCTCTCACGGCTATTTCGCACATTTGTTGTGTGTGGATACGCAAAGCTAGGTACTATTTTACCCCGTGGGGGTGGTGCTAGTTTCGTCAAACGCGGACCGACCGCCTTAGAGCGTGACTGAATCACCCTTGGGGTGAAAGGATGCAGGGCGGGGTAGACTTGATCACGTTGGACGTGGGTCTTCCGCTTAGTAAGTCATGGGACATAAGTCTTGCTAGGGGTCGGGATATAATTGTGAGTTAATATGGTGGCCACAGTCGGGTAGTGATGCATTCGAGTGTTGTTCTTACAGATAGAATAGCTTATGATAGATGATGTGGCATGGATTATTTATGCCCATGGATGGATTATACCCAGAAGGGGGTTATATTTATGGATGGTTATTAACCAGGGGTAGATGATACTCACTGATATAGTGGTACCAGGGATGGATGTGAATAACCGCGGATGGTGATTCCCGTGGTGGTTTGGATTGATGTCGGGTATCGGTATCATGGTAGACATGTCGGTAGTATGATGGATCTGTTGGTCTCATGGATGACATATAGATTTAATGATTGGGACATGTTTCGATTTACGTCCCACGTTATAAGAAAAAGGGTGTTAGTCGTGTTACGACTTGTAGCACAGGAAAATTAGAGTTGAAGGTACTTGGTATCGTAGAAGTTATGAACAAAAGGGTTAGTCACATAGTGACTTATGTACGAAAGAGGATATGCTTACTTTCGGGAGATGTACTTAAGGGAAAAGTTAAGAGTCCAGTGAAACTCGAATGAGAAGCTATGGGCGACTGCCGAGTTAGACTGGCCAACTGACTCTGTAGTTAGCCGATGGAGTTCCAGGAGAGTGTAACTAAAAACCTTCTTAAAATGGAATCAGAAAAAGTTTTGAGCATAGGCTCGAATTGGTAGGCTACCTCACACAGAGAGTAGACGAATGAACGTATTGAGCGAGTACGTATGGAAAATATCTATATAAGATCGCAAATGAGTTCACGAGAAAAAGAGATAACGTAAGACAGAATAAATTCGCAAATGAGTGACTTCGATGAAATTAAGTGGTACTTGACAAGATTGAATAGGAACAGCGGGTAGACCCGGAAGTGGAAGAGAGATGGGTCAAGATGTCTACTGGTGAAGTCATACCGGAATGGGACTTATGACCAGGACAAGGTCTTGTATTCCGAGGAAGGATATAAGTACCTAAGAGCTGCAGAAAAGAGTTACTGATTGAGGCACATCAGACCAAAGTCTCTATTCATCTGGGCAACACCAAGATGTATCACGACCTGAAGAGACATTACTGATGGCACAGACTCAAGAGGGATGTGGCATAATTTGTGGCTCATTGTTTAACGTGTCAGCAGGTTAAGACGGAACATCAGAAGCCACTAGGGTTACTCAAACCCTTACCAGTGCCGGAATGGAAATGGGAGCACATCTCCATGGATTTTTTAATAGGGTTACCAAGGTCATCGAAGGGCAACGCTGCGATATGGGTCGTGGTAGACAGACTGACCAAGTCTGCACATTTTATTCCTATCAGGATGACAGATTCATCTTAGACTTTGGGTCGGCGGTATATCAGGGATATCATCAGATTGCATGGTATTCCTCGGACTATGGTGTCCGACAGAGATGGTCGATTCACCGACAGAGTATGGTAGAGCATGCAGTCGTCCATGGGAAGAAACTTACTGACTAGTACAGCATTCCATCCACAGACTGATGGGCAGTCTAAGAGGACAACACAGAACAAAGGGTATTACGGAACCGAGCGATCCAGTTTATCAAAGTGGTATGGGATCGACATGGCATTGAGGAAGCCACATGGGAACTCGAGTCGGAAATGAGGATAGCTCATCCTGAGCTATTTGTGTAAATATTTGAAACCCTACTTCACTAGATTTTCGGGACGAAAATTTTAAAAAGAGGGTTGAATTGTAACACCCCGGATTTTTGAGTTATAAATATTTACGGAAATTACCCATTTAATTTGTGAATTTTTAGATATGGATCTTATATGGGTAAAGTGTTGGGTCTTTGCCCAATTAAGACCCAACGGTTTTGATAAATGGTTTCAAATAAAAATTTAAATGGGGTTGAATTTAAAAGGTAATGAAACATAATTATAAATAAAGTATATGGATAAAGGATATGCGCATAGAGGGAATATGGATTAATGATCATGGCAGTGTATATGAGATAATTAATCCATGATATGCGCATGGAATGGAAGTTAAGGAAGGATATGCGCATGGAGAAGATTAAATAAAAGATTGCATGGCCGAATATAAGATGTTATATCACAAAAATCAAGGAATTATATGCGACCAAGGATTGTCCTAAATTTGGCAAAAACGTGTAGATGGATTGGGGATTAGACAATGATATCTTATTGCTTAAATAAAGAAGATGTTTAAATCCAAATAAAGAAGATACTTGGCCGATTGGAAGGTGGATAAAAGAGAGGCAACAAGGGGCGCATGGCACCTTTTAATATTGGATGGATGGAAAGATTTTAGGAATGAGATATGAGCATGAGGTGTTGGAGTGATATTTGGAATTGCTAAATGAAAGGGACATGGCACCTTCTATATAGGATCGGTGGGAATTAATAAAAGAAGCAAGGGCACACGGCAATTGCTATTGTAGCAACATTGGCCGAGTGGAACTTTTAAAGAAAGAGGGAAGGGGCCTCACGACAATACACATACACCCCAAAGCCGAAATCTCTCTTCCTCTCAAGTTCTCACTCTCGGCATTAACAAAGATCAAGGAGAAGGCATACAGCAAGAGGAAAAGATAAAGAAGGAAAAAGATTGGAAGAATAAAGAATAACCGAGGGAAAACCGGAGGAGTCGCGGAACCGGTAAGTGGTTTTAAATATTTTTGTTTAAAAGAATGGAACCATAGAGTTCGGCCATGGTGTGTGGCCGAACCCCATGGAAGGAAATTGGGTGTTGAATTAGTTATTTTAATGGAAGAGGATTGGGAGATGAATGTAGTAATTTTAATGGAAAGACATGGTTTAATTTTATGGGTTAAGAACCATGGAAGTGGTTAATAATTTTATTGGGTTACAAGCATGAAGAGTATAGATTTATGCTTATGATTTTTAAAAGGCTTAAAAAGGATTTAAGTTGGATCAAAAGAATAGAAAAGAAGGGGTGAGGTTCGGCCATGGTGTATGGCCGAACCCCACCAAATATATTTATAGATTTGAGGTTTCTTAGACATTAGATCTTGTGAACTGATTTATTAATTTAAATGGAGATATGACTAAGGATATGGGTCGGCCATTGCATGGCCGAACTATAATGAGATTATGGCTGAGATGTTGAGCAAGAAATTAAAGAACCCCATGGAGGTGAATTGTTATTGTTAATGGATTATTTCTATGAGTGAGGTTCGGCCATGGTGTATGGCCGAACCCCACTAGGGTTTATTTTAGGGAAGATGTTACTAATTTGGAAAGTATCCAATGATGGATTGCTTTTGGAAGGTGGAGATTAATTTAGAAAGTTTCTAATTATGGACCTAGGATCAAAATGGTAAGTCACACATCATAGGGTTCGGCCATGGTATTAGCCGAACCCCATGAATAAAGTTTATGGTTCAATTATGAATTTATAATTCTAAATAAATCAAGAGGAGAATGGAACCATGATATCATGGGTTCGGCCATGGTGTATGGCCTAACCCCTTGAACCAATTTTATGGGCTAGCATGGGTCTATGCATGTGTTAACATGAAAGGTGATTAACCATGGAGGAACATTGCTCATGTTCTATGAAGAATGGTTACTAGATTAGAAAGTATCTAATCATGGACCTTGAATGATTAAATAGAAGGATGGGTATTAAATTTAGAAAGTTTCTAAATATGGACTTGTTGATCAAAAAGGAAGGCAACTTGAATTATGGATTCAACTATGGAAGTTGCTATGATTGGGAAGTTATACACCATATGGTTCGGCCAAGGTGTATGGCCGAACCCCATGGACCAAATTAAGGGATCATATGGGGTTTTAGGTCATGGTTAATGGTTTGTTTTATGAATCAATATTATGGGTTTTTATTTATGTAGTTGATTTATGAATCAAATTATGAACCTATGTTACGGATCAACTTGGGAGTTTTATGTTGGGTTTTACGAATGATCAATTATGGACCTATGTTTTGAACATAAACATGAGGTAATGGAGACCATGGCAGAATTGTAAATAAGGGTGAAAATGTTAGGCCATGGGTTCGGCCATGGTGTATGGCCGAACCCCATGGGAATGATTATGGATTTTATGGACTTGATATGGTTAGGTTAATGGATCATTAATGGAGCTCTAACATGGATTGGTCATGGACTTAACATAAGTGATTGATTAAATATTAATTAGAGCATACCAATTTATGTTTATCAATTATATTATTGGACTATGGGTTATATTAGCCATGGATGGCAATCTTGTAAATATATAAAAATAAGGAAGGTAAATGGCTATGGATATGTATAATGGCATTTTGGTAATTAAGTGAAAATAAGGGACCATGGGTTTGGCCATGGTGTGTGGCCAAACCCCATGGGGATTGTTTTGATGAACATAGGGTTACGTATGTTCGATTAAATGTATGAATTGTTAATTAAAGATTAGACCAATGGAAATTTGGTAATATCCGACCCTTAACTGGCCAACCCTTGATGAGGAGAATTCCATCAAGAGGATACTGTGTGTGAAATGTAGCCGGCGATCCACCACTCCGTCGGGGCGTCCGTAAAACAATCGTGGGGGATACCTTGATGTAATTTCCATCAAGAAGATTCCAGAGATCCACCACTCCGTCGGGTTGTCCGTAAAATAATCTTGGGGGATACCTTGATGAGGAGTTTTCCATCAAGTGGATATTGTGTGAACGCCCTACTTCTACCCTAGTGGATGATACAGGAAACGAGGGGAACGATGAACGCGTAACGGGCCAGGCTTAGGAGCTTGGAGGATGATAGTTTATATTTTGTTTAAGATACTCATGGGCTTGTATTTTAAGTATCTAGAATTCGGATTGTAATAACTTAGATGAATTTGCTATGGCGGGATGTTTTATTGGATAATTATGATATGACAATTATGATTAAAGACTTGACGTACTTTGCTATCTGAATGGAATAGAACTGTGTTCTATTATGTTTCCGCATGTTATGATTATTATTCTGCATGTTTATATTGCTATGTTTGAACCGTTTTTCTTAGACTAAGTCCATGCACACATAGGGTTGGCCAGTTAAAGGTCGGACTTTATAAGTTCGGACTTAGCTCGCGTCGTGTCATCCCGCTCTCTATCACTCTTCGTTTAAAAAAAAAAAAAAAAATAGACTCTGATTTTCGAAAAGAAGCGAGTGAAAAAGGGCGGGGCGTTACAGTTTCTTTTCAAAATAGTTGAAATTCTAAAATTTATATAGATTTGGAAATATTACTAAATTTAGAAACTTGTTGAATTGAGAAATTTCTATTTTTAGAAATTTTATAATTTTAGATATTATTTCTATTTTTCGAAATACTGCTAGCTTTGGAAATTTCTATTTTAGGCTACTATTTAAAACTGGTACTACAACTTTAGTAGGTTACTGACATTTTAAAAGTTTCTTTTTTAAAATATTTGAAATTATAGAATTTATATAGATTTGGAAGTTTCACTAAATTTAGAAACTTGTTGAATTGAGAAATTTATATTTTTAGAAATTTTTTATTTTTAGATACTATTTATATTTTTCAAAATACTGATACTTTTGGAAATTTCAATTTTAGGTTACTATTTAAAATTGGCAGTTTCTATTTTTAGAAACTACAATTTTAAAAGGTTACCGACATTATAAATGTTTCATTTTAAAATAGTTGAAATTATAGAATTATATAGATTTGGAAGTCTTATTAAATTTAGAAACTGGTTGAATTGAGAAATTTATATTTTTAGAAATTTTATAATTTTATATATTATTGCTATTTTTCGAAATACTGCTCCTTTTGAAAATTTCTAATTTAGTCAACTATTTAAAATTGGCAGTTTCTATTCTTAGAAATTATAATCTTAGAAAGTTACCTAAATTTAAAAGTTTCTTTTCAAAATATTTGAAATTCTAAAATTTATGTAGAATTGGAAGTATTACTAAATTTAGAAACTTGTTGAATTGAGAATTTTCTATTTTTAGTGTAACACCCCGGATTTTCAAGTTATTTATATATATGAAAATTACCCATTTAATTTGTGAATTATTAGATATGGACCTTATATGGGTAAATTGTTGGGTCATTGCCCAATTAAGACCCAGCGGTTTTGGAAATGGTTTCAATAAAAATATAAATAAGGGATTTGGATAAATTGACATGCGCATAAAAGGAGCTTGGAAGTTTACTTTGGCCGTGTATGTGGGATTTTCATATCCACATTGATATACTAGAATATCTTAAGAAGATATCTAAGATTAAATAGAGATTGCTTATGGCCGTGTATAGGGATTTCCAAATCCAAGGTTAGGCGCATAAGATCATTTTAAAAGGTGTATTTCCTTGGTTAAGAGTGAAATTAGGGGATTACTAAATAAAGAAGTTGTCTTAAGATTAAAATTAGACATTGTTTGCCGTGTGGGAGTTTTGTGCCAAAAGGAGTCCCTTTCCTAGTTAAAAATGGCATACACTAAATAAGCAAGGGGCGCATTAGCATATTCTAATTAGGACTCTCCAAAGTGGGAAACAAGAGGGGCGCATGGTACCTTCTAAATTGGGACCAATTGGAAGTCTTGTAAGGAAAAGGCAACAAGGGCGCACGACATTATCAAGAGAAGGAAATGTAACACCCTAATTTCTCAATGAAGTGGATAATTACGAAAATGCCCTGGTTTGTTAAATTAATTATTTTGTGATGTCAAATAAGGAAATGGTGGGGCCCATTGCTCAAATTAAGATCATATGAGCACATTATAAATGTCAAGTTTGATTGGAAGGGTAATGAACATCAATTGGGTCAAAAATGGCTAAATGGGTCGAAAGGCCCAATTGGACCCAATGGGTCATAATGGATGATTTGACCATTGTGTAAGCTCAAATTAAATGGGGTCAAGCTGAACTGATTAGAAATCAAGTATAGCAAAAATGGGTAGGCTTAAAACACAAGTGAAAACCAATTGGAAATGGCAAAATCAGCCCATGAATGGGTCATATTGTCAAAACGAGTCAAAGGGCTGATTGGGGACCCAATGGGTCGGGTTGACTACGTTGACCACGGATGACCATGTGGAGCCTCAATTGAACTCAAGAATGAGTTAGTTCAGCTTGAGTTGGCCTGATTTGAAGTGAGTTTGATTTAAGAAAAGAGTTGACTCAAATATGGAGCATTAAATGTGATGGTTGGATGAGTTGGTTTAAAATAAAAATATCATGAGTTAAGTGAGTCAAGAGGAAGTGGAAATGAGTTGTAATCTCACACAACACTTGATCAGAATCAATCTCAGCCGTTGAGTGTGAAGAGGTGCTTTGGCAAGCCAAAGGACACCAAGCTTTGGGCGGCATCATCTCATCCCATGAGATGCAGGTGTTTAAATATGAAAGGTTGCACCGTTTGGTGAATGGGGTGTCTTGGTTGACACCCAATGCCCCATCGGTTTTGGCAAATTAATTGAGGGAAATGAATGGGAGATGGAATTGAAACTACAAAAGGAGAATGTTACCATTCTTGGCCGATTTTGTCATTGGAAATCCAAGAAATTCCCATCTCTCTCTCACTCTCTTCAAGTTCGATTTTCTTGGCTGAACAGCAGAGGTTTTGGCACCAGTAAATCAAGCATAAACCAGCAAAGAATTAAGGAAAGAAGGAAGAAATAAAAAGGAGAAGGCAAGGATCCTAGGCAAAGGAAATTTGGTAAGATTTCTTAAGTGTTCAAGCCAAATAAGTTGTAAGAAAAGTGTGCATTGGGCCATGGTTATGGCCGATTGCACCAAGGTTTTAACCTTGAATAATAGAGGTTTTAAAATGGTAAAAATGACCATTGGGTTCGGCCACCATGGAGGGCAGAACCCCATGTAAATTATTAGTGGTTTTGATGTTTTTGAAACATGGAAACCATGAAGTTTTTGTGGACTATTTTTGATGTTTCTTTAAGATTCAAATGCATGTTTTAAAGAGGGTTAAAAACATGGACTTGAATGACATAAGGACTGAAGTTAGCATGGGTCTAAACAGTGGATTAAAATTGATGAAATGGACCATTGGGATCGGCCATCTTGGATGGCAGAATCCCATGAAGTATTATGGTCATTTGGACAAGTTCATGAACTTATTTGGATGGTTTTGAAGGGTAAAATCATGGTAACATTGTACTGATTTTTATATGTGTAAGTGACACTTAAAACATGCTAAAGAGGACCAAAACATGGACATAGGGTTCGGCCACCTTGGATGGCCGAACCCCATGAAAGTATTTGATGATTTTGGTGAATTAAAAACCATATAAATTATGGTGTTTTATGTGATTTGATGAAGATTAAATTGTTGTTATTGGTTGGCCAATATAGGGCTGAACCATGTCAAGGTTAGGGTTAAGTTATTGATTCAAATCATGGGAAGAGGATGGATCAATTAAATCAAGGGAACCATTGGTTCAGCCATGTGCATGGCCGAACCCCATGGGGCTGTTTTTGGGATAAATGGACTGTTTTGGATAGGAGGTTATGGTTGTTTTAATGATTTAAATTAAGAAATCATACATGATAAGTTATGGACTGTGTGTAAGAAAATAATCAACCATTGATGATGATGGATTATGGGATGAAAATCTATAGGATGTGGTTCAGCCATGTGGCATGGCCGAACCCCATCAATGATTATTTGATACGATTGGGTTAAGTAATAAATGGGATTAAAGGTGATGAATGAAGAACCCAAATTAAAAAGGTAAGGTTCGGCCAAGTTGTATGGCCGAACCCTACTAAGTTGGTTTAGATATGATTAGTGGTATTTATGGAAAAATTAAACTAAAGGTTAGCCTAAATGGCATAAAAGTAATAATTGATGGAATGATCAATGATGGAATGATCATAGGGTTGGATGTATGGACTCAAACCAAAGTGGTAAGGTTCGGCCATGTAGTATGGCCGAACCCTACCAAGGTACATATTATGCACATGAGAGATATGTGGGATTTTTAAATCCACAATGATATGCTAGATATTTAAAAAGGGATGAAATATCTATGAATTAAATTAAAAGATTATTTGGATTATGATTAGGGTTATGTGCATAGTACTTGCTAATAAGAATTAAAGGAAGTCTTAATAAGGCAAGGGAAAGTCGAATATGGCTAATTAAAGAGGGAAAGTCGGCCATGGTTAAATAAGGAAGGTTTGACATATGTCCAGTGTTTTGGTTATAACTTTTCACTCTTATATCTGAATGCTTTGATTCTTTTTGCGTTGGAAAGAAGATTTCAAGATCTACAACTTTATAGTTTACCACTTTTTCTGATTCGAAAGTTAACAAGGTTAAAACTGTGCTATAATATAGTATATGTATAAAAAAAAACGGGAAACACAAGAGGGCAAGATTCTATTAAGAACATTCAAATATGGGATTAAGGAGAGCTTAATAAAAGGAGATATCCATAGGGGTGCACGGTTTTTACAACCCCATTACCAAGTTGTATTTCTCTCTCTCTCCCTCTCTCAAGTCCTCTCTTACACGACAAGAGCAAGAGAAGAAAGGACAGCAAGAAAAGGTGTTCTTGTTTGGAGAAGAGCAGGGAAGAGGTTAGTATGTTGATTCATAATTTTATGTTTTGAAAATCAAAAGAACCATAGGGTTCGGCAATGGTGGTTGGCCGAACCCCATGAAGAGAAAATTAGAGATGGGTAAATGGTTTTAAAAGAGAAGAAAGAACCATAGGGTTGGGTCATAGTGCATGGCAGAGCCCCATGGAAAGATTTGCTTAATTAATTGGTTTTAAGGATTGAAAACCATGGTGTGTTCTTGATTCATTGATTGGGTTTATATTTTTAGATCTTGAATCATGGAAAATCATGGTTACTTCATGATGGTTTGAATAATGAAAACCATGGGGATTTATTGTTTAGATTAACAAATTTAAATGATGGAAATCCATGGAGGAGTTTGATAATATTTAAAGGAAAAATTGGATGGACATTGGGTCGGCCTTGGTATGGCCGAACCATGATGTTTTGTGATTAAGTTTTGGGATCTAAAATAATAAAAAGGAGGAGTGAGGTTCGGCCATGGTGTATGGCCGAACCCCACCAAACATTATATGGATTGATGATTAATTTTGGATTAGATCTAAACCAAGGGCCAAGATCATGAACCATAGGGTTCGGCCATGGTGCTTGGCCGAACCCCATGGGTTAAAATTGGAAAGTAAATGTAAAAGATGGACCTAGATCTAAAAGGGTGAGGTTCGGCCATAGTGCATGGCCGAACCCCACTAGAGTTATTTTTGAAAACCTTATTATGGAAAGTATTGCTAAATTTCGGAAGCAATCCACATATGGAAGGAGTGGTTAATTATGGAAAAATAATCTAATTTTGGAAGGTGTTTCCAAATATGGAAAGGAGGTTACTTACTAAGGAAAGTTTCCATTCTTGGAAGTGGATATTAAAATTAGAAAGTATCTACTTAAAGACCATAAAAGTTATTTATGGAAACCATACCAAGCATGGAAGGTAAGGCTTGATTATGGAACCTAATTTAAATGAAGGGATTGGTTCCCATGAGTGAGGTTCGGCCATAGGTATGGCCGAACCCCACTAGAATTAGTTTTTGGAAAGCTTGTGAATTTTGGAATAAGATATTCAACCATAGAAGGGTTGTTGTTTAATTAAGAAACCTTCTAAATGTGGACCTTAGGTTAAAAATGGAAGGTAGAGTTATTTTTAGAAAACTTTCCATTTATGGAAGGAGGTTTATATTTTTGGTAAGTTAAATAGGGAAACCTTCTAATGATGGTAGGAGAGATTAATAAAGGGAAGTTCTATTCTTGGAAGGTGGAATCTAAATTTGGAGACCTTCCAATTATAGAAAGGTGGAGATTAATTGGAAATTATACACCATAGGGTTCGGCCATGGTGTATGGCCGAACCCCATGTCCTAAATTAAGGGATTAAAGGTGTCTTTAAATTATGGTTTAAGGGCTGATTTATGAGTCAGATTATGAACCTACATTATGAGTTAGGTTATGTTAGTTTTAAAATAAATAAAGGATACAATGTATGATATGAATTAATGGAGAAAGGAATGGCAAAAAAATGTAATTAAAATACCAAAGTAGGAGAACCATTATGGCCGAACCCCATGTGTTATGTTTGATGAACTTATTTGATTAGGGAATTTTTTTTTAAGGTCTAATTATGTAAGATTTAAAGGAAAGAGGAGGCCAATGACATTTTGGTAAATATGAGAGAATGTTGGACATTGGGTTCGGCCATACACCATGGCCGAACCCCATGAATTATTTTATGGGATTATCTACTTTGGAAGCATGAATGGATAACTTGGAACCTAAGCAAAGAAAAGGGGCTAGGGTTATCAACAGTGACATTTTTGTAAATATGTATGAAAAAGGGTAAACCATGGGTTCGGCCATGGTGTATGGCCGAACCCCATGGGGTTTTGTTTATGAACTTAGAACCTTGTAATTGGGTGAGACTTGGTGCTGATTTATCATTATATTATAAGGTAACGGGATCTCGTAAGCGGTGCGCGATCGGTGATTGAATCTTGGATGGAAACACAAGGACTTGTGAACGGTCTTAGGTAGGATTCCACCTCTTTGAAACCATGGCTTATGTACTTTTCTTTTATATTATGTTTGATGAAAATATGTTTTCAAGGATATGTTTTATTATATTGAATTTTGAATGCTATGTTTAATTGTTTAAAATAGCATGGGCCAATTATGTTTCAAAGGATGATTTTACATTCAATTATATAAAGAGCATGTGTTGGATGTGTTTTTCAAATGATGATTTTCAATGCTACGTTATGTTATAAAATAGCATGTGTTTCATTGGCATCTCATGCATGGCATGAGGTGGAGGATTTATAACCAGAGGGGTCACACTCCGTCGGGGCGTCCGAAAATCTATGTGCAACACCTTGATGTGATTTCCATCAAGAAGATTTTCGGAGGGTCCACACTCCGTCGGGGCAACCGAGAGATCTATGTGGTAGGCACATTTATGTACAGGTGATGGGTGTGACTCATTGCATATTTGTCATCATTGCATGGCATGGATTTATATGGTTTTGATATCACTATGTTATATGATATGTTTTGTATTAACCATGTGTTAACCCTAATTGGAATACCTACTGGGCGCGTTGTACTAATGACCTACTTCTACCCTGTAGTTGATGATACAGGTAATCAGGGGAACAATGAACCTAAGACGGACCAGGCATAGGAGCTTGGAAGACTTACTTTACGTGTTTTTGTATTTGAGTATTTAGATTTCGGAATGTAATAACTTAGATGGTTGAATGTTTTGGTTTGATGATTATGACATACTTTACTATTTGAATGGATTAGAACGTGGTTCTAATATAATTTTGCATATTGATGATTATGATTCCGCAGTTGTATGATTTTATTCCGCAAGTCGGTATTGATATGTGTGAACCATTTTATTGGATTGAGTCCATACACAAATAAGGTTGACCAGTTAAGGGTCGGACTTTGGAAGTTCGGACTTAGCGGCGTCGTGACGTCCCGCGATCTATCACTCTACTCTGTTACAAAAAAAAATATACACTAAATTTACGGGAAAAATCGAGTGAAAAAGGGTGGGGCGTTACACGAACCCCATGGGGAATGATTTTATGGACTTGATAGGGTTTGATGATTAATCTATAAGTGTTTGGTTTTATGAATCAAGGATGGCATGGGTGTGGACTTAATTGAATAAATGAGCAAAAAGGAAACTAAAACAAAAAGGGGTGAGGTTCGGCCATGGTGTATGGCCGAACCCCACGAGCATGGTTTATGGACTTAAATATTGTAAATAAATGGGACATGGTTTTGATTGATTGATATATTATAAGGTAACGGGACCTCACAAGGTGTGTAAGATCGTGAGCGGTTACCGGACGAAAGACGCAAGGACACGTTAGTGATCTTTGCTAAGATTCCACCTCTTTGAAACCATGGGTTGAATGTACAATGTTTTATCTTATTTTGATGAATTTATATTGCAAAGGATAATGTTTCAAATTGTAATTTTAAATGCTATGTTTATTATATAAAATAGCATGTGTTTCATTGGCATCTCATGCATGGCATGGGGTGAAGGATATGTAACAGAAGGGGCCACACTCTGTCGGGGCGTCCGAAAGACCTATGTGGGGGTGTTTGAATGTACATGTGATGGGTGGGACTCAATGCATTTGTCATCATTGCATGGCATGGTTTATATGGCTCTCGACATTATGATATTATTATATATGTTTTGTACTAACCATGTGTTAGCCCTACTTAGAATACCTACTGGGTGCGTTGTTCTAACGCCCTACTTCTATCCTAGTGGATGACACAGGAAACCAGGGGAACGATGAACGCAAGGAGGGCCAAGCATAAGAGCTTGGATGATTTAGTTTATATTTGGATTAAGTTACTTTTATGGACTTGTATTTGAGTAACTAGACTTCGGACATGTAATAACTTAGATGGATGGATGTTTATTTGGATAATTATGATATTTTAATTATGGATAAAGACTTGACGTACTTTGCTATCTGAATGGAATAGAACTGGGTTCTATTATAATTCCGCATGTTATGATTTTAATTCCGCATGTGTATATTATTATGTGTGAACCATTTTTATGGACTTAGTCCATGCACATATAGGGTTGGCCAGTTAAGGGTTGGACTTTAGAAATTCGAACTTAGCTCGCGTCGTGATGTCCCGTTCTCTATCACTATTTGTTTATAAAAAAAAAAAATAGACTCTGATTTTCGGAAAGGAAAGCGAGTGAAAAAGGGCGGGGCGTTATAGTTGGTATCAGAGCGAACTAGAAAGATTGAATCTTTCGGAGTAAATTAATCCGGCCCCCGTGCATTAATTTACTTAGTTAGACTCAGACGGATGATAGCAAAGGAAGTACAATCAAAATAGTTGGATTTATCCAACATAGAAAAATAGGATATATTTCCCCAAAGGACAAAACCAAGAGTGCATATTTGGAAATTTCCCCAAAATGTAGGAATTACAAATTTTATGATGAAAACTAAGTCATGATATTTTTCAATGGATTAGGGAAAAATGCCTCCAAGGGGAAGGCCAAGGAGAAATACCCGACAAAATCCAAATGAGGGTGAAGAGGAGGTAGAACACCCTCGAAATGAGGAGGAACGACAATCTCAACACGAAGAGGAAGAGCAACCATCCCACCAAGAGGAGGAGGAACAAAGTAGCGTGAATATACCGGTGGTGCCTCCTGAACTACAAAACTAGGTTCAAGCGGTGGTCATTTCGGTGCTTCAACAACACTTAAACGAGAATAGAACCACCAAGGAGACCAATGACAAGAGCATGGTCAGGGACTTCCAGCAACAGCACCCTCCTTATTTCAAAGGGAGAGAAGGGGCTGTCGGAGCCGAAAACTGGCTTAAGAAGATTACACAGATCCTGACTCTATTGAAGATCACGAGTCATGCTGACAAGATTTTACTGGACACATCACAACTGGTTGATGATGCCGGTAAATGGTGGGAGGTGGTAGAGAAGCAGCGAGCACTCCTTCCAGAAGGGGAGAGGACTGCGATGACTTGGGAGCAGTTTTTAGCTACCTTCCTGGATCTGTAACGCCCCGCCCTTTTTCACTCGCTTTATCTTCTGAAAATCAGAGTCTAACTTTTTTTTTTTTATAAACAAAGATTGATAGAGAGCTGGACGTCACGATGCGAGCTAAGTCCGAACTTCTAAAGTCCGACCCTTAACTGGCCAACCCTATGTGTGCATAGACTAAGTCCATGAAAACATTCACACATAACAATATAAGCGGAATAAAAATCATAACATGCGGAATCATAATAGAACCCAGTTCTATTCCATTTCAAATAGCAAACTACGTCAAGCCTTTATTCCATAATTAATCTAAGATAATTATCCAACTAAACATCCAACCATCTAACTTATTACATGCCCGGAAACTAGTTACTCAAATACATGTCTATAAATAACTTTATTCAAAATATAAACTAAATCATCCAAGCTCCTATGCCTGACCCGTTTTGCGTTCATCCTTCCCCTTGTTTCATGTATCATCCACTAGGGTAGAAGTAGAGCGTTAGAACAACGCGCCCAATAGGTATTCCAATTAGGGCTAACACATGGTTAGTACAAAACATATATTATAACATAATATTCCAAATAGCCATAAAAACCATGCCATGCAATGAGTCTCACCCATCACATGTACATAAAAGTACCCCCACATAGGTCTCTCGGACGCCCCGACGGAGTGTGGACCCTCCAGTTTCTTCTTGATGGAAAACCACATGAAGGTATCCCACGGCCCCAACGGAGTGTGGCCCCTCCAGTTACAAATCCTTCACCCCATGCCATGCATGAGATGCCAATGAAACACATGCTATTTTATCATATAAACATAGCATTAAAAATCACATTTTGAAACATATCCAACACATGTTATTTTATCATATAAACATAGCATTTAAAATCACATTTTGAAACCTATCCTTTGCAATATAAATTTATAAAAAAAAGAAAAACATTGTACATTCAACCCATGGTTTCAAAGAGGTGGAATCCTACCAAAGACTGTAACGCCCCGTCCTTTTTTACTCGCTTCTTCCCTTAAATCAGAGTCTATTTTTTTTTTTTTTTATAACAGAGTAGAGTGATAGAGAGCGGGACGTCACGACGCGAGCTAAGTCCGAACTTCTAAAGTCCGACCCTTAACTGGCCAACCCTATGTGTGCATGGATTAAGTCCTCGAAAATGGTTCACACATAACAATGTCAACATGCGGAATAAAAATCATAACATGAGGAAACATAATAGAACCAAGTTCTATTCCATTCAGATAGCAAAGTGCGTCAAGTCCTTAATCATCATTCAAATATCATAATTATCCAAATAAACATTCAACCATCTAAGTTATTATATTCCGAAATCTAGATACTCAAAATACAAGTCCATGAGTAACTTTATTAAAATTATAAACTAAATCATCCAAGTTCCTATGCCTGGCCCGTCTTGCGTTCATCGTTCCCCTGATTTCCTGTGTCATCCACTAGGGTAGAAGTAGGGAGTTAGAATAATGCGCCCAGTAGGTATTCCAAATAGGGCTAACACATGGTTAGTACATAACATATATAATATCGTAATGTCAAGAACCATATAAATCCATGCCATGAAATGATGACAAATGCAATGAGTACCACCCATCACATGTACATAAAAGTACCCACCACATAGGTCTTTCGGACGCCCTGACGGAGTGTGGACCCTCCGGTTTCTTCTTGATGGAAAAGCACATGAAGGTATCCCACATAAGTTTTTCGGACGCCCCGATGGAGTGTGGTCCCTTCAGTTATAAATCCTTCACCCCATGCCATGCATGAGATGCCAATGAAACACATGCTATTTTATCATATAAACATAGCATTAAAATAAGGGGCGCATGACACCTTCTAAGTTGGGACCAAGGAGAATTTTATAAAGAGATACATGGAGAGGGGTGCACGGCAATACCACCCTAGCCGAATTCTCTCCCTATCTCAAGTTCTTATTCACGGTAGAACAAAGAGGAAAAGAGGGCAGCCAACAAAAGGGAAAAATCAAGAAGAAAGGAGAAGGATTGGAAGAGAAAGAATCAATCGGAACCGGTTAGTATTTTATTTGATAAATTTGTTTTCAATGAAAAGAACCATAGGGTTCGGCCATGGTGTATGTCCGAACCCCATGGAAGAAGAATGGGAGATGATTGGAGTATTAATTAATGGAATGAGGAACCATAGGGTTCGGCCATGTGGTATGGCCGAACCCCATGGAAGAACTTTGATGATTCTTTTTAATGGAAGGACATGGTTTATTTAATGATGGTTTGAATGATAAAAACCAAGGAAGGAATACCAAAGTTTTGAAGGGAAGAATGTTATTGTTTAATAATTTTTAGAGGAAGATTATGAACCATAGGGTTCGGCCATGGTGTGTGAATACCCGCTCCTTTTCACTACATGCTAGCTGCCGAAAAAAAAATCAAAGTATTTTTTTTTTTTTTTAAAATAAATAGTGACAAAGGGCGCGGGGCATCACAAAGCAAGTTAAGTCCGAGCTTCCAAAGCCCGGCCCTTAACTGACCAACCCTACGTGTGCGTGGAACTAAGTCCACGAGAACGGTTCACACGTAGAAAGTAAGCTTGCGGAATAAACTTAAAGCGGAGTTATAATAGAATCTACCTACCAATTTTAGATAGCAAGGAAGTTACATCACTTAAATTACTAAAATACCTCAAAATTAGAAGTCCAAAATAAAGTCCAAACCATAGCAAGTAATCTAAATTATTACAATCCAACGAGTTAAGTTACTCAAATTATATTTCCAAAATAAACTTAAATAAATCAACTAGCTCGCTCCTCCAAGCTCCTATGCTTGGCTCTCATCACGTCCTTCATTTCCTCCATTTCCTGTGTCATCATCTAAGGTGGAAGTAAGACGTTAGACAACACGCCCAGTAGGTACTCCGAGTAGGGCCAACAAATGGATTAGTGATAACAAAACAAATTGATTAGTGATAACAAAACACATAGGAAATAGACTAGCAAAATCATGCAATTAATGCCATGCCATGGGTGTCTTATGTCATGAATCCCACCCATCGTCCACATCATCATTATACAATGTCCCTCTTGATGGAAAAACCTCATCAAGATATCTCAACACAAAGTATCCCCCTTGATGGAAAAGCACATCAAGGTATCATAAACACATAGTATCCCTCTTGATGGAAAAGCCTCATCAAGATAATCATAAACACATAGTAACCTTCTTGTGTGAATAGCCTCATCAAGATACTCATAAACACATAGTAACCTTCTTGTTTGAATAGCCTCATCAAGATAATCATAAATACATAGTAACCTTCTTGTTTGGATAGCCTCATCAAGATACTCATAAACACATAGCAACCTTCTTGTTTGAATAGCCTCATCAAGATAATCATAAATACATAGTAACCTTCTTGTTTGGATAGCCTCATCAAGATATCCCCATGTTTGTTTATCGGTCGCCCCGACGGAGCATGGACTCCGGTTCCATTTCATCCCTCCCATGCCATGCATGAGATGCAACTGCAATATGCCATATAAAATACAAATCATAACATTAAAACCCATCCTAAAACATGTCATTTGATTACCAAAATAAATCAAGAAACATCCATAAACACATAATCCATGGCTTACAATAAGGTAGGAATCCTACCAAATACCAACTAGTGTTCCTTAGCGTTTCCGTCCAAGAATTCGGTCACCAATCACACACCGCTTGCGATGTCCCTTTACCTTATTACACATCAATAAATCAGCCCATGTTTCTACCATGCCTAAGTCCATTACTCTTACCTTAGTGGGGTTCGGCCATACGCCATGGCCGAACCTCACTCACTTGATTTCGGGTCCCATTTTAATCCATTAATCATTTTAATTATATGATTCTAAAAACCAGCAACCTATGCTTCATTAACCACACAAAAGGTCATCATAAAAACACCCAAGTCCATAACCAACCTCCATGGGGTTCGGTCATGCACCATGGCCGAACCCATGGTTCCTCATTTTTTGCCATAACTACAATTTTGCCACTACTTCTTCCATAGTTAAACACTTCTCCCATCCATGCACATTTATGTCCATAACTGATCCATAAACATGGATCCATTAATGACCCATCAACCATGACTTAAAATTCAGTATACATCTTATATTTCCTTAACCTAAATACCATCCATTTTAGTCATGTATATACCCGAACTTAGCCCATAAATGGCTCACAAATGGGTCATGGGTTCGGCCATACACCATGGCCGAACCCATGATGTCTTTTCCTCATTTCCTCTTGGGTCTTTTACTACATTTTAGATTCACAAACAGTCCCTTCTTGAGGAGGTTTCAATCATATATTTAGATCACCATTTTTTATCATCATTGAGTCCATTTAAAACTACCAACATTCCCCCATTGTTTTTCATATTTCATACCAATTAAAGTCACTAATACATTACCATAGGGTTCGGCCATACACCATGGCCGAACCCATGGTTCATGGTTCATCCTCATCTACAACTTTTGAGGCCATAAAAATCATTAACATCTTCCATATTTTCCTCATTAAAACTCCTTTAAAATTTACAAACATTTAACCCTTCAAAAACCCTAAAACCATTAACCAATCACTCCATGGTTTTCCATCCTTTAAAACCTCTTAAGAATTACTTAATCACCTTCCATGGGGTTCGGCCATACAACATGGCCGAATCCTATGGTCCATCAAAAATCATATTTCCATGCTTATTACATGATGGTTCTCATACAAGAAAAACCCCCAGGGTTTGGCCATGCAAAGGCCAAACCGTGAACCTTGATCCTTTACCTTATCTTAGGCATGTATGAGGTCTTTAGCAAATAATTAGGTTTCGGCCATGCAAGGGCTGAACCATGATTATTGGCCATTCTTCATGCTTAAGTCATGCACGCATACATAATCCCATAGATATACATAATGTCCTTATTTGTTCCATCATTAATATCCTACCTTACCCCTTAGAGTTTGTCCATCTTTCATCTAATTTTCTTGGATGGATTTTAGATCCATGACCCATGACATTTTGGCCACCATTGATCCAAGAAAATGGACTCCATTTTAATCCTTAAAAACATAACATCTTGTTTGGAGATACTTACCAATCCGTGGCTCTCCCGGTTGTCTCTTGCTTCTCTTGATCCTTAGCCTTTCTCCTTTCTTTTTCTCCTTGATCTTCGGCCAAAGTGTGGGCTTGATCCAATGCAATCTCCAATGTTTGGTTCGGCCAAGGTGTAGTAGGTTTGAGAGAGGGAGAGGAGGAGAGAAAGGAAGATATCTCAAGTCTTGGGTCTTGAAGGTGTGATCGGCCAAGCTTGGTTCTTCGCTTTTCTTCTAAGTTTCTTTCTCTTTGGTGTTTTCTTCTAAGTCTCTTCTTCTTTTGGTCTTGGAAGAGAGGGGGACGGTTTGGAGAGTGAGAGAGTCAGATGAGATGGAGAGATGGGAAAGAGATGGGATCTTAAGACTTTCCCATCTTGTCTTGGTAGCTTGGGTTAGACTCCACCCTCATTAAGGTGGAATCTTCCCCATGAGCCCCTTGACGAAATCAATGGTTGCATGGCCTTGCATGCCCTTAAACTTAGGCCCCATGTCCCCTAGTGGTGGTGGTTGGGGATGGGATGGAACCACTAACCCACCAAGAGCCAATGCATGCTCAAGCTAGGCCCCATTTTGTGGATCTTGTCTTTAGCCATACCACTCTACAATGGCCAACGGTTTTGGTGGGTCTAAGTTGGGTGGTTTGGGTGGGTCAAATGAGATGGAAATCACCCATTTGACTCACCCATTTCCTAGTTGACTCACCCCATTTAACTCATCCCATAAAATGTAACTTATTTGATTAATTTGATATTTAACTTAGGTCACTTAATTACACAATTCAATTCCATTTATTTTCCCTTAAATTTTCCATGAATCCGCCCATGGTTGACCAAGTCAACCATGGTGGCCGTCCCCACCAATGCCTTAGCCCATCCGCCACCTCACTTGATGAGGTGGAGGTGGGTCCCACTTGATCATGCCACCTTGATTTATTTAAAATTAACTTGGGTGATTTAAACTAATTAATTCCACTCAATTCACTTTGATCTTCCTTAATTCACCTTTGACTCACCCATGGTTGACCAAGTCAACCATGGTGGTTGGTCCCACCTAAGTCTTGGTCTTCACGCCACCTCACTTGATGAGGTGGAGGTGGGCCCCACTTGGCTATGCCATCTTGATTTATTCACCACTAACTTAGGTGATTTAAATTAATTAATTCCATTCCATCTAATTGGATCACCATTGGGCCCATGGCCCAATTAAATTCACCTCCTACCCATTTACCCTAATGCTCAAACCATCTTGACCCATTTAAATGAAACTAAACCAATCCATGGCCCATTGGACCATACTTGGGCCATTGTCCAAATTTTGATCCATTTACCATCCATTCCATCAAAATTCTAAACTTCAAGCATTAAAATACATAAGTAGCCAACATATATATTGATTTAAAAATCCGGCTATTACATGGTGTATGGCCGAACCCTATGGAGTTTTGTTGGTATTATAATTGAATTTTAATGGGATTAAATAATGGAAGATCAAGGAGTAAATAATGGTCAAGATCATGGACCATAGGCTTCGGCCATGGTGTATGACCGAACCCCATAGAGGATGGTACTAATTTAGAAAATAAATGGAAAGGGTTAGATTTGTCTCTATGGGTGAGGTTCGGCCATGGTGTATGGCCGAACCCCACTAAAGTTTATTTTTATGGAAGTTGTTTATTAATTTAGAAAGTTTCTAAAAATAGAAGGAGGAGATTAAAATGGGAAAGTTTCTAATTATGGAATGATGCATGCTAAATTTGGAAACTATTTAATTATGGAAGGATGCATGCTAAATTTGGAAACTATCTATTTATGGACTTATTAATTATGGATTTGCTAATAATGGAAGTTGATGAAAATGGAAACTTAGACATCATAGGGTTCGGCCATGGTGCTTGGCCGAACCCCATGAACCAATTTTATGGGTTTAGGTTTGTGTTAATGAATGGAAGGTTGAAAATAATTAGGCCAATGACAATTTTGTAAATAGGGTCTAGAATGAAGGACCATGGCTTCGGCCATGGTGTATGGCCGAACCACATGAGAAATATTTGATGGATCATGTTGGGACTAAGGAATCAATTATGGAATTAATATGGTGATTGATTAAAGTGGAGGATACAAATGTATGTTATCGGATTATTGGTTATGTAAGCCATGGATGGCAAAGTTGTAAATATGCGGAAATATTGGACATAGGGCTCGGCCATGGTGCATGGCTGAACCCCATGAATTATTTATTGGACTATGTGTTTGGATTAAAGAAGTATGTATGGATTATTTTGGAACCTAAGCAAGGAAAATGGCTATGGATATCTATAATGGCAATTTGGTAATATCGGCTAAAAATGATAAACCATGGGTTCGGCCATGGTGTATGGCCGAACCCCATGGGGATTTGTTAATGCACTTAGAATGTTGAAAATCAAGTGGGACTTGGTTATGATTGGTTTTTATATTATAAGGTAACGGGACCTCAAAAGGTGTTTACGATCGTGAGCGGTTACCGGACGAAAGACGCAATGGCACTGTCTTTGGTAGGATTCCACCTCTTTGAAACCATGGGTTTATGTACATTGTGTTGATCTTATTTTGATGAATTTATACTGCAATGTATGTTTTAAATGGTGATTTTAAACGCTATGTTTATATGAGGAAATAGTATGTGTTTTAAATATGATTTTAAATGCTATGTTTATGTTATAAAATAGCTTGTGTTTCATTGGCATCTCATGCATGACATGGGGTGAAAGATTTGTAATCGGAGGGGCCACACTCCGTCGAGGCGTCCGAGAAACCTATGTGGGATACCTTGATGTGCTTTTCCATCAAGAAGAAACCGGAGGGTCCACACTCCGTCGGGGCGTCCGAAAGACCTATGTTCTGGGTACTGTTATGTACATGTGATGGGTGAGACTCATTGCATTTGTCATCATTGCATGGACATGGATTTATATGGTTTTTGACATCACGATATTATTATATATGTTTTGTACTAACCACGTGTTAGCCCTAATTGGAATGCATACTGGACGCGTTGTTCTAACGCCCTACTTCTACCCTAGTGGATGACACAGGAAATCAGGAGAACGATGAACGCAAGATGGGCCAGGCATAGGAGCTTGGATGTTTTAGTTTATATTTTTAATAAAGTTACTCATGGACATGTATTTGAGTATCTAGATTTCGGAATGTAATAACTTAGATGGTTGGATGCTTATTTGGATAATTATGATATTTGAATGATGATTAAGGACTTGACGTACTTTGCTATCTGAATGGAATATAACTTGGTTCTATTATAATTTCGCAAGTTATGATTTTTATTCCGCATATTGATATTGTTATGTGTGAACCGTTTTTCATGGACTCAGTCCATGCACACATAGGGTTGGCCAGTTAAGAGTCGGACTTTAGAAGTTCGGACTTAGCTCGGGTCGTGACATCCCGATCTCTATCACTCTACTCTGTTAAAAAAAAAATAATACTCTGATTTACGGGAAGAAGAGAGTGAAAAAGGGTGGGGCGTTACAGATATTACCAAATTGCCATTGGACTAATCTTTAATTAACATTTCATTCATTTAATCCAACATATGTAACCCTATGTCCATCAAAACAATCCCCTTGGGGTTCGGCCATACACCATGGCCGAATTCATGGTCTTTCATTTTTTACCATATTTACAATAATGCCATTCTTACCATTTTATGCATTAAGCTAACGAGAAACAAGTTAATCATCTAAGATACATCAACCTTATGTTCAACAAACATTCCCCATGGGGTTCGGCCATACACCATGGCTGAACCCATGGTTCATTGATTTCACTTAATTACCAAAATGCCATTTTACATAACCCATAGTTTGGTTCATGCATGGCCGAACCCATGATGTCTAAGTTTCCATTTTCATCAATAATCCATAATTAGAAAGTTTTCTAATTTAATCTCCACTTTCCAAAAACAATCCATTCCTTCCATTCTTAGATCCTTTCTAAATTAAACTCCACCTTCCATATTTAGAAATATTCATAGACATACATCTATAAAAATTGCTTCATGGGGTTCGGCCATACACTTGGCCGAACCCATGATGTCCAACTTCCTAATTATATCACTTCCCATAAATCAATGTTCCTTCCAAAGACAATCCAAAAGTCCATAATTAGAAGCTTTCTAATTTAGCAACCAACTTCCATAATTAGAAGCTTTCTAATTTAGTAACCAACTTCCATAATTAGAGACTTTCCCATTTAATAACTATTCTCCATTTTAATCAATTAACATACATCAAATATACCAATACAACACCATGGTGTATGGCCAAACCCTATGGTCCATAATCCTCTTTCTAAAAGTTATTAAACATTGATCTTCCATTTAATCAATTAGCATATTAAATCTGTAATATCCTAGAATTTTCAATATATCAATATTTACGAAAATCCCATTGGAGTTATGAATTAAATGGTTATGATCGTAGATGAGAAAATGGTGGGACCTATTGTTCAAGTAAGAACCAATGTACTTGGTATAAGGTTCAAATTAAGTTAAATGGGTAATGTACAATTATTTGGGTCAAAATGGTTAAATGGGTCAAAGGACCCAATTGGGACCCAATGGGTCGTTGTGGACAAGTTTAATCATTGGGTGAGCTCAAAGCTTAATTGGGTTAAGTTTAATTAAATGTTTGAGTTTGAATGAGTTGAATTTATTTGTTAAGTTGAATTAAATGAATGGGTTGAGTTGAGAGAGTTAAATTAATTTTAAGTGAGTGAAGTGTGTGAATGAGAGTGGAGTGCTTTGATTTCAAGTTTAAAGCAAAGGAAAACGTTGGATGCATGAGAGATTAGCTCATGCATGAAAATCCTAGATAAAGGAGGTGGCGGTTTTATGGGAGTGACATAGGTGGGGAGCTTATTTTCAAATCCTTGTATACGTTGGCTGCATGGAGAGATAATCTCATGCATGTAACCCCTAGATAAGTAATGAATGGGATGGCTGTTTTTAGGAGTTACATAGGTGAAGAGCTTATTTTCAAACCCTTGTACACGTTGGCTGCATGGAGAGGTAATCTCATGCATGTAACCCTTAGATAAGTAATGAATGGGATGGCTGTTTTTAGGAGTTACATATGTGAGGGTCGTATTTCAAATTCAAATGCTTATACACGTTGGAATTGCATGAGAGATTAGTCTATGCATGAGGATTAAAGGGGAATTGGATAGTTGGATGGTCTAAGGGTTAAAGACACAAAACCGTTGGTATGTAGGAGTTTCATCTCATGGATGAAACTCCCACATGGGTAAATAATGGAAGATGAATAGACTTGTGGAGGTTACACAAGGCCAACCAAAAGCTAGCTGTTGGGTGCCTTGGCAATTTCATCTCAAGGATGAAACCCCCAAGGGAGGTATTAAGGAGTGGAGGTTACACTAAGGTCTCAAATCCAATTCAAATTACATCACACGATGGAAACATGGGAATTACCCATCTTAGATAGAAAATCAAGAGTCAAAACCGTTGGAGGGTTCCATCTCAAGGATGAAACCCCCAAAAGAAATAAGTAATGGAAATGAATGGGAGGGGAGTCACAAGTGGTGCCAAGAGACATCACCATGGGCTGAAGTTCATTAGACAAAGGAATTCTCATTTGAGTCTCTCTCTCTCTCTCCCTTTGCCGTTTTTCACATCTCAAGACCAAAGGCATTGGCTGATTGTCTCTCATACCAATCAGTCCTTGGCCGATCCTTCCACCAAGACAAAAATACACATAGAGCAAAGGAGTTTGGCATCAAGGTTATCACTCTCATTCAAGACCAAATTTCTATCTCTCTCTTTCTCAAACCAATATCTTGGCTGAACAATTCAAGGAGTCTCCAAGCAAGATCAGTCTCAGCTAAAGGAGAAAGAAGGAAGGACTAAGAAAGGAACGGAAGAGCATATAGGAGAAAAGGTCAAGTAGTCAAAGAACCGAAGGAGTCGCGGTATTGGTAAGTGCTCCATAAGCCCTTATTAAATAAATTTGTTAAGGGAATATGATCCGGCCATGGTATGGCAGAATCTATCAAGGGTTTAGATCATGGGTTATGTTGTTTAATAAGGGTAGAAAATGGATCATAGGGTTCAGCCACTTTGGATGGCCGAACCCCATGAAAAGACTTGTTAATTTTTATGGTTTTTGAGAGATAAAAACCATACCATGTTTTGACGGTTTAAAGGGTTTTTAAATGGAGATAAGTTTACTGTTTTGGAGCGGCTATGGCATGGCTGAACCATGTTGATTTTATGGCTAAGTTACTGATCAAAACCATGGACAAATATTGGAGGGTTTGCATCAAGAAAACCATAGGGTTCTGTTAAGTGTATGGCCGAACCCCATGGACTGTTTTTATGGGTTAATTAGAATAAGATCATGGTTGGAAATTATGGATGATGATATGCTTTTAATTTAAGAATCACATATGTTTATCTATAGACTTAGTATAAGTAAATAACCAGGCATCAAAGATGATGGAAAAAGGGATAAAAATCCATAGGGTGACGTTCGGCCATGAAGTTTGGCCGAACCCCACTAATGGTCATTTGATGGACTTAGTGGTTAACTTATAATGTAATTGGGCAAAATCAAATGGAGATGTATGTATGTATGAAGGATTTAAAGGACCAAATTAAGATGGCGAGGTTCGGCCGTGTTGTATGGCCGAACCCCACTAAGGTGGGTTTTGTTATGGACATTAGTTATTAAGCGAAATTAAACAAAGGTTAGTCTAATGGCACAATTGTAATTATGGAATGAAATGACCAAAGGATTTGAAAGATGGGCCAAAACCAAAGTGGTAAGGTTCGGCCATGTTGTATGGCCGAACCCTACCAAGGTACATTTGGAAGATTAAGTTATCTGGATGGTTTTGGATTAAATAAAAAGAGAGACCAAAATTTAAGGGTGAGGTTCGGCCATGGGGTATGGCCGAACCCCACAAAGTGGTTTTTGGGACTTAGACTAAGTTGGAAATTATATGGACATATGTTTGACTTTCTGTTATATAAAAAGGGTAACGGGACTTCTGGAACGGTATACAAGTCGTGAACGGGTAACTGTTTAAAAGAGCGGTCGATCTAAGTGAACTTTGTGTAGGTTTCCTACCTTTTTGTGACCACACTTATATTTGATGTTTTATCTTAACTTTGATGAAATATGTGCTAAGTTATTATGTTTCAAAGTGGTTTTGTATGTAAGATGTATTTACAAATGACATGAACTCATGGACATCTCATGCATGGCATAGGGTGATAATCATGAAAACCGGAGGCCACACTCCGTCGGGGCGTCTGAAAGACCACTGCGGGGTACCTTGATGATGAGAATCCCATCAAGAGGAAACCGGAAGCCACACTCCGTCGGGGCATCCGAAAGACCACAGTGGGGTACCTTGACGATGATAATCCCGTCAAGGGGAGGCTATGTATATTTGTGATGGGTGGGACTCATTACATGTGCATAACATACATGCCATTGTTTTATGAGATTTTGATGAACATGTATTATCATATTATTTTGCATGTTTTTATACTAACCTTATGGTATCCCTAATCGGAAACACCTACTGGGCGCGTTGATCTAACGCCCTATCTCTATCCTTAGTGGATGACTCAGGAAAGGGAAAGAACGAGGATCATGAAGGAAACCAAGCATAGGAGCTTGGGTTTTTTAATGGACTTTATTTTATGGATTGATTTATGGACTTTTTATTTGGACAATGTATTTTGATAGTCAGATGATGTCGACATGTAATAATTTAGTTAACTATTTGCTATGGTTTGGAATGGTTTGAATGGACGTTTAGTTTAAGGAAATTAAGGAAATTTTGGATATATGACTTGTACTTGCTATCTAATAAATGGAGTAGCCTTAGGTTCTATTATAACCCTTAGTTAAATTAGGTTTATTCCGCAAGTTTAAATTGGTACCATATGTGAATCGTTTCTCATGGACTTAGTCCATGCACATATGGGTTTGGCCAGTTAAGGGCCGAATATTAGAAGTCCGACCTTAACTCCCGTCGTGACATCCCGCCCCGATCACTTGGTTATTGTTATTTAAAAAAAAAATAAACTCTGATTTTTAGAGTGAAAAGGACGGGGTGTTACAAAATCCATATATATTTTTGCATGGTCTATAACGCCCCGCCCTTTTTCACCCATTTTCCAAAAATCAGAGTCTATTTTTTTTTTTTTTTGAAATAGAAGAGTGAGAGAGGGCGTGGACGCCACGACGCGAGTTAAGTCCGAGCTTCTAAAGCCCGACCCTTAACTGGCCAACCCCACGCGTGCGCGGAACTAAGTCCACGAAAATGGTTCACGCGTAGGAAATAAGCTCGCGGATTATAATCATTGCAGAACATGATAATAGAGTCTATCCCACCGGTTTTTAGATAGAAGGGAAGATACAACATTGAATTACCAAAATGCCCCTATGTTCATATTTATATCATAAAATGTAATCGTCCATAAGCAACGTCCAAACCATCGCAAGAAATGTAAACTTATACAACCCGACAAGCTAAGTTACTTTAAAATTACATCTCCAAAATGTAAACGTAAATAAACTAAGACTGCGCTGCCCAAGCTCCTAAGCTTGGCTCCTGTCATGTCCACTGCTTCCGCCATTCCTTGCGTCATCAGCTAGGGTAGAAGTAGGGCGTTAGTCAACGCGCCTAGTAGGACTCCGAGTAGGGCTAGCACATGGATTAGTGATAACACGCATACCGATACAATAAAATATAACAAAATAAGCATGTAATGAATGCTATGCCATGGGTGCCTATGTCATATGTCCCACCCATCATCCGTATGATCATACAATGTATTATCCCCATGTTTGCTTCTCGGTCGTCCCGACGGAGCATGGACTCCGGTTATAGAACTATCCCCATGTTTGATTCTCGGTCGCCCCGACGGAGCATGGACTCCAGTTATAGCCCTCAGGCTATCCCCATGTCTGATTCTCGGTCGCCCCGATGGAGCATGGACTCCGGTTTCATTATTTTCCCGCCCATGCCATGCATGAGATGTACGTGCATTATGCTATTTAGTATATAGATAAACCATAATTTTGATATACCATACATAGCCATATAATGCATAATGTTAAAATATAATCCACATGATTCATAACTTAAAACTCATCATAAGATAAATCATAATCATAAATCCATCATAAGTCAAATCAAAATAATCTAAAATACCATCACATATCCATCGCTTACAAAAAGGTAGGAATCCTACCGAATACCGTGTAGCGTTCCGTTACATTTTCCGCTCGATAATCTAGTCGCCGATCGCGTACCATGTGCGATGTCCCGATACCTTATTACATTTACCGAATTAGTCCATACGTTATCCATGATTAAGTTCCTATCTGATCATAACCCTAGATCCATTCAATGATCCTTTGAGTATATTACAAGTTTATCAAAAATTGGTCCTTAACTTAGCCCATTATCCATTGGTTAAAACACATACATAAATCCAATTTCTTTGGCCATTTAAATACTCTAATTTGCGAACCTAAACGTAGCAACTATCCGTTCCAATTAATCATTCATAATGCATTCGATTTCATGTCTCATCCACATAGGGTTCGGCCATGTACCATGGCCGAACCCATGGTTCTTCAAAGTGGCTAATAATTACCATTTTGCCACTCTCTCCTCTATGATTAATCATTCACCCACTTATGTCTATTTTAAGTCTAAATTTCATCCATAACTTAGACCCATTTATAATTCCATAACATATCCAAAATCAGCCACCTATCCAATTAATTTTGAAAAAAACATTTAATCCCATATATTACTCCATATTTGGTCCAAAATGGGTCCCACAAAGGGATCATGGGTTCGGCCATACACCATGGCCGAACCCATGGTACCCTATCTCCATTTTCTTGGGTCCATTTTACTCCCTTCAATCCTATCACCAATGAGTTTAATTTATTCATTTAAGTCCTCATTCTCATCCCATTTAAAACCTCACATATCATTTTCATAAATCCATTAAAATCTAGCATTCTTCTACATCATTTTCCATTTTTTAAAACCACTAATCACCCCCCTAGGGTTCACCTTTATGGATGTCATTTTCAAAGACTAATGTTTTGTCCCAAAAATAATCCATTTTAAAATCACTAATCTTCATTCATTTTGGCCCTTTAAAAAACATTAGTCTTTGAAAATGGCTTCATTCATTTTGGCCCTTTAAAAACCCATACCATACACTTTGTAAATCCATTTAAATTTTACCATTTACTTACCCAAATTTCCATTTGCTTAACCACATGTATAAACCATAACTTAGCCCACAATTGAGTAAAAAACATGGGTCATGGGTTCGGCCATACACCATGGCCGAACCCATGATGTCTTTCCCTCATTTTTACCTTGGATCTTTAATCACACTTAAAGTCCACTTACACCACCCATCATTTCCTCATTACCTCCATGATTCAAAAATGTTTAATCCACCACTTCCATCCTTTAATACCCATTTGAAAATCACATATTATACTCCTAATTTTCAAACTTTAGAAAAACATTAACCATTGAGCATCTAAGAGCCCTAACCCCCATAGATCACTAACCATGGGGTTCGGCCACCTTGTATGGCCGAACCCTATAGTCCATGATTTCTTTTAAAATATCATACCTCCATTTGAATTAAATCATCCATTTACATCACCATTTTCATTCCATCTAAACATCACATTCTATACTCAATAAATCCATTTAAATCTATCATTTTTCTCCATTATCTTTAAACCTAATAATCTTAATAAATTACTCATTATTCACCATGGGGTTCGGCCATGCTACATGGCCGAACCCTATGGTCATCCATCGATTCCATTCTATGCCTTTAAATCCTATTTAAAATCAACCATTTAAATCACTTGAAAACTAATTATCATAAATCATTCTCCACCATTTTAAACCTTCAAACCCTAATTAAAAGCATCCAACATTGACCATGGGGTTCGGCCATGCTACATGGCCGAACCCTATGGCCCATTAATCCATTAAAATCCCATTTTCCTATGCTTAATAAAGACTTAAAAATTCCATTTTTTTTCCATTTCATCATTTTTTTTCTTAATCCATTCCTCCATTTTTTATCCATTTCTTATCCTACCTTTTGATGGATCTTAGATCCATGGCCCACAACGTTTTTGGCCACATTTGGTCTAAGGAATGGATTCCATATCCTAAAAAATAAAATCTTGTTTTAAGAAATCTTACCACCCGACGACTCCTCCGGTCCTTCTTTGCTTTTGGGCTTTCCTTAGCCTTCTCTTCTCTTCTTCTCCTTGATGGACGGTCAAGATGAGCTTGATCAATGGTGAAACATGTTTGGATCGGCTAAGGTAGATGGGGTTTAGGTTGAGAGAGAAAGATTATGGGGATGAAGAAGATGTTTCAAGGATCTTGATCTTGGGGTGGCCCAAGACTTATCCTTTCCTTCTCTCCTTCTTTTCTTCTTCTTTCTTTCTTCTAAGCTTTCTTCTCCTTTCCTTTACAAGGTGGGGGACGGTTTTTGGTGTGTGAGGAGGGCTAGAGTGAAATGGGTTAGTTTGGAATGAGATGGAGATGGTTGGAGTGGCCTTGACTCAACATTAACTTCCCCACCCACCAAGAATGGGCTAGCTTGACTTTGGTGGTGGTGGTTGAGACCCAACCACCAAGCATGGCTCCCATGTCCTTTTTGACTTGTTTATGTTGACCCTAATTAATCAACCTAACTAATTAAGTTAAGTCCTCACTTAGGTTAATTAATTTCCATCCAATTTAATTCCATTAAATTATCTATCTAATAAATCCACCCATGGTTGACCAAGTCAACCATGGTGGACGGGCCCCACCTATACCTACCCCACCCACCACCTCACTTGATGAGGTGGAGGTGGGTCCCACTTGGCCATGTTATTCTAATTCCATTGATTTTAACTTAAATAATTTTACAATAATTTTAATCAATTTAATTTACCTTAATCCACCTTAGTCTTCTTAAATTTATCCATGGTTGACCAAGTCAACCATGATGGTTGGTCCCACTTTTTCCTTGGTCCATACACCACCTCAATTGGTGAGGTGGAGGTGGGCCCCATTTGGTCATACCATTTCATTTCATTACTAACTTAGGGGTTTTAATTCCAAATCACCCTTTTTAAATTAATTGGCCCACCATTGGGCCCACGGCCCAACTGATTATTTTCTACCCCTTTACCTTAGGGTTTGGACCAATTTTGATCCATTGGGTCCCACATGGTGATCGGGCCCACTTTGACTCAAATTGACTATCTTTGACCCAATTACTTCTCATTGACCCATTGAATGGATTTCATCCAATTTGTGGCCCAATTGGGCCATTCTTGGACCCTTGTCCCAAAGTTCATCCATTTGGCATTTTCATCACATCAAATTCCAAATTAAAATAATTAAATGTCCAATATATATTGCTTCGAAAATTCGGGCTATTACATTGTCTCCATTTAAAATTAAAACATAAATAACCTTTCCCATCATTTTAAATCGATTAAAATTATTAATATCCTTTCAATACATGGCCGAACCCTATGGTTCATCATCAACATTCATCCCTTAATCTTATTCCATGGTATCCATTTAATCCCTTCAAAACATTGGTATTCCTTCCATGGTTTCCAAGATAAAAAATTCATGAACATAAATCCATAATTATTTATGGGGTTCGGCCATATTCCATGGCCGAACCCATGGTCTAGAATCTTCACAAAATTCATCCAAACATCCATTAAAAATTCATACCTTAAACTATGTCTTTTCATGATTTCTAACCCATAGAAATAATCAAAGTTCCTCCATGGGGTTCAACCCTTGATCATGGCTGAACCCTATGGTTCATCAACTTCTCAATAAAACACCATGATCATCTCCCAATTCTCTTCCATGGGGTTTGGCCATACACCATGGCCGAACCCTATGGTTCTTTTCTTTTTAAACAAAAATTATAAAATACTAACCGGTTCCAATTGATTCTTATTCTTCCAATCCTTCTCCTTTCTTCTTGATTTTTCCCAAGACTGAGAACACCTCTTGCTGGCTGCCTTTTCTTCCTCTTTGCTTTGCCGAGAATGAGAATTGAGATAGGGAAAATTCAGCTACGGTATGTGCCGTGTGCCCTTGCTCCTCTTTATTTTTAATAACTCCCTCTTGATCCTAGTTTAGAAGGTGCTTAAGATATCAAATTCCCCTTAGGGCCGTGCACCCCTTGCTTCCTTAATTGGATGTTGCCGACCTTCCAATCTAGCCCTTGCCTTGCACCCCTTGTTACCTCTTTTAAATGATCTTATGTGCATCACTTAGATATTTCATATCTCTAAGACATTTTATTATTTAGCAATCCTCTTATGCGCATATTCATAGATTGCATAAACAATATTCGGCCATGCACAATTATCTCCTTCCTTATTTATCTATGTTGCATTACTAATTAAATTCATCTCCATTTAATTTTTATTGAAACAAATTCCAAAATCATTGGGTCTTGATTGGACAATGACCCAACCATTTACCCATATAAAATCCATATCTAAATAATTCACCAATTAAATGGGTAATTTTCATATTTATTAATAACTCGAAAATCCGGGGTGTTACAATACAACCCTCTTTTTAAACTTTTCGTCCCGAAAATCGAGTGAAGTAGGGTTTCAAACATTTACATAAATAGCTCAGGATGAGCTTTTCTCATTTCAGACTCGAGTTCCCATGTGGCTTCCTCAATGCCATGTCGATCCCATACCACCTTGACAAACTGGATCGCTCTGTTCCGTAATACCCTTTGTTCTATGTCCACCACTCGGACAGGCTTTTCGACGTATGTCACGTCACTTTGTACCTCTATATCTTTTATGTTCAGCACATGAGAAGGATCAGGATTATACTTCCTCAACATCGATATATGGAACATATCGTGTAAAGATGCCAACTGTGATGGGAGTGCCAATTAATAAGCCACGTCCCCCCATCCTTCTTATGATTGAAAATGGTCCCACATATCTTGGCGATAGTTTCCCTTTCTTTCCAAATCTCATGTCCCTTTCGTGACATAATTTTCAAGAACACCATGTCTCCCACTTCAAATTCAAGGAACCTCCTCCTCTTGTCAGCATAGCTCTTCTCACGACTCTGCGCAGTCAATAAATGTTGCCGTATCAACTGTATCTGCGCTGTAGTCTCTGCAACCAACTCAGGTCCAATCAATGCAGGCTCACCGGCCTCTGTCCAGCACACTGGTGACCTACATGGTCTACCATATAAAGCCTCAAATGGAGCCATCTGAAGGCTTGCCTGGTAACTGTTGTTGTATGAGAATTCTACCAACAGCAAGTGATCCTCCCATCCACCCTTGAAATCTAGTATGCATGCTCTCAGCATGTCTTCCAATGTCTATATTGTCCTCTCAGACTGCCCATCAGTCTGTGCATGGAATGCTGTGCTCGTCAGTAGGTCTATTCCCATGGCCGACTGCATACTTTGCCATACTCTACCGGTGAATAGACCATCTCTGTTAGACACAATACTCCTAGGAATACCATCCAATCTGATGATATCCCTGATATACCGCCGACCCAAAGTCTCAAATGTGTCTGTCATCTTAATGGGAATGAAATGTGCAGACTTGGTCAGTCGGTCTACGACGACCCATATCGCATCGTTGCCCTTTGAAGACCTTGGCAACCCTGTCACAAAATCCATGGAGATGTGCTCCCATTTCCATTCCGGCACTGGTAAGGGTTTGAGTAACCCTGTTGGCTTCTGATGTTCCGTCTTAACCTGCTGACACGTTAAGCAGTGAGCCACAAATTCTGCCACATCCTTCTTGAGTTTGTACCACCAGTAATGTCTCTTCAGGTCGTGATACATCTTGGTGCTGCCTGGATGAATAGAGATTTTGGTCTGATGTGCCTCAACCAATAACTCTTTTCTGCAGCTTTTAAGTACATAAATCCTTCATCGGAATAGAAGACCCTGTCCTGGTCGTAACTCCCATTCCGGTATGACTTCACCAGTAGACATCTTAGCCCATATCTCCTCCACTTCCGGGTCTGTCCACTGTTCCTGTTCAATCTTGGTAACCATGTTGGACCGTATGATCAAATTGTACATACTCCCATGGTTATTGATATAAAAATTAAACTCTCGAACGGTATTCAGCATGTCCCATTCTGTCCTGATCAAACATGCCACTGATGCATGTGATATGCGGCTGAGGGCATCTGCCACCTTGTTCGCCTTACCAAGGTGATAACGAAGCGCGAACTCATAATCCGCCAGATATTCCATCCATCTGCGCTGCCTCAGGTTGAGCTCTTTCTGATCAAACAAGTATTTCAAGCTCTTATGATCTGAAAACACTTCAAAATTCTCACCATATAGATAATGTCTCCAGCTTTTGAGAGCGAAGACCACTACGGCTAGTTCAAGATCGTGCGTAGGATAGAGGCGTTCATGTATTTTCAATTGTCTTGAACCATAAGCCCCCACACGATGACTTTGCATGAGTGAACACCCCAGCCCTTCTCCTGAAGCATCGCATTGTACTTCATAACCCTTGCCTCTTACCGGAAAAATTAAGATAGGTGCAGTTGTAAGTCTATTTTTCAGCTCCTCAAATCTCTGGTTGCACAAATTTGACCACTCAAATTTGACTCCTTTCTGAGTGAGTTGGGTTAGTGGAGATGCAATCTTGGAGAAATCCATAATAAATTTTCTGTAATAACCAGCCAATCCCAAGAAACTACGGATCTCGGTTACATTTTTCGGTGCTTTCCAATCTCTTACTACCGCCACCTTGCCCTGATCCACAGTTATACCTTCTGCTGATATAACATGCCCCAGAAAGTTGACCTCAGATGACGAAAACTCACATTTGCTGGCTTTGGCCTATAGTTTGTTCTTCCTCAAAGTGTCCAGAACTATTTTCAGGTGCTCAGCATGTTCTTCATTACTATTGGAATAAATCAGGATGTCATCAATAAACACAATAACAAATTGGTCCAAGTAAGACAGAAGATCTTGTTCATTAAATCCATGAACACAGCCAGCGCATTGGTGAGTCCAAACGGCATGACTACGAACTCAAATAGTCCATACCGCATTCTGAAGGTTGTCCTTTCTATGTCCTCCTCCCTAAGCCGGATTTGATGGTATCCGGACATCAGGTCAATCTTAGAGAAATGACTGGAACCTCTAAGTTGATCAAATAAGTCATTGATCCTGGGTAGAGGGTATTTGTTTCTGACCGACAACTGGTTCAGTTTTCGGTAATCCACACACATACGGAGTGAACCATCCTTTTTCTTCACAAATAAAACCTGAGCTCCCCAAGCCGATGTACTGTTCCAAATGCACCCTAGTCTAAGCAGTTCATCAATCTGCTTCTTTAACTCGGACATCTCCGCTAGTGCCATTCGGTAGTGTGGTAATGACACTGGTGCAGTGCCAGGGTACAGGTTGATTTCAAAATTAATCTCCCTCATGGGAGGCAAGCTAGGGAGTTCCTTTGGAAAACATCCGCATAGTCCCTTACGATTTTCGAAAGTTCAGTCACCGGTGCCTTGTTAATTTGGATACTGTTCAATACTAGGTGATTCAACCCATCATGCAGTCTGCTTTGTTTGTCAGTACGCACCACATGTTGTTTTCCCTCGGGTGACCAAAATGTCACTCTTCGGCAATAGCAATCAATGTTGGCCTTAAAGCTAGCCAACCAGTCCATGCCGAAAATAATATCGTACTCAGTCATATAGAGTACCAAATAATTGAACTCAAATCTGAGTCCAGCAAGTTCAGTATTCACTGTTGTGCATATAAGCCCCAATGATGTGTCTCCGCCGGGGGATACAACGGTGCGTGATGTGGACAATTTTTGTACTAAAGTTCCAGTTGCAGATATGAATGCAGCAGATATGAAAAGTGGGATGCTTGCGAATCAAATAATGCAAAGGCGTAGGAACTACTGCCTACCGCCATACCTTGAATCACAGAGTGATCCTCTGCTGTTGGAAGTGCTAAAGTGAATAACCGTCCAAATCCTGTAGGCGGCCGTCCTGCCTCCACGTGAATTAGCTGGCCTAATTGGTGGACGAGATGAACCTCTGGAATATGAGGGTTTGTTGAGTTGTGGACATTCCCTATTAAAATGGCCCGGCAGATCACAATGGAAACAGTTGATCACCCCTCTGGGAGCCTGAGTGACTGATGGAGATGGGGAGGGATGATTGGGTCGAAAGCCCCCTGTTGACCCAGTGGATGGTTAGGGTCTGCTAGAGTTCGATCAGAACCTCTTGCTGGGCTGAAATGTACCCCTCCCATTCTGAGCTCGGCGATTATCAAAACGCGTTAACTCAGCCATCTCCTGCTCTGCTATAGTGGCCCTGCTGACCACCTCTGCCAATGTGGCTGCTTTAAATATGGTTACCTTGGCCCTTATGCTAAGCGGAAGGCCCCGTTCAAACTTGCGTGCCCTTCGTTACTCTGTATCCACCATATAAAATGCATATACAGATAAACTGAGAAATTCCTGGTGGTATTTTGCCATCGTCATGGTACCTTGTACCAAAGATAGAAAAGCCTGAGTCTGGCTCTCCTTCTCCTCCTCAGGAAAATAATGTTCCAGGAAGGTAGCTGAGAACTGCTCCCAAGTCATTGCAGTCCTCTCTCCTTCGGGAAGGAGTGCTCGCTGCTTCTCTACCACCTCCCACCATTTACCGGCATCATCTATCAGTTGTGATGTGGCCAGTAAAATCTTGTCAGCATGGTTCGCAATCTTGAGCAAGGTTAAGATCTGAGTAATCTTCTTCAGCCAGTTTTCTGCTCCGACAGCCCCTTCTCTTCCTTTGAAGTAAGGAGGGCGCTGTTGCTGGAAGTCCCTGACCATGCTCCTGTCATTTGTCTCTTTGGTGGTTCCATTCTCGTTCAAGTGCTGTTGAAGCACCGAAGTGACCACCGCTTTGTAACACCCCGGATTTTCAAGTTATAAATATTTACAGAAATTGCCTATTTAATTTGTGAATTTTTAGATATGGATCTTCTATGGGTAAAGTGTTGGGTCTTTGCCCAATTAAGACCCAACGGATTGTGGAAATGGTTTCAAATAAATTAAATGGGCTGGATTTAATTAGTAATTCGATTTATATAATTAAGGGATTTGGATTAATTGCATGTGCATGAAAGGTAATGATGAAAAGAAAATCTAGGAGTATGGTTGCACAAGGATTATTATGGCCGTGTATGGGATATTGTTTGGACAAATGGGAGATATGCATATCCATGGGATATGCGCATAATATGTTGGAGTATTTTTAAAAAAGATGCTTTCCCTTGATTAAGAGTGATATTAGGGAATTATTAAATAAAAAAGATGTCTAAACTAAATAAAGAAATTACTTTGACGTGTATAAAGATAGGCTATCCATGAGACATGCGCATAAGATCTCTTTAAAGACGGTCTTCCTTGATTAGAAACGGCAAGAGGCAATTACTAATTTGGAGGGATCTTGACGTCTTCTAATATTAGAGTAATTGGAAGTATTATTAGAAGAGAGGCAGCCACAAACAAAGGGCTCATGGCATTAGGCATTGGCTAAGCTAAAGGGTCTTGGTACCTTCTTAGTTGGGACCAAAGGGAGGTTTAATAAAAGAAAGAGAAGGGCGCACAATATTTTCTATTTTTGATTAAGTGGAGGTTTTATAAGAGGCAACAAGGGGCGCATGGTATTTTCTATTTTTGAATAAGTGGAGGTTTTATAAGAGGCAACAAGCGGCGCATGGCACTTTCTATTTTGGATTAATGGGAAGTTTATAAAAGAGGCAACTACTAAATGGAAGGGTCGGCAACTTCCATGTATATTATTGGCTGAAAAGGAAGAAAGGAAGGAGCACATGCCAATGGCCATTTCAACAAGGAACGCATGGTATGTAGGCAAGTGCTAAGTTAAAGGGTCTTGGCACCTTCTAAGTTGGTACCAATTAGAAGTAATAAAAGAAAGGCACCAAGGGGCACACGGCAACACACAATCTAGGAAAGGATTGACGCATTGTGCTCTTGGCAAAAAGGTGTTCTTAGTTTTGTGAAAGATCAAGGAGGAGACGAGGCTAAGGAAGAGAAGGGCAGCAAGGGCGCAATACACATACACAAAGCCGACCACCCACAAGGCAAGAGCTTGGAGTAATTTATATTCCAAAGCATCTTCTCTCTCTCAAACTATATCTCGCGGCATTCACATACAAGAAGGGCAGCCAGCAAGTGAGAAAGATCTAGGAGGAGAGAAGGCTAAGGAAAGAAGAAGATTGGAAGAGCAAGATCAACCGAAGGAAAACCGGAGGAGTCGCGGAACCGGTAAGTGATTTTATGATTTTTTGTTTAAAAGATAAGGAACCATAGGGTTCGGCCATGGTGTATGGCCGAACCCCATGGAGTTGTATTGGTATTTTTGATGTATGATTATTGATTAAAATGGAGTATAGTTATTAAATGGGAAAGTTTCTAATTATGGAAGTTGGTTGCTAAATTAGAAAGCTTTTATTTATGGAAGTTGTATATTGAATTTAGAAAGTTTCTATTTATAGACTTTCTAATTATGAACCTTTGATCAAAATGGAAAGTTAGACATCATAGGGTTCGGCCATGGTGTTTGGCCGAACCCCTTGAACCAATTTTTAAAGGATCCCTCAATGATAGATCATGTTTGGATTAAGGAATTGTTATGGAACATTTAAAGGGGTTATTTGGACTGTTAGGCATGATTAAATAAATGAGAGGACCTATGTTTTGGAATCTAAATCTAAGGTGACGAAGGTAATGGCAAAGTTGTAAATACATGCCAAAATGGAGGATCATGGGTTCGGCCATGGTGTATGGCCGAACGCCATGAGGTTTATTTTATGGACTTGATTGGTTAAGGAATTTATATAGGGTCTAATTATGGCAGATTTAAATGAATGAGGAAATCAATGGCAATCGTGTAAATATGTGAAAATATTGGACATAGGGTTCGGCCATGGTGTATGGCCGAACCCCATGGGGATTTGTTTATGGACTTAAACATTATTGTAAATCAAGTGGGACTTGGTTTTGATTAATTGTTATATTAAGGTAACGGGGTCTCGCAAGGTGTTTACGATCGTGATCAGTTACCGGACGAAAGACGCAAGGACACGTTAGCGGTCTTTAGTAGGATTCCACCTCTTTGAAACCATGGGTTTATGTACATTGTTTTATCTTGATTTGATGAATTTATATTGCAAAGTATATGTTTCAAAATGTGAGTTTTAAATGCTATGTTTATATTATAAAATAGCATGTGTTGTATATGTTTCAAATATGAGCTTTTAAATGCTATGATTTGTATAATTGCATAGCATGTGAACATTTGCATCTCATGCATGGCATGGGAGGGATGAACGGTATACGGAGACCCATACTCCGTCGGGGCGTCCGTAAAACACTCGTGGGGGGAATACCTTGATGAGGAGCTTTCCATCAAGAGGATACTATGTATGAAATGTAACCGGAGATCCACACTCCGTCGGGGCGTCCGTAATAGAATCGTGGGGGATACCTTGATGAGGAGCTTTCCATCAAGAGGATACTATGTATGAAATGTGACCAGAGGGTCCACACTTCTTAGGGCGTCTGAAAGACCTATGTGGTTGGTACTATATGTACATGTGATGGGTGGGACTCATTGCATATGATAGCATGGCATGGCATTGAATCGGCATGATTATGATCTTTATTATCATGCAAGGTTTTTGGTTTTTATCGGTATGATTGGATCTCTATTATCATACACTGTTTTGGATACGATGCTTTATAAGTATGGTATGATTTATTATAACTAGATTTGATATATATTATATCTGGATTTTTGGTACTAACCCATGTGTTAACCCTAATTCGAATACCTGCTGAGTGCGTTGTTCTAACGCCGTACTTCTACCCTAGTTGTTGATAAGGGAAATGAAGGGACGATGAATGCGAAACGGACTAGGCATAAGAGCTTGGATGAGTTAGTTTATATTTGTTTAAAATACTCATAGGCTTGTATTTTGAGTATCTAGAATTCGGATGTAATAATTGATGTGTTGGATGTTTATTTGAATAATTGAGTTAACTTTAATTATGAATAAAGGCTTGACGTACTTTGCTATCTGAGTGGAATAGAACTATAACATCTCGGATTTTCAGTTAATTATTTTGTATGAAAATAATCCATTTAATTTGTGAACATTGGTTATGGACCTTAAATTGGGTAAAGGATTGGGTCATTGGCCCAAATAGGACCCAACGATTTAGGAATTGTTTTCAATAAAAATTAAATGGAGTTGAATTTAATTTGGCATTGCAATATTATGTAAATAAGGAAGGAAATAATATTGCATGGCGGTGTATAGAAGAATTGCACATGTATGAGATATGCGTACGATATATTTTTAGGACTATCCAAAGTGGGAATCTAAGGTCAGTAATTGGCATATTTATGTTGGACACATAGATCATCTAAAAGAGGCCCAAGGAAAGGGCTCACGGCATTGCTATTCTCATCTTAGCATTGGCCGATGGTGATGTATTAAAATAAGAAAGAGAGGTCGGCAATTACAAAATTAGGACAAGGGGTACACGGCCTTAAAGGGGATTGCCTATCTTAAGCGCCTTCGAATTTGGACCAAGGGAAGATTATAAAAGGAGAGGAGGACAATGGCACACGGTTTTACACCCTTCATAGTCGAATTTTATTGCACTCTCTCCCTCTCTCAAGCTCTCATTTACGGCAACACATTCAACTTTAACATCAGTTCAGTTTTGTGAAAGATCAAGAAGAAGAAGTGGAAAGAGGCTAAGGAAGAGAAAGATTGGAAGACCAAGAAGGAGTCGCGTAAACGGTTAGTATCTAATTGAAATATTTATTTTGAAATAAAGAACCATAGGGTTCGGCCATGGTGTTTGGCCGAACCCCATGGAAGAAGATTGGGAAAGGTTTTGATATTTTTTTCATGAAAGCATGAACCATAGGGTTTGGCCACAATGCATGGCCGAACCCCATGAAAGAAGACATGGTAGATGTATGGATTTTTATTGAGGAAAAAACCATGGGAGTTGGTTAATAGATTCATACGGTTTTAATGGATGTTATTGCTGATTTTTAATGGAAGGTTATAGATTATATTTGAAGGAACGAAAACCATGGAAAGTCATGGGTTCTTTGGTTGGAAAACCATGGAATAAGATGAACCATAGGGTTCGGCTATGGGTATGGCCGAACCCCATGGAAAGGATATTGATGAAAAATGAATGGATTTAAATGAATGGTCAAGATTATGAACCATAGGGTTCGGCCATGGTGTATGGCCGAACCCCATGGAGTTGATTACCAATTTAGAAAGTAAATGAAAAAGGATGGATTTGTCTCCAAGGGTGAGGTTCGGCCATGGTGTATGGCCGAACCCCACTAGGGTTTATTTATAGAAACTTTTTTAATTATGGTAGATGATTTCTAAATAAGGAAGGTTGTTTATTAAGAAAATTTCTAAAAATAGAAGGAGGGATTTAAAATGGGAAAGTTTCTATTTTTGGAAGGTGGAAACTAAATTAGAAAGTCCTAGCAGACCCTCACCATCTACTTGGTCAACAGGGGGTTTTCGTCCCAATCATCCCTCCCCATCTGAATCAGTCACTCAGGCTCCCAGAGGTGGGAGCAACTGCTTTCATTGTGATCAGCCTGGCCATTTTAAGAGGGAATGTACACAACTCAACAAACCCTCTAATACCAGGGGTTCATCACGTCCACCAGTTAGGCCAGCTAATTCACGTGGAGGCAGGACATTTAATCAGGCGGGACGGCCAACTACAGGATCTGGACTGGTATTCACCTTAGCACCTCCAGCAACAGAGGATCATTAAGTGACTCAAGGTATGGCAGTAGTCAGTAGTTCCTACGCCTTTGCATTATTTGATTCGGGAGCAGCTCACTCTTTCATATCTGCTGCGTTTATAACTGCTACTGGTACATTGGTACAAAAACTATCCGCATCACTCACTATTGTATCCCCCGTCGGAGACACATCATTGGGACTTATATGCACAACAGTGAATACTAAACTTGCGGGACTCAGATTTGAGTCCAATTATTTGGTACTCAATATGTCGAAATATGATATTATTTTCGGCATGGATTGGTTGGCTAGCTTTAAGGTCAACATTGATTGTTATCGTCGCAGGGTGACATTTTGGTCGCCCGAGGGAAAGCAACATGTGGTGCGTGCTGATAAACAAAGCAGATTGCATGAAGGGTTGAATCATCTGGTATTGAACATTATCAGAATCAACAAGGCACCGGTCGTTGAACTTCTGGAAATAGTAAGGGACTATGCGGACGTTTTACCAAAGGAACTCCCTGGTTTGCCTTCCATGAGGCAGATCAATTTTGAAATCAAGCTGTACCTTGGCACTGCACCAGTGTCATTACCACATTACCGAATGGCACCAGCAGAGATGTCTGAGTTAAAGAAACGGATTGATGAACTGCTCAGACTCGGGTGCATTCGAAATGGTACATCGGCATGGGGAGCTCCAGTTTTATTTGTAAAGAAGAAGGATGGTTCACTCCGTATGTGTGTGGATTACCGAAAATTGAACCAGCTGACAGTCAGAAATAGGTACCCTCTACCAAGGATCGATGATTTATTTGATCAACTTAAAGGTTCCAGTCATTTTTCTAAGATTGATTTGATGTCTTGATATCACCAAATCCGGGTTAGGGAGGAGGACATAAAGAAGACAGCCTTCAAAACGCGGTATGGGCTATATGAGTTTGTAGTCATGCCGTTTGGACTCACCAATGCACCGTCTATGTTTACGGATTTAATGGATAGGATCTTCCATCCTTACTTGGACCAATTTGTTATTGTATTTATTGATGATATTTTAATTTACTCCAAAACTCAGGAAGAACATGCTGAGCACCTAAGAATAGTTCTCGACACTTTGAGGAAGAACAAATTATATACTAAAGCCAGTAAATGTGAATTTTGGCTATCTGAGGTCAACTTTTTGGGACATGTTATATCAGAAGAAGGTATAACCGTCAACCCGGCTAAGATAGCAGCAATAAGAGACTGGAAAGGGCCAAAGAATGTAACTGAAATCCGTAGCTTTTTGGGATTGGTTGGTTATTACAGGAAATTTATCATGGTCTTCTCAAAAATTGCATCTCCACTTACTCGACTCACTCAGAAAGGAGTCAAATATGAATGGTCAGATTTGTGCAATCGAAAGTTTGAAGAGCTGAAGAAGAGACTTACCACTGCTCCTATCCTAATTTTGCCGGAAAGAGGCAAGTGTTATGAAGTACAATGCGATGCTTCAGGAGAAGGACTGGGGTGTACACTCAGTGAAAGTAATCGTGTGGTGGCATACGGATCAAGACAGTTGAAAATACATGAACGTCTCTATCCTATGCACAATTTGGAACTAGCCGCAGTGGTCTTCGGTCTCAAAAGCTGGAGACATTATCTTTATGGCGAGAAATTTGAACTGTTTTCAGATCATAAGAGCTTTTAGTATTTGTTTGATCAGAAAGAGCTCAACTTGAGGCAGTGCAGATGGATGGATTATCTGGCGGATTATGAGTTCGCACTTCGTTATCACCCTGGCAAGGTGAACAAGGTGGCAGATGCCCTCAGCCGTTTATCAGATGCATCAGTGGCATGTTTGATCAGGACAGAATGGGAGATGCTGAATACCATTCGAGAGTTTAAACTTTACCTCAATAACCATGGGACTATTTACAATATGATCATACGGTCCAACATGGTTACCTAGATTGAACAGGAACAGCGGACAGACCCAGTGGTGGAGGAGATTTGGGCCAATATGTCTACTGGTGAAATTATACCGGAATGGGAGTTACGACCAGGACAGGGTCTTCTATTCCGAGGAAGGATTTATGTACCTAAAAGCTGCAGAAAAGACTATTGGTTGAGGCACATCAGACCAAACTCTCTATCCATCCGGGCAGCACTAAGATGTATCACGACCTGAAGAGACATTACTGTTGGCACGGACTCAAAAGAGATGTCGCAGAATTTGTGGCTCATTGCTTAACGTGTCAGCAGGTTAAGACGGAACATCAGAAGCCACCAGGGTTACTCAAACCCTTACCAGTGCCGGAATGGAAATGAGAGCACATTTCCATGGATTTTGTAACAGGGTTGCCAAGGTCTTCAAAGGGCAATGATGCGATATGGGTCGTGGTAGACCGGTTGACCAAGTCAGCACATTTCATTCCTATTAAGATGACAGACTCATCTGAGACTTTGGGTCGGCGGTATATCAGGGATATCATCAGATTGCATGGTATACCTTGGACTATTGTGTCTAACAGAGATGGTCGATTCACAGGCAGTGTAACACCCCGCCCCTTTTCACTCTAAAAATCAGAGTTTATTTTTTATTTTTTAAATAATAATAACCAAGTGATCGGGGCGGGACGGCACGACGTGAGTTAAGATCGGACTTCTAATATCCGACCCTTAACTAGCCAAACCCATATGTGCATGGACTAAGTCCATGAGAAACGATTCACATATGGCACCAATTTAAACTTGCGGAATAGACCTAATATAACTGAGGGTTATAATAGAACCTAAGACTACTCCATTTATTAGATAGCAAGTACAAGTCATATATCCAAAATTACATTAATTTCCTTAAACTAAATGTCCATTCTTACCATTCCAAACCATAGCAAATAGTTAACTAAATTATTACATGTCAACACCATCTAACTATCAAATTACATTGTCCAAATAAAAAGTCCATAAATCAATCCATAAATTAAAGTCCATTATTAAGCCCAAGCTCCTATGCTTGGTTTCCTCCACGATCCTCGTTCTTTCCCTTTCCTGCGTCATCCACTAAGGATAGAGATAGGGCGTTAGATCAACGCGCCCAGTAGGTGTTTCCGATTAGGGCTACCACCAGGTTAGTATAAAAACATGCAAATAATATGATAATACATGTTCATCAAAATCTCATAAAACAATGCCATGTATGTTATGCACATGTAATGAGTCCCACCCATCACAAATATACATAGCCTCCCCTTGACGGGATTCTCATCGTCAAGGTACCCCACTGTGGTCTTTCGGACGCCCCAACGGAGTGTGGCCTCCGGTTTCCTCTTGATGGGATTCTCATCATCAAGGTACCCCACAGTGGTCTTTCGGACGCCCCGACGGATTGTGGCCTCCGGTTTCCATAATCATCACCCCATGCCATGAGTTCATGCCATTTGTAAATACATCTTAACATACAAAACCACTTTGAACCATAATAACTTAGCACATATTTCATCAAAGTTAAGATAAAACATCAAATATAAGTGTGGTCGCAAAAAGGTAGGTAACCTACACAATGTTCACTTAGATTGACTGCTCTTTTAAACCGTCACCCGTTCACGACTTGTACACCGTTCAAGAAGTCCCGTTACCTTGTTTATATAACAACAAGTCAACACATGTCCACTTAATTTCCAACTAAGTCTAAGTCCCAAAAACCACTTTGTGGGGTTCGGTCATACCCCATGGCCGAACCTCACCCACTTAAATTTTGATCTCCTTTTTTATTTAATCCAGAACCATCAAAATAAAATCTTTCAAATGTACCTTGGTAGGGTTCGGCCATACAACATGGCCGAACCTTCCCACTTTGGTTTTGGCCCATCTTTCAAATCCTTTGGTCATTTCATTCCATAATTACAATTGTGCCATTAGACTAACCCTTGTTTAATTTTGCTTAATAACTAATGTCCATAACAAAACCCACCTTAGTGGGGTTCGGCCATACAACATGGCCGAACCTCACCATCTCAATTTGGTCCTTTAAATCCTTCATACATACATACATCTCCATTTGATTTTGCCCAATTACATTGTAAGTTAACCACTAAGTCCATCAAATGACCATTAGTGGGGTTCGGCCATACTACATGGCCGAACCTCACCAAACTGATTTTTGTCCCTTTTTCCATCATCTTTGATGGCTGATTATTTACTTATACTAAGTCAATCGATAAACATATGTGATTCTTAAATTTAGAGCATATAATCATCCATAATTTTCAACCTAATCTTAATCCAATTATCCATCAAAACAGTCCATGGGGTTCGGCCATACACATGGCCGAACCCTATGGTTCTCTTAACTCAATCATTCCATTATTTATTTAGGCTCAACACTTTAGCCATAACAACCACATGGTTCAGCCATCCAATGGCCAACCCAAAATATTAAACTTATCTCCATTCAAAACCCTTTAAAACTTTCATTACATGGTATGGTTTTTATCCCTCAAAAACCATAACCATTACTAAATCCTTTCATGGGGTTTGGCCATACAAAGTGGGCGAACCCTATGATCCATGTTTTGCCATTTTTAAACAATATAATCCTTGATCTAAACCCATGATAGATTCGGCCATACAATGGCCGGATCATATTCCCTTAACCAATTTATTTAACAAAGGCTTATAGTGCACTTACCAACACCGCGACTCCTCCGATTCTTTCACTCCTTCTTGACCTTCTCCTTAGTCCTTCCTTCCTACCTTCCTTCTTGATCTTTAGCCGATCTAAACCTTGCTGGAAACCTCTTGAAATGGTTTAGCCAAATTATTGATTTGAGAGAGAAAGATAGAATTTTGGCCTTGGATGAGAGTGATAACCTTGATGCCAAACTCCTTTGCTCTATGTGTATTTTGTCTTGATGGAGGAATCAACCAAGCACTGATTGGTATGAAAGACAATCAGCCAATGCCTTTGGTCTTGAGAGATGAACAACATCCAAAAGAGGGAGAGAGGAAGTGAATATGAAACTCTTTTGGCTAATGAAATGATGATGTCTCTTGATGTTACAACTTGTAACTCCCCTCCCCATTCATCTCTTCAATTATTCCATTTTGGGGGTTTCATCCTTGAGATGAAACCCTCCAACGGTTTTTGACTCTTGGTTGCCCTAGATGAAACCTTCTCCAAATGTAAACCCACTTGTAACTCCAATTTGCTTAATGCCTCCCTTGGGGTTTCATCCTTGAGATGAAACTCCCAAGGTACCCAACAGCTAGCTTTTGGTTAACCTTGAGTAACTCCACATGCTTATTTAACTCCCATCTTGGGGGTTTCATCCTTAAGATGAAACTCCCATAGCATCCAACGGTCATATTTGAATATTGAGTTCCATAACCACCACCTTCCATTATGTGCTCATGTGGGAGTTTCATCTTTGAGATGAAACTCCTACATGCCAACGGTTTCATATCTTAACCCTTTGGACCATTCATCTATCCCATGCAATTCCAACGTGTACATGAATTTAAACTTGAAATACACTTCACACCTTATGTAACTCCTAAAACAGCCACCCCATTCATTACTTATCTTGGGGTTACATGCACGAGATTATCTCTCCATGCATCCAACGTATACAAGGGTTTGAAAATGAGCTCCTCACCTATGTAACTCCCATAACCCCCACATCATTGATTGCTTATCTAAGAGTTTCATGCATGGGATAACCTCCCATGCATTCCAACGTTTTCCTTGTTTTAAAATTGGAATTAAGACACTCCACTCTCATTCACACACTTCACTCACTTAAAATTAATTTAACTCTCTCAACTCAACCCATTTAACTCATCAATTTAATGCAACTCAACTCATAAATTCAACTCAACTAAACTCCACCATTTACTGCAATTCAACCCAAACTCAAACATTTAATTAAATTTAACCCAATTAAGTTTTGAGCTCACATAATGGTCAAGAATGTCAATCACGACCCCTTGGGTACCACTATTTTCTCATTCTACGATCATAACCCTTTAATTCATAAATCCAATGGCATTTTCGTAAATATTGATATTTTGAAAAACTGGGGTATTACAGGCAGAGTATGGCAGAGCATGCAGTCGGCCATGGGAACAAATTTATTGATTAGTACAGCATTTCATCCACAGACTGATGGACAGTCTGAGAGGGCAATACAGACACTAGAGGATATGCTGAGAGCATGTATGCTAGATTTCAAGGGTGGATGGGAGGATCATTTGCCGTTTGTAGAATTCTCATACAACAACAGTTACCAGGCAAGCCTCCAGATGGCACCATTTGAGGCATTATATGGTAGACCATGTAGGTCACCAGTGTGCTGGACAGAGGCCGGTGAGCCTGCACTGATTGGACCTGAGTTAGTTGCAGAAACTACAATGCAGATACAGTTGATACGGCAACATTTATTGACTGTGCAGAGTCGTCAGACGAGTTATGCTGACAAGAGGAGGAGGCTCCTTGAATTTGAAGTGGGAGACATGGTGTTCTTGAAGGTCTCGCCAAAGAAGGGACACATGAGATTTGGAAAGAAAGGGAAATTGTCGCCAGGATATGTGGGACCGTTTTCAATCATAAGAAGGATGGGGGACGTAGCTGACGTAGCTTATCAATTGGCACTCCCATCACTGTTGGAATCTTTACACGATGTGTTCCATAAATCGACGTTGAGGAAGTATAATCCTAATCCTCCTCACATACTGAACGTACAAGATATAGAGGTTCAGGGCGACGTGACATACGTCGAGAAGCCTATCCGAGTGATGGACACATAACAAAAGTTGTTATGGAAGCGAACGATCCTGTTTGTCAAGGTAGTATGGGATCGACATGGCATCGAGGAAGCTACATGGGAACTCGAGTCGGAAATGAGGAAAGCTCATCCTGAGCTATTTAGCTAAATGCTTGAAGCCTTACTTCACTCGATTTTCAGAACGAAAATTTTAAAAAGAGGGTTGTATTGTAACACCTCGGATTTTCAATTAATTATTTTGTATGAAAATAATCCATTTAATTTGTGAACATTGGTTATGGACCTTAAATTGGGTAAAGGGTTGGGTCATTGGCCCAAATAGGACCCAATGAATTAGGAATTGTTTTCAATAAAAATTAAATGGAGTTGAATTTAATTTGGCATTGCAATATTATGTAAATAAGGAAGGAAATAATATTGCATGGCCGTGTATAGAAGAATTGCACATGTATGAGATATGCGCATGATATATTTTTAGGACTATCCAAAGTGGGAAGCTAAGGTCGGCAATTGCCATATTTATGTTGGGCGCATAGATCATCTAAAAGAGGCCCAAGGAAAGGGCTCACAGCATTGCTATTCTCATCTTAGCATTGGCCGATGGTGATGTAATTAAATAAGAAAGGGAGGTCGGCAATTACTAAATTAGGACATGGGGCGCACGGCCCTAAAGGGGATTGCCTATCTTAAGCACCTTCTAATATTGGACCAAGGGAAGATTATAAAAGGATAGGAGGACAAGGGCACACGATTTTACACTTCATAGCTGAATTTTATTGAACTCTCTTCCTTTCTTAAGCTCTCATTCACGGCAACACATTCAACTTAAGATCAGTTCGGTTTTGTGAAAGATCAAGAAGAAGAAGTGGAAAGAGGCTAAGGAAGAGAATGATTGGAAGAGCAAGAAGGAGTCACGTATGTAACGCCCGCCCCTTTTTACCGAAAAACAGAGTCTTTTTTTTTTTTGAGTGACAAAGGGCACGGACGTCACGATGCGAGTTAAGTCCGAGCTTCTAAAGCCCGGCCTTTAACTGGCCAACCCTACGTGTGCGTGGAACAAAGTCCACGAAGAACAGTTCACACGCAGAAGTAAGCGTGCGGAATGTTACATTTAATGCGGAATGATAATAGAGGCTAACCTACAATTTTTAGATAGCAGGGAAGATAACATTCATTTAACTACCAAAATATCTCAACATCACAATGTCCAAATAAAAACCAAAACATAACCAGTAATCTAAATTATATAGTCCGACAAGCTAACTATTCAAATATACATTTCCCAAAATAAAACTTAAACAAAGTAAATAGTCCGTCTCCCCAAGCTCCTAAGCTTGGCTCCCGTCTCGTCCTTCTGCTTCGGCATTTCCTGCGTCATCAGCTAGGGTAGAAGTAGGGCGTTAGACCACGTGCCCAGTAGGACTCCGGGTAGGGCTAGCACATGGATTAGTGATAACAAGCATACCGATGACAATATAGTGAAAACCAGTAGACAATTATATAATGAAATTATCAAGTGAATGCCATGCCGTGGGTATCTGTGTTATGAATCCCGCCCATCCTCTACTATCATGATGCCATATCCCCTTGACGGAAAAACCTCGTCAAGATATAACCAATCACAATGTACCCCCCTTGACGGCAAGGCCTCGTCAAGGTGTCCCCATGCTTGCTTCTCGGTCGCCCCGACGGAGCATGGACTCCGGTTATAGCCTATCAGGCTATCCCCATGCCTGTTCTCGGTCGCCCCGACAGAGCATGGACTCCGGTTCCTTTATTTTCCCGCCCATGCCATGCATGAGATGTAGATGCATTATGCTATGTAATGTATATAATCCAGAGTCATAATATAGAATTCATAACTTGGCATATAATTCATAATATTGCATTATGCCATATAAGATACATAAACCATGATCTTAAAATTCATCATATAATAAACCATAAAATTCCCAAAATAAATCAAAGAAACCATCACACAATCCACGGCTTACAAAAAGGTAGGAATCCTGCCAAATACCGACTCGCGTCCTTTTTCGTTTTCGTCCGATAATCCGGCTACCGACACGCGTACCGTTCGCGATATCCAATACCTTATTACATACACATAATCAGTCCATATTTTAACTATTTCTAAGCCCATTAATCATTTCCAAGTCCATATGAAAAATCGGTCATTATTTAGGTTTTGTGGGTCCCATTTAATCCATTACATATTTTAATTACATGAGTCTAAAAATCAGCCTCCTAGGCTTTATTTAACCGTACATAAACTTATTACTTAGTGGCCCTAAATCCATGGTCCTCTCCCATGGAGTTCTTGAACTTGGCCATTAATTACGGTTTTGCCACTACCCCTTCTCCATGGTTAATCACTCATTCACCCTTGCCTAACTAAGTTTATAATTGATCATAAACTTGGATCCCTAACTTAGGTCCATTAATGACCCATTGAACCATGTCACATGACCATTAAAATTAACCATTTAATTAATCTAATCCCCATTAATTAATCACATACGTACATCCTTCCTTAGCCCATAAAAATGACTTACAATTAAATCATCATTCTTAGCCACATTCTTGGGTCCATAATTGACCCATCCCCCATATAACAAGACCACTTACATCAGCCATTTAATTTAACCTAAAGTCTATTCATTTAAACATATACCTACACATTAGTCTTAGGCCAAAATGATCTACCATTGGGTTCATGAAAAATTAGCCCCTTCTTAACCAAATCCCCATTTTCCTTGGTCTTTGGTTACATATTAGATTCATCAGAAGTCCTTCCATTGAGAGGACCTAAACCATACATTTGATTCATCATTCCTTAATCACATTTCCGTCCCAACTATCAACATTAAGTTCATATTGGTCCATCAACACCACCAACATTCCCCATTTATTTTTCCATAATACATAACCACTAAATCCACCATTTGATCACCATAGGGTTCCGCCATGGTTATGGCCGAACCCATGGTTCATGATCCACTCCCATTTACCATTTTTAAGGTCCTTAACATCATTCATACTTCCTATGCATTCTTCATTTACAATGCCCTTAAAAATTACCCCATTCAAACATTAAAACCCTAATAATCATAATTCACCCTCCATAGCTTCCGTTCTTTACAAAACCCTAACAATTAATCAATCATATAATCAATCACCTAATCACCCACCATGGAGTTCGGCCATGCTACATGGCCGAACCCTATGGCCCATAATTTTCTTCCAATTACATAATTCCATGCTTAATCCATTTAATTACATAACACCCTTAATCCTTTTATTTTTTCTTCTTAACCCTAATTTACTCATTTAGGGTTTTCCCCATTTTCATCCTTCCATTTGATAGATTTGAGATCCAAGGCCATGATTTGGCCACCTCCAAATCCAAGAAATGGATTTCATAGCCTCTTAAACCCTAAGAAAATTCAAATCTCTTGTTTTAGAAAATACTTACAATCCGTCGTCTCCTCCGATTTTCTTCGCTCCTGTCGGACTCCTTGGCCTCCTTTCTTCTTCCTCTCCTTGTTTGATCGGCTAAGATGCTTGATCAATGGTGACAACCTACAAACTTGGGTTCGGCCATAGTATGGTTTGTTTGAGAGAGGGAGAGGAGGAGATGATGAAAGGGAAGATAGTAGACCTTGATCTTAGAGTGGTGGACTAAAAATTGCACTTATTTCTTCTCTCCTTCTCTTCTTTTCTCCTTAGCTTTCTTCTTCCTTTTCTTTAGTGTGGGACGGCCATGAGAGAGTGAAAGATGGGAAAAGAGTGAAATGGGAGAGAATGAGAGAAAACTCATCTTATCCTAAGATGGCTTAACTTACACTTCACCATAAATTTCTCACCTACCAAGCATAAGATATTTTTTATGCTTTTTGACCCAACAACATTATCCAACGTTTTTGGTGTCTTCCAATGGGTGGTTTTGGTCTTTCATTGACCATTTGACCACCTTTTTAACTTAGCTTAATTAACTAATTAATTGGATCATTAAGTTAATTAATTTCATTCAACTTAACTCCACTTGCTTAAATTCCCTTTATGCATACACCCATGGTTGACCAATTCAACCATGGTGGCCGGCCCCACCAAACCTTGGGTCCACACGCCACCTCACTTGGTGAGGTGGAGGTGGGTCCCATTCGGCTATGTCACTTAGATCCAACTAACATTAACTTAGATGACTTAATTTCCAAATCAATCCATTCCTCTTATTGGATCACCATTGGGCCCATGGCCCAATTACATTTTCATCTTACCCATTTACCTTAGAGCTTACCCCAACTTGATCCATTGGGTCCCAAGTGGTTATTGGGCCCAATTTGACCATCCTTGGCCCAATTTGACCATCATTGACCATTAAGATAAATTAAATCCAATCCATGGTCCATTGGGCCATACTTGGGCCTTTATCCAAACTTTGATCCATTTACCATCTATTCCATCAATTTTTCCAATTTCCATCATTAAAATAAATAATATCCACCTACATATTGATTTACAAATTCCAGGCCACTACAGCGTAAACTGTTAGTATCTAATTGATAAATTTATTTTGAAATAAAGAACCATAGGGTTCGGCCATGGTGTTTGGCCGAACCCCATGGAAGAAGATTGGGAAAGATTTTGATATTTTTTTAATGAAAGCATGAACCATAGGGTTCGGCCACAATGCATGGCCGAACCCCATGAAAGAAGACATGGTAGATGTATGGATTTTTAATGAGGAAAAAACCATGAGAGTTGGTTAATAGATTCATACGGTTTTAATGGATGTTGTTGGTGATTTTTAATGGAAGATTATAGATTATATTTGAAGGAACGAAAACATGGAAAGTCATGGTTTAAGTCATGGGTTCCTTGGTTGGAAAACCATGGAATAAGATGAACCATAGGGTTCGGCTATGGGTATGGCCGAACCCCATGGAAAGGATATTGATGAAAAATTAATGGATTTAAATGAATGGTCAAGATTATGAACCATAAGGTTCGGCCATGGTGTATGGCCGAACCCCATGGAGTTGATTACCAATTTAGAAAGTAAATGAAAAAGGATGGATTTGTCTCCAAGGGTGAGGTTCGGCCATGGTGTATGGCGGAACCCCACTAGGTTTTATTTATGGAAACTTTTTTAATTATGGAAGATGATTTCTAAGTAAGGAAGGTTGTTTATTAAGAAAATTTCTAAAAATAGGAGGGATTTAAAATAGGAAAGTTTCTATTTTTGGAAAGTGGAAACTAAATTAGAAAGTTTTAAGATAATAACTTTCTAATTACGGAATCTAAATTTGGAAACTATCCAAGTATGGAAAGAAGGTTGCTAAATTAGGAAGCTTTTATTTATGGAAGCTATGTTAAATTAGAAAGTGAATGGATTATCTCACTTGGGTGAGGTTCGGCCATGTTGTATGGCCGAACCCCACAAGAGATTATTTATGGAAGATGATTGTTAATTATGGAATTGCTGATAATGGAGATTGATGAAATTAATGGAAACTTAGGCATCATGGGTTCGGCCATGCGTGAACAAATTTTATGGTTTGTGGATCAAAATATGGATTTAGGTGTTTGTAATTGAATGAAATATTAACTATGGATGAGGCCAATGGCAAAGTTGTAATGATAGCCTAAAGCGAAAGATCATGGGTTCGGCTATGATGTATAGCCGAACCCCATGAGGTCTCTTTTATGGATTTGAGTGGTTATGGAATTTATATGGACCTAATATGATTAAATGAAGGGAAGGATTAGAGTCTTAATTATGAATCATTAATCTATGATTATGGATCGGTTTGGACTTAGACATCATAGGGTTCGGCCATGGTGCTTGACCGAACCCCATGAATCAGTTATGGGTCCATTGTGTTTATGTGTTAAGGAGTGGAAGGTTTGAAATGATTAAACCAAGGGCAAAGTTGTGAATACATGCTAAGATGGAAGGTTGGCCATGAATGGCAATCTTGTAAATATGGGGATTGGTTAATGGACTTTAAATGTTGTAAATCAAGTGGAACTTGGTTTTGATTTATTATTATATTATAAGGTAAAGGGACCTCACAAGGTGTTTACGATCGTGAGCAATTACCGGACGAATGACGCAAGCACGCATTAGCGGTCTTTGGTAGGATTCCACCTCTTTGAAACCATGGGTTTATGTACATTTGTTTTATTTTATGTTTAATGAAATTATGTTTCAAAGGATATGCATTATGTTGAATTTCAAATGCTATGTTTAATTGTATAAATAGCATGTGTTGATTATATTTCAAAAGTTGATTTTTAATGCTATGTTTATGTTATAAAATAACATGTGTTTCATTGGCATCTCATGCATGGCATGGGTGGAGGATTTGTAACCGGAAGGGTCACACTCCACCGGGGTGTCCGAAAAACCTATGTGTGGTACCTTAATGTGATTTTCCATCAGGAAGAATCCGGAGGGTCCACACTCCGTCGGGGCATACGAAAGACCTATGTGGTGGGTACTTTTATGTACATGTGATGGGTTGGACTCATTGCATTTGTCATCATTGCATGGCATGGATTTATATGGTTTTTGACATTATGATATTATAATATATGTTTTGTACTAACCATGTGTTAGCCGTAACTAGAATACCTACTGGGCGCGTTGGATCATGTAGTTTATTATTCTTAATAAAAGTTACTCATGGACTTGTATTTGAGTATCTAGATTTCGGAATGTAATAACTTAGATGGATGAATGTTAATTTTGATAATTATGGTATTTGAATGATGATTAAGGACTTGACGTACTTTGCTATCTGAATGGAATAGAACTTGGTTCTATTATGCTTCCGTAATTTTGATGTTAATATTCCGCAATATTTATATTGCTATGTGTGAACCACTTTCGTGGACTTGGTCCATGCACACATAGGGTTGGCCAGTTAAGGCTCGAACTTTGGAAGTTCGGACTTAGCTCGCGTCGTGACGTCCCGCGTTCTATCACTCTACTCTGTTTTAAAAAAAAAAAAATATACTCTAAATTTACCTGAAGAAGCGAGTGAAAAAGGGCGGGGCATTACAAGAATTGTGTTCTATTATGTTTCCGCATGTTATGATTTTTATGTCGCATGTTTATATTGCTATGTGTGAACCGTTTTCATGGATTGAGTCCATGCACACATAGGGTTGACCAGTTAAGGGTAGGACTTTAGAAGTTCAGACTTAGCTCGCGTCGTGATGATCCGCTCTCTATCACTCTGCTCTGTTATAAAAAAAAAAAATAGACTCTGATTTACGGGAAGAAGCAAGTGAAAAAGGGCGGGGTGTTACAGTTGGTATTAGAGCGAACCCGAAACACTGAATCTTTCGGAGTTAATTAATCCGGCCCCGTGCATTAATTTACTTTGTTAGACTCAAACGGATGATAGCAAAGGAAGTACAGTCAAAATAATTGGCTTTAGCCAACATTGTAAAATAGGATATATTCCCCAGAAACAAAAAAAAAAAAATCAAAGAGTGCTTATTTGGAAATTTTCCCCAAGGACAAGAGACACAAGATGTTTGTTTGGCAATTTTCTCCAAACAAGCGACATGATGTGATACATAGGGAAATTCCCCAAACCAAAGATTTAGTTTGATTAGAACTGCTGTTGGCATTAACATACTTCGGTTGCTGTGATACAGATATGTTAGGCAACACAGAGTACACAGAGTTGTGGGATAGGGGGACACCTAGCTATCCGATAGATCTGGTTTCTTCGTCCGACGATTCCAGCGTGCCAAACTTCATCAATGAAGTTGTAACTAGTCAGGACATGGAAGTAGAATCACCCGAGTACAATGTTGGGGTTGCTCCAGCCTTTGTACCCTAAGAGGACGAGGAAGATGTCCCAAATTTAGAAGAATCTGTAGGAGAGCTAGGCTCGCCCGAGTATACTCCGGCTACTCGGACTTCGGATGAGTTGACAGACTATATGTGCGAATTATGCTATCAGGAGGGACACAACGGTATTTATTGCCCCCATCCTATTGAGGTTATTTGCCTTATTTGTGGACTTCACGGGCACGGGAATGAGAGGACTAACTGTCAATGCATTAGGGGACCAGGAATAATACCTTGTCTGACTTGTGGAGTGTTGGGGCACACGTTAACGACTTGCCCTGACAATTTCTTCGATTTTTATAATGATGCAGGGTCTTCTACGGAAGGTTAGGCTAAGGAATGGTAAGAGAATGTCGGGGAAAAGGGAGATTTTGTAAGGGTTGTGGTTATGTTTTGGAGGGTTGTTCTAACCCTACCAACCCTTGTATTGTGAGGAAAGTTTGAATAATTTTCAATAAAATTTGCAAATTTAAGAGTTTATGAGGACTTGGGCATTGAGATGCATGTGATGAGGTCACTTGAGTTTATTGAGATATGGCATGATACGTCCCATACATGATATTGATGAAATAAGTATATAGTTTCTATGAGTATGGCTTATAGTAATTATGAGATTGTGGGAACCTCGATAAAAAAATACGAAGACTTGGTCCCGTAGGGTTACCGTTGAGGAGTGGGTCCCTCGCAGGCTACGTGCTGGAGGGCACTCCCACGGCTATTTCGCACCCTTGACGTTAGTGGATGCGCAGAGCTAGATGCTATTTTACTCAGTGGGGGTGGTACTAGCTTCGTTAGACGCGGTCCAACCGCCTTAGAGCTTGACTTAATCACCCTTGGGGTGAAGGGATGCAGGGCGGGGTAGACATGATCACGTTGGACGTGGGTCTTCCGCCTAGTAAGTCATGGGACATAAGTCTTGCTAGGGGTCGGGGTATAATTGTGAGTTAATATGGTTGCCACAGTTGGGTGGTGATTCATTCGAGTGTTGTTTCTATGGATAGAATATCTCATGGTGGAAGATGGGTCTGGATTAATTATGATCAAGGATGGATTAATTATGCTCATGAACGGATTATACCCAAAAGGGGGTTATATTCATGGATGGTTATTAACCAGGATAGATGATACTCACTGATAGAGTGGTACCAGGGATGGATGTGTATAACCGTGGAGGATAAATTCCCATGGTGGTTTGGATTGATGTCAGGTATCGGTACCATGGTAGACATGTTGGTAGTATGATGGACCTGTTGGTCTCATAGATGACATATAGATCTAAGGATTGGGTCATGTTTCGATTTACATTCCACGTTATAAGAACATGGTGTTAGTCATATTACGACTTGTATAACAGGAAAGTTAGTGTTGAAGGATACTTGGTATCGTAGAAGTTAAGAACAAAAGGGTTAGTCACATAGTGACTTATGTACAAATGAAGATATGCTTATTTTTGGAGATGTACTTAAGGGAAAAGTTAAGAGTCTAGTGAAACTCGAATGGGAAGCAATGGGCGGCTGCTGAGTTAGACTGGCCACCTAACTCTATAGTTAGCTGATGGAGTTCCAGAAGAGTGCAACTAGAAACCTAGTTAAAATGGAATCAGGAAAAGCTTTGAGCATAGGCTCGTATTGGCAGGCTACCTCACACAGAGAGTAGATGAATGAACGTTTTGAATGAGTACATATGGAAAATATATTTTTAATAGGCAAAGTGAAACAGAGTATATAGATTTACATAAGAATTGTAAATGGGTTCACGAGAAAAAAGAGATAACATGAGACCGAGTAAATTCTGTGAAAATGAAACTCATAGGTTGATATGAGTGACTTTGATATAATTAGGTGGTACTTGACAGAATTGAACAGGAACAACGGGTAAACCCGGAAGTGGAAGAGATATGGGTCAAGATGTTTACTGGTGAAGTCACATCGGAATGGGAGTTAAGACCAGGACAGGGTCTTGTATTCCAAGGAAAGGTATATGTAGCAAAACACTGCATAAGAGAGTTACTGATTGAGGCACATCAGACCAAACTTTCAATTCATCCGGGCGGTACCAAGATGTATCATGACCTAAAGAGACATTACTGGTGGCACGAACTCAAGAAGGATGTGGCAAAATTTGTGGCTCATTGCTTAACGTGTCAGCAGGTTAAGACAGAACATCAGAAGCCACCAGGGTTACTCAAACCCTTACCAGTGCTAGAATGGAAAAGGGAGCACATCTCCATGGATTTTGTTACAGGGTTGCCAATGTCTTCAAAGGGCAACGATGCGATATGGGTCATGGTAGACCGACTGACGAAGTCTGCACATTTCATTACCATTAAGATGACAGACTCATCTGAGACTTTAGGTCGGCGGTATATTAGGGATATCATCAGATTGCATTGTATTCCTTGGAGTATTGTGTGTGACAGAGATGGTCGATTCACCGGCAGAATATGGCAGAGCATGCAGTCGGCCATGGGAACAGACTTACTAACTAGTATAGCATTCCATCCACAGACTGATGGGCAGTCTGAGAGGACAGTACAGTCATTGGAGGATATGTTGAGTGTAACGCTCGCCCCTTTTCACCGAAAAATCAGAGTCTATGTTTTTTTTTTGAATTAAAGAGTGACAAAGGGCGCGGGACGTCACAACGCGAGTTAAGTCCGAGCTTCTAAAGCCCGGCCCTTAACCGGCCAACCCTACGGGTGGGTGGAACTAAGTCCACGAAGAACGGTTCACACATAGAAGTAAGCTTGCGGAATATTAAACTAAGATGCGGAATTATAATAGAGACCATCCTACCAATTTTTAGATAGCAGGGAAGATATATTCATTTAATTACTAAAATACCTCAAAATGATAACATCCAAACATACAGTCCAAACCATAGCAAGAAATAGAAATTATTACAATCCGACGAGCTAAGCTACTCAATTACATATTCCAAAATAAATTTAAATAAACTAAGTAGCCCGCTTTCAAGCTCCTAAGCTTCGCTCCCGTCGCGTCCACCGTTTCCGCCATCTCCTGCATCATCAGCTAGGGTAGAAGTTGGGCGTTAGACAACGTGCTCAGTAGGACTCCGAGTAGGGCTAACACATGGATTAGTGATAACTGGCACATAGGTAATAATATAATGAAAAACCATAAAATGAATGCAATGTCATGGATGTTTTATGTCATGTGTCCAACCCATCATCCATACCATCATGATATCCCCATGTTTGCTTCTCGGTCGCCCCGACGGAGCATGGACTCCAGTTATATCTCAACACATCAAGATATCCCCATGTTTGCTTCTCGATCTCCCCGACGGAGCATGGACTCCGGTTATAGCATATCAAGCTATCCCCATGTTTGCTTCTCGGTCGCCCCGACGGAGCATGGACTCCGGTTCCTTTATTTTCCCGCCCATGCCATGCATGAGATGTAATTGCGATATGCTATATAGTATTTAAATCATTGTAAATGTAATATGCCATATGCCATATAATATATATAAATCATAATCTTAAAACCCATCATAAAACCAATCATATAATTACCAAAAGTAAATCAAGGAAACCATCATATAACACGTAATCCACGGCTTACAAAAAGGTAGGAATCCTACCGAATACCGACTAGCGTCCCTTTATGTTTTCGTCCGATAATTCGGTCACCGATACGCGCACCGCTTGCGATATCCGATACCTTATTAGATATGAATAATCAGTCTATGTTTTTAACCATTATTAAGTCCCTAATTCATGCCTTAGTGGAGTTCGGCCATACACCATGGTCGAACCCTACTAATTAGGTTTGTGGGTCCCATCTTAATCCATTGATTACCTTAACTTTGTGAGTTTAAAAACTAGCACCCTAGGCTTTATTTAATCCATACTTAAGGAACCCATGGTTCTTGAATTTGGCTATTATTTACGCTTTTGCCACTACCTCTTTTCCATTACTAATCACTCATTCATCCATGCATAATTAAGTCCATAGCTGATCATTAAACTTAGATCCCTTAGTGCCTCATTTAATCATGCCACAAAATCATTAAAACAACCCTTTTTCTTAACTTAATCCTCATTAATTAAGACACATACATAACCCTACACTTAGCCCATCAAATGGCTCATAAATTGTGTCATGGGTATCATTAAAATCAGCCCCTTTAATTTAACCCAATCCCCATTTTTCCTTGGGTCTTTTGTCACACTTTAGATCCATCACAAGTCTCTCCATGAGGGGATTTAAATCATACTTTTAAATCATCAACTTTGATCATCAATTTGGCACATTTTTTAGTCCATTAATGACTCATTTAGTCAAGCCATATTCCCATTCTTTTCATGGGTTTCAAAATACTTAAACCATCAAAATCTCCCCATGGTTTTCCTCATTTAAAAACCCCTTAAAAAATCACTAACATTCATTCATTTAGAACCTTTAAAAAAAAAATCATTAACCACTTATCATAGCTTCCATTCTTTAATCTCATTTAAAATTCTAATACATCACCATAGGGTTCAAAAACATTCCCTCCATAAAATCTCTCCATGGTTTTATTTTTTAAAACATTATTTCTAATGCTTAAAGTCCATTTAAAAACCATCACCCTTCTCCATCAATTTCCACATTTAAGATCCCTTTAAAATTACTACATTTAATCATTTAAACCCTAAAAATCATAATCATTCTTCCATGGCTTCCATTCTTTAAAACCCTAATAAATCACTTAATCACCTACCATGGGGTTCGGCCATACTACATGGCCGAACCCTATGGCCCATGATTCCTTCCAAAAAAAAAATACATACATCCATGCTTAATCAATTTAACTACATAATGTCCTTAATCCATTTTTTTTTTAAAAACCTAATTTACCCATTAGGGTTTGTCCATTCCTCACTTCATCTTTGGATGGATTTAAGATCCAAGGCCCATGATAATTTTTGGCCACCATCTAAGAAATGGATTCCATTTTCAAACCATAAAAACCCAATATCTTGTTTAGAGATACTTACAATCCGACGGCTCCTCCAACTTTTCCTTCTCCTCTTAGATTCCTTGGTCTTTCTCCTTCTTCTCCTTTTTTGGTCGGCTAAGATGTGCTTAAAATGTGCTTGACCCAATGAAAAACTCCAATCCTTGGGTCGGCTAAGATGGAGTAGATTTGAGAGAGAGAGGGGGAGAGGATGAGAAGAACTACCCCAACTCTTGATCTTGAAGAGGTGGGCCAACACTTGCACTTTTCTTCTCTTCTTCTCTTCTTAGTTTTCTTTTTCTTTCGTTGGTGTGGGGGACGGCAATGAGAGAGCAAGAGAGGGAGAGAGTGAAATGAGAATGGGATTTGAGAGATGAGATGAAAACCATCTCCTTTTGGTTGCTTAAGTTATACTCAACCATTAATTTTCCCCACCAACCACATGGGCTAATGTGCCTTAGTGGTGGTGGTTGAGATGAAACCACCACCCTAAGCCCATGGTTTTGAGCTTGGAGATGAGGTGGTTTGGTTTCCCAATTTTGACCACTTGACCTTCTTTGGATTAGCTTAATCATTTAATTAATTAGATCATTAGGTTAAGTTAATTAATTCCCACTTATCTCCTTTAATCTCCTTGATTCTTCTCCATTACTCCACCCATGGTTGATCAAGTCAACCATGGTGGCCGGCCCCACCAATCCTTGGTCCACACACCACCTCATTTGGTGAGGTGGAGGTGGGTCCCATTCGGCAATGTCACCTAGGTTTAATAAATTCTAACTTAGGTGATTTAAATTTAATTAAATCCATTCCTCTTATTGGATCACCATTGGGGCCATGGCCTAATTAAATTCCCTCCTATCCATTTACATTAGAGCTTAAATCCTCTTGGCCCATTGGGTCCCAAAATGGGTATTGGGCCCAATTTGACCATCCTTGGCCCAATTAACCACCATTGACCATTTAAATTAATTTAATCTAATCCATGGTCCATTGGACCATACTTGGGCCTTTGCCCAAATTTTGATCCATTTACCATCTATTCCATTAAAATTCCCAATTTCCATCATTAAAATAAATAATAGCCACATATATATTGATTTAAAAATTCTGGGCTATTACATTGAGAGCATGTATGCTAGATTTCAAGGTGGTATGAGATCGACATGGCATTGAGGAAGCCACATGGGAACTAGAGTCAGAAATGAGGACAGCTCATCCTGAGCTATTTATGTAAATATTTGAAACCCTACTTCACTCGATCTTCGAGACGAAAATTTTAAAAAGAGGGTTGTATTGTAACACCCCGGATTTTCAAGTTATAAATATTTAGGGAAATTACCCATTTAATTTGTGAATTTTTAGATATGGATCTTATATGGGTAAAGTGTTGGGTCTTTGCCCAATTTGACCCAACGGATTGTGGAAATGGTTTCACACAAATTAAATGGGCTGGATTTAATTAGTAATTCAATTTGTATAATTAAGGGATTTGGATTAATTGCATGCGCATGAAAGGTAATGATGTAAATAAAATCTAGGAGTATGGTCGCACAAGGATTATTATGGCCGTGTATGGGATATTGTTTGGCCAAATGGGAGATATGCATATCCATGGGATATGCGCATAATATGTTGGAGTATTTTTAAAAAGGATCCTTTCCCTTGATTAAGAGTGATATTAGGGAATTATTAAATAAAGAAGATGTCTAAACTAAATAAAGAAATTACTTTGCCGTGTATAAAGATAGGTTATCCATGAGATATGCGCATAAGATCTCTTTAAAGAGGGTCTTCCTTGATTAGAAACGGCAAAAGGCAATTACTAATTTGGAGGGATCTTGATGTCTTCTAATATTAGAGTAATTGGAAGTATTATTAGAAGAGAGGCAGCCACAAACAAAGGGCTCATGGCATTAGGCATTGGCTAAGCTAAAGGGTCTTGGTACCTTCTCAGTTGGGACCAAAGGGAGGTTTAATAAAAGAAAGAGAAGGGTGCACACTATTTTCTATTTTTGATTAAGTCGAGGTTTTATAAGAGGCAACAAGGGGCGCATGGCATTTTCTATTTTTAATTAAGTGGAGGTTTTATAAGAGGCAACAAGCGGCGCATGACACTTTCTATTTTGGATTAATGGGAAGTTTATAAAAGAGGCAACTACTAAATGGAAGGGTCGGCAACTTCCATGTATATTATTGGCTGAAAAGGAAGAAAGGAAGGAGCACACGCCAATGGCCATTTCAACAAGGAGCGCATGGTATGTAGGCAAGTGCTAAGTTAAAGGGTCTTTGCACCTTCTAAGTTGGTACCAATTAGAAGTAATAAAAGAAAGGCACCAAGGGGCACACGGCAACACACAATCTAGGAAAGGATTGACGCATTGTGCTCTTGGCAAGAAGATGTTCTTAGTTTTGTGAAAGATCAAAGAGGAGAAGAGGCTAAGGAAGAGAAGGACAGCAAAGGCGCAATACACATACACAAAGCCGACCACCCACAAGGCAAGAGCTTGGAGTAATTTCTATTCCAAAGCATCTTCTCTCTCTCAAACTATATCTCACGGCATTCACATACAAGAAGGGCAGCCAGCAAGTGAGAAAGATCTAGGAGGAGAGAAGGCTAGGGAAAGAAGAAGATTGGAAGAGCAAGATCAACCGAAGGAAAACCGGAGGAGTCGCGGAACCGGTAAGTGATTTTATGATTTTTTGTTTAAAAGATAAGGAACCATAGGGTTCGGCCATGGTGTATGGCCGAACCCCATGGAGTTGTATTGGTATTTTTGATGTATGATTATTGATTAAAATGGAGTATAGTTATTAAATGGGAAAGTTTCTAATTATGGAAGTTGGTTGCTAAATTAGAAAGCTTTTATTTATGGAAGTTGTATATTGAATTTAGAAAGTTTCTATTTATAGACTTTCTAATTATGAACCTTTGATCAAAATGGAAAGTTAGACATCATAGGGTTCGGCTGAACCCCATGAACCAATTTTTGATGGATCCCTCAATGATAGATCATGTTTGGATTAAGGAATTGTTATGGAACATTTAAAGGGGTTATTTGGAGTTTTAGTCATGATTAAATAAATGAGAGGACCTATGTTTTGGAATCTAAATCTAAGGTGATGAAGGTAATGGCAAAGTTGTAAATACATGCCAAAATGGAGGATCATGGGTTCGGCCATGGTGTATGGCTGAACCCCATGAGGTTTATTTTATGGACTTGATTGGTTAAGGAATTTATATAGGGCCTAATTATGGTAGATTTAGATGAATGAGGAAATCAATGGCAATCGTGTAAATATGTGAAAATATTGGACATAGGGTTCGGCCATGGTGTATGGCCGAACCCCATGGGGATTTGTTTATGGACTTAAACATTATTGTAAATCAAGTGGGACTTGGTTTTGATTAATTGTTATATTAAGGTAACGGGATCTCACAAGGTGTTTACGATCGTGATCAGTTACCGGACGAAAGACGCAAGGACACGTTAACGGTCTTTAGTAGGATTCCACCTCTTTGAAACCATGGGTTTATGTACATTGTTTTATCTTGATTTGATGAATTTATATTGCAAAGTATATGTTTCAAAATGTGAGTTTTAAATGCTATGTTTATATTATAAAATAGCATGTGTTGTATATGTTTCAAATATGAGCTTTTAAATGCTATGATTTGTATAATTGCATAGCATGTGAACATTTGCATCTCATGCATGGCATGGGAGGGATGAACGGTATCCGGAGACCCATACTCCGTCGGGGCGTCCGTAAAACACTCGTGGGGGGAATACCTTGATGAGGAGCTTTCCATCAAGAGGATACTATGTATGAAATGTAACCGGAGATCCACACTCCGTCGGGGCGTCCGTAATAGAATCGTGGGGGATACCTTGATGAGGAGCTTTCCATCAAGAGGATACTATGTATGAAATGTAACCGGAGGGTCCACACTTCATAGGGCGTCTGAAAGACCTATGTGGTTGGTACTATTATGTACATGTGATGGGTGGGACTCATTGCATATGATAGCATGGCATGGCATTGAATCGGCATGATTATGATCTTTATTATCATGCAAGGTTTTTGGTTTTTATCGGTATGATTGGATCTCTATTATCATACACTGTTTTGGATACGATGCTTTATAAGTATGGTATGATTTATTATAACTAGATTTGATATATATTATATCTGGATTTTTGGTACTAACCCATGTGTTAACCCTAATTGGAATACCTACTGAGCGCGTTGTTCTAACGCCGTACTTCTACCCTAGTTGTTGATACGGGAAACGAAGGGACGATGAATGCGAAACGGACCAGGCATAAGAGCTTGGATGAGTTAGTTTATATTTGTTTAAAATACTCATGGGCTTGTATTTTGAGTATCTAGAATTCGGATGTAATAATTGATGTGGTTGGATGTTTATTTGAATAATTGAGTTAACTTTAATTATGAATAAAGGCTTGACGTACTTTGCTATCTGAATGGAATAGAACTGTGTTCTATTATGTTTCCGCATGTTATAATTTTTATTCTGCATGTTTATATTGCTATGTGTGAACCGTTTTCATGGAATGAGTCCATGCACACATAGGGTTGGCCAGTTAAGGGTCGGACTTTAGAAGTTCAGACTTAGATCGCGTCGTGACGTCCCGCTCTCTATCACTCTACTCTGTTATAAAAAAATAAAAATAAACTCTGATTTATGGGAAGAAGCGAGTGAAAAAGGGCAGGACGTTACACGCTTGAACCAGGTTTTGCAATTCAGGTGGCACCACCGGTATGTTCATGCTGCTTTGTGCCTCTTCCTCCTGGTGGGATGGTTGTTCCTCCTCATGGTGAGGTTGTCGTTCATCCTCATTTCGAGGATGTTCTACCTCCTCTTCACCCTCATTTGGGTTTTGTCGGGTATTTCTCCTTGGCCTTCCCCTTGGAGGCATCTTTCCCTAAGCCATTAAAAAAAATATCATGACTTAGTTCCCATAAAAAAGAAAATTTGTATTCTCATATTTTGGGGAAATTTCCAAATAATCACTCTTGATTTTGCTTTGTTTTCTGGGGAAATATATCCTATGTTGCTATATCGGATAAATCCAATTATGTTGATTGTACTTCCTTTGCTATCATCCGTCTGAGTCTAATGAACTAAATTAATGCACGAGACCGGATTAATTTACTCCGAAAGATTCAATGTTTCTGGTTCGCTCTGATACCAACTGTAACGCCCCTCCCTTTTTCACTCGCTTCTTCCCGTAAATCAGAGTCTATTTTTTTTTTATAACAGAGTAGAGTGATAGAGAGCGGGATGTCATGACGCAAGCTAAGTCCGAACTTCCAAAATCCGACCCTTAACTTGCCAACCCTATGTGTGCATGGACTAAGTCCACGAAAATGGTTCACACATAACAATGTCAACATGTGGAATAAAAATCATAACATGCGGAAACATAATAGAACCAAGTACTATTCCATTCAGATAGCAAAGTACGTCAAGTCCTTAATCATCATTCAAATATCATAATTATCCAAATAAACATCCAACCATCTAAGGTATTACATTTCAAAATCTAGATACTCAAAATACAAGTCCATGAGTAACTTTATTAAAAATATAAACTAAATCATCCAAGCTCCTATGCCTGGCCCGTCTTGCGTTCATCGTTCCCCTAATTTCCTGTGTCATCCACTAGGGTAGAAGTAGGGCGTTAGAACAACGTGCCCAGTAGGTATTCCAATTAGGGCTAACACATGGTTAGTACATAACATATAAATCCATGAGCCCCTCTTAGCAATTCCCTTAATATCGTAATGTCAAGAACCATATAAATCCATGCCATGAAATGATGACAAATGCAATGAGTCCCACCATCACATGTACATAAAAGTACCCACCACATAGGTCTTTCGGACGCCCCGACGGAGTGTGCCTCTTTTAGAAGGTGCCATGCGCCCATTCCTTGTGCCTCTTTTAGAAGGTGCCATGCGCCCCTCTTATTGCCTCTTTTAGAAGGTGCCATGCAACCCTCTTAGCAATTCCCTTAATGCCATTCTAAATCAAGTAAATACCCCTTTTTAAAAATGATCTCATGCGCATAACCTTAGATATGGAAATCTCTATACATGGCCTAAGCATCTTTTAATTTAGCAATCCCCTTTTTATAATATTCTAGCACATAATCTTGGATATGGATATCCAAAATTCAGCCATGCACAATTATTTAATCTTAGATATCTTCTTAAGATATTCTAGCATATCAATGTGGATATGAAAATCCAACATACATCTCATGCGCATATCCTTTTAATTCAACCCCACTTAAATTTTTATTGAAACCATTTCCAAAACCGTTGGATCTTAATTGGGCAATGACCCAACACTTTACCCATATAATATCCATATCTAATAATTCACAATTTAAATGGGTAATTTTCATATATATTAATAACTTGAAAATCTGGGGTGCTACAGGATCATTATTTCCCTAAGGAGGAGAAGGAGCGTCAGACTCAGGCTTTTCTATCTTTGGTACAAGGTACCATGACGGTGGCAGAATACCACCAGGAGTTTCTCAGTTTGTCTGTATATGCATTTTATATGTTGGATACAGAGTACCGAAGAGCATGCAAGTTTGAGCGGGGCCTACGGCCAAGCATAAGGGCCAAGGTAACCATATTTAAAGAAGCTACATTGGCAGAGGTGGTCAGCAGGGCCACTATAGCAGAGCAAGAGATGGCTGAGTTAGCATGTTTTGACAACGGCCGAGCTCAGAGTGGGAGGGTTACTTTTCAGCCCAACAAGAAGTTCCGACCGAACTTTAGCAGACCTTCACCATCCACTGGGTCAACAGGGGGCTTTCGTCTTAATCATCCCTCCCCATCTGCATCAGTCACTCAGGCTCCCAGAAGGTGAACAACTGCTTCCATTGTGATCAGTCGGGCTATTTTAAGAAGGAATGCCCACAACTCAACAGACCCTCTAATACCAGAGGTTCATTTCGCCCACCAATTAGGCCAGCTAATTCACGAGGAGGCAGGACATTTAACCCTGCAGGACGGGCGCCTACAGGATCTGGATGGTTATTCACCTTAGCACCTCCAGCAGTAGAGGATCATTTTGTGATTCAAGGTATGGCAGTAGTCAATAGTTCCTACGCCTTTACATTATTTGATTCGGGAGCATCCCACTCTTTCATATCTGCTACATTTATATCTGCAACTGGAACTTTAATACAAAGACTGTCCACATCACTCACTATTGTATTCCCCATTGGAGACACATCATTGGGGCTTATATGCACAACAGTGAATACTGAACTCGTTGGACTCAGATTTGAGTTCAACTATTTGGTACTCGATATGACAGAGTACGATATTATTTTCGGCATGGACTGGTTGGCTAGTTTTCAGGCCAACATTGATTGTTATCGCCGCATAGTGATATTTTGGTCACCCGAGGGAAAACAATATGTCGTGCGTACTGACAAACAAAGCATATTGCATGAAGGGTTGAATCATCTGGTATTGAATAGGATTAGAATCAACAAGGAACCGGTGACTGAACTTCCAGTAATAGTAAAAGATTATGTGGATGTATTCCCAACAGAACTCCCCAGCTTGCCTCCCCTGAGGGAGATCAATTTTGACATCAAGTTGTACCCTGGCACTGCACCAATGTCATTACGACATTATCGGATGGTACCAACAGAGATGTCCGAGCTAAAGAAGCAAATTGATGAACTGCTCAGACTGGGTTGCATTCGGAATAGCACATCGGCTTGGGGAGCGCCGGTTTTATTTGTGAAGAAAAAGGATGGTTCACTCCATATGTGTGTGGACTACCAAAAACTGAACTAGCTGACGGTCAGAAACAAGTACCCTCTACCTAGGATCGATGATTTATTTGATCAACTTAGAGGTTCCAGTTATTTCTCTAAGATTGACCTGATGTCCGGATACCATCAAATCCGGGTTAGGGAGGATGACATAGAAAAGACAGCTTTCAGAACGCGGTATGGACTATTTGAGTTTGTAGTCATGCCGTTTGGACTCACCAATGCACCGGTTGTGTTCATGGATTTAATGAACAAGATTTTCCATCCTTACTTGGACCAATTTGTCATTGTATTTATTGATGACATTTTGATTTATTCCAAAACTCAGGAAGAACATGCTGAGCACCTGAAGATAGTTCTGGACACTTTGAGGAAGAACAGGTTATATGCCAAAGCCAACAAATGTGAGTTCTGGCTTACTCAAGGTTAATTTCTTGGGATATGTTATATCAGCAGAAGGTATAGGTGTGGACCCAGCTAAAGTGGCGGAAGTGGGAGAATGGAAAGCGCCAAAGAATGTAACCGAGATCCGTAGCTTCTTGGGATTGGCTGGTTACTACAGGAAGTTTATTGTGGACTTCTCAAAAATTACATCTCCACTAACTTGACTCACTAAGAAAGGAGTCAAATTTGAGTGGTCAAATTTGTGCAACCAAAGATTTGAAGAGCTGAAAAATAGACTTACAGTAGCTCCTATCTTAATTTTGCCTGAAAGAGGCAAGGGTTATGAGGTAGAATGCGACACTTCAGGAAAAGGACTCGGGTGTGTCCTTAGTCAAGATCATCGTGTGGTGGCTTATGGTTCAAGACAATTAAAAATACATGAACGCCTCTATCCTACGCACAATCTTGAACTAGCCGCAGTGGTCTTCGCTCTCAAAAGCTGGAGACATTATCTATATGGTGAGAAATTTGAAGTGTTTTCAGATCATAAGAGCTTGAAATACTTGTTTGATCAGAAAGAGCTCAACCTGAGGCAGCGCAGATGGATGGAATATCTAGCAGATTATGAGTTTGCGCTTCGTTATCACCCTGGTAAGGCGAACAAAGTGGTAGATGCACTCAGCCGCATATCAAATGCATCAGTGGCATGTTTGATCAGGACAGAATGGGAGATGTTGAATACCATACGAGAGTTCAACTTGTATATTAATAACCATGAGAGTGCACAATTTGATCATACGGTCCAACATGGTTACTAAGATTGAACAGGAACAGCGGACAAACCCGGAAGTGGAGGACATATGGGCCAAGATGTCTATTGGTGAAGTCATACCGGAATGGGAGTTATGACCAGGACAGGGTCTTGTAATCCAAGGAAGGATATATGTGCCTAAGCGCTGCAGAAAAGAGTTACTGATTGAGGCACATCAAACCAAACTCTCTATTCATCCGAGCAGCACTAAGATGTATCACGACCTGAAGAGACATTACTGGTGGCATGGACTCAAGAAGGATGTGGCAGAATTTGTGGCTCGTTGCTTAACTTGTCAGTAGGTTAAGACGGAACATCAGAAGCCACCAGGATTACTCAAACCCTTACCAGTGCCGAAATGGAAATGGGAGCACATCTCCATGGATTTTGTGACAAGGTTGCCAAGATCTTCAAAGGGCAATGATGCGATATGGGTCGTGATAGACCGACTGACCAAGTCTGCACATTTCATTCCCATTAAGATGATAGACTCATCTAAGACTTTAGGTCGGCGGTATATTAGGGATATCATCAGATTGTATGGTATTCCTCGAACGATTGTGTCCGACAGAGATGGCCGATTCACTGGCAGAGTATGGCAGAGTATGTTGTCGGCCATGGGAACAGACCTACTGACGAGCACAACATTCCATCCACAGACTGATGGGCAGTCGGAGAGGACAATACAAACATTGGAGGATATGCTGAGAGCATGTATGCTACATTTCAAGGGTGGATGGGAGGATCACTTGCCATTGGTAGAATTCTCATACAACAACAGTTACCTGTAACACCCCGGATTTTCAAGTTATAAATATTTACGGAAATTACCCATTTAATTTATAAATTTTAGATATGGATCTTAGATGGGTAAAATGTTGCGTCTTTGCCCAATTAAAACCCAAAGATTTTTGGTAAATGATTTCAAATAAATTAAATGAGGTTGAATTTAAGTGGTAATGAAACATAATTATATATAAGGGATATGGATTATGAATATGCGCATAGGGAGATTACTAAATAAAATAGGTGGCTTGGCCGAATTTTAGATATCCATATCCATGTGATATGCTATACTATCTTGAGAAGATATCTAAGATTAAATAAAGAAGACGTTTAAATCCAAACAAAGAAGATAGGATGCATGGCCGTGTGGGAGATATGCAATATATATGTTGTGCGCATGGAGTGGAAGCCAAGGAAGGATATATGTATGGAAGATAGTGATGGAAAGATTTAAGGAGTTGCTTAGGCACATAAGATCATTAAAAAAGGGGTATTTTCGTTGATAAGAGCTATATTTAGGACTCTCTAAAGTGGGAAGCCCAAGGTCGGCAACTTCCAATTAAGACTCAAGCAAGGGGTACACGGCAATGGCTAAGTTTAAAGGGATCATGGCACTTTCTATTTAGGAATGAGATATGCTCATAGGACCAATTAAAAGAGGCAACAAGGAGGGGCGCATGGCACCTTCTAAATATGGGATTAAGTAGACGTTTTTATAAAAGAAAGAACAACAACAAGTGCACACAACAATTGTATCTTAGTACCTTCTAAGATAAGACTGATTAGAGTTTTAAAAGAAAGGCAACACAAGGAAAGAGTGCACACAACAATGGTGATTTTGGTAAGGGATACACGGCATTAAGAAGGGCTAAACTTAAGGGTCTTGTTATCCTAATAAGATAGGACAGAGTGGAATAAAAGGAGAGAAGGAGAGGCACACGACATTCACATACAAAGGAAGAGAAGGCAACCAACCGAGTGAAAGATCAAGGAGGCTAAGGAAAGAAGAAGATTGGAAGAGCAAGATCAACCGACGGAAAATCGGAGGAGTCGCGAAACTAGTAAGTGATTTTATAATTTTTGTTTAAAGGAAAAGAACCATAGGGTTCGGCCATGGTGTATGGCCGAACCCCATGGAAGAAGAATGAGGGATGAATGATGAGGTTTTAATGGAAAGACATGGTTTAAATTATGTGTTTTTAAGGGATGAAAACCATGGAAAGACATGGTTTAAATTATGGGTTTGTGGGTTGAAAACCATGGACTAATTATGCATGTTTTTAAAAGAGATTTAAAATGGTTGATAAACCATAGGGTTCGGCCATGGTGAAGGGCCGAACCCCATGAAAGGTTGTTGGTTATTTTATGGGAGAAAACCATGGAATAATTATAAGATTTTAAAGGGTTCAAATGGAGAAGCATTGGTTAATGAATGCATATGGGTTTAAATGGTTTAATAAAAAGGGATGAACCATAGGGTTCGGCTATGTTGTATAGCCAAACCCCATGGAGTTGTGTTGATAATAATTATGGGATTTTGAAGGATGAATTTCATGGAAAGGATAATGATTTATTTTAAATGGAGTAGAATTGGTTACTAAATTAGAATCTTTCTAATTATGGAAGGTGGAAATTAAATTGGGAAGTTTCCAAATATGGAGGAACATTGCTCATTTTTATGGAAGATGGTTACTATTTTTAGTAAGTTTTTAATTAAGGATATGGGTCGGCCATTGCATGGCCGAACCATAATTTCTTTATGGCTAAGATTTTAGACCAAGGATTAATGATTTTTTAAAGAGGGTTCATAATTTGGAAAGGTTGTTATGTTTAATTGTTGGATCAAAAGAATAGAAAAGAAGGGGTGAGGTTCGGTCATGGTATATGGCCGAACCCCACCAAATATAGTTATGGATTTGGGGTTTCTTAGACATTGAATCATGTGGACTGATTTATTAATTTTAAAGGGTTGCAAAACATAAAAACCATGGAAAGTGTTAAGGAAGTTTTAAAGGTCTAAAGTGATTTTAAGAAGGGAAGATGATGGACCATTTTTATGGGCTATTGGTGATGTGAACCATGAATAAATAATTGGATGTTTGAGTAAGAAAACAATGGATGTAAATATGTTATTGGTCATGAAATGTTATGAATGGCGAAAGTGTAATTAAAGGCTAAAATGAAAGATCATGGGTTCGGCCATGGTGTATGGCCGAACCCCATGAGGCCCTTTATGGACCTAAGTGGTTAAGGAATTATGGATCATTTATGGACCTAAGATGGTTTTTGGATCAAACATGAACTTAGGCAAATTTTAATGACTGAAAGGATTGGATTATGGAATGATAACCGTGGATGGAATTTTGGTAATTAAGTAAAAATAAGGGACCATGGGTTTGGCCATGGTGTGTGGCCAAACCCCATGGGGATTGTTTTGATGAACATAAGGGTTACGTATGTTGGATTAAATGAATGAATTGTTCATTAAAGATTAGACCAATGGCAATTTGGTAATATCGGCTGAAAATGATAAACCATGGGGATTGGTTTATGGACTTAAAAATATTGTGAATCAAGTGAGACTTGGTTTTGATTGATTGTTATATTTTAAGGTAACGGGACCTCATAAGGTGTTTACGATCGTGAGCGGTTACCGGACGAAAGACGCAAGGACACGTTAGCGGTCTTTGGTAGGTTTCCTCCTTTTTGAAACCAAGGGTTTAATGTACATTGTTTTTATCTTATTTTTGATGAATTTATATTGCAAAGGATATGTTTCGAAATGTGAATTTTAAATGCTATGTTTATATGATAAAATAGCATGTGTTGTATATGTTTCAAATATGAGATTTTAAATGCTATGATTTGTATAATTGCATAGCATGTGGACATTTGCAGCTCATGCATGGCATGAGAGGGATGAATGGTAAACGGAGACTCACACTCCGTCGGGGCATCCGTAAAACATTCATGGGGGGGATACCTTGATGTGTTTTCCATCAAGAGGATACTGTGTATGAATTGTAACCGGAGATCCACACTACGTCGGGGCGTCCGTAAAACATTCGTGGGGGATACCTTGATGAGAAGCATTCCATCAAGAGGATACTATGTATGAAATGTAACCGGAGGGTCCACACTCCGTCGGGGCGTCCGAAAGACCTGTGTGGTGGGTACTTTTATGTACATGTGATGGGTGTGACTCATTGCATATGATAGCATGGCATGGCAATGAATTGGCATGATTATGATCTTTATTATCATGCAGGGTTTCTGGTTTTTATCGGTATGATTGGACCTCTATTATCATACACTGTTTTGGATACGATGCTTTATAAGTATGGTATGATTTATTATAACTGGATTTGATATATATTATATCTGGATTTTTGGTACTAACCCATGTGTTAGCCCTAATTGGAATACCTACTGGGCGTGTTGTACTAACGCCCTACTTCTACCCTAGTGGATGATACAGGAAATGAGGGGAACGATGAGCGCAAAACGGGCCAGGCATAGGAGCTTGGATGTTTTTCATTTATATTTGTATAAGATACTCATGGGCTTGTATTTTGAGTATATAGAATTCGGATTGTAATAACTTAGATGGATTCGCTATGGTTGGATGTTTTATTGGATAATTGTGATATGATAATGATGATTAAGGATTTGACATACTTTGCTATCTGAATGGAATAGAACTGTGTTCTATTATGTTTCCGCATGTTTATATTGCTATGTGTGAACCGTTTTCATGGACTGAGTCCATACACACATAGGGTTGGCCAGTTAAGGGTCGGACTTTAGAAGTTCGGACTTAGGTCGTATCGTGACGTCCCTCTCTCTATCACTCTTCGTTTATTAAAAAAAAATATACTCTGATTTTACGGAAAGAAGCGAGTGAAAAAGGGCGAGGCGTTACATTACCAGGCAAGCCTCCAAATGGCTCCATTTGAGGCATTCTATGGTAGACCATGTAGGTCACCAGTGTGTTGGACAGAGGCCGGTGAGCCTGCACTGATTGGACCTAAGTTGGTTGCAGAGACTACAGCGCAGATACAGTTGATACGGCAGCATCTATTGACTGCTCAAAGTCGTCAGAAGAGCTATGTTGACAAGATGAGGAGGTTCCTTGAATTTGAAGTAGGGGACATGGTGTCCTTGAAAGTCTCGCCACGAAAGGGACACATGAGATTTGGAAAGAAGGGGAAACTATCGCCAAGATATGTGGGACCATTTTCAATCATAAGAAGGATGGGGGACATGGCTTATCAATTGGCACTCCCATCACAGTTGGCATCTTTGCACGATGTGTTCCATATATCGATGTTGAGGAAGTATAATCTTGATCCCTCTCATGTACTCAACATACAAAATATAGAGGTCCAGAGCAATGTGACATACGTCGAAAAGCCTGTCCGAGTGGTGGACACAAAACAAAGGGTATTGCGGAACCGAGCGATTCAGTTTGTCAAGGTGGTATGGGATCGACATGGCATTGAGGAAGTCACATGGGAACTCGAGTTGGAAATGAGGACAGCTCATCCTGAGCTATTTATGTAAATGTTTGAAACCCTACTTCACTCGATTTTCGGAAAGAAAATTTTAAAAAGACGGTTGTATTGTAACACCCCGGATTTTCAAGTTATTTATATATATGAAAATTATCCATTTAATTTGTGAATTATTAGATATGGACCTTATATTGGTAAAGTGTTGGGTCATTGCCCAATTAAGAACCAACGGTTTTGGAAATGGTTTCAATAAAAATATAAATAAGGGATTTGGATAAATTGACATGCGCATAAAAGGAGCTTTGAAGTTTACTTTGTCCGTGTATGTGGGATTTTCATATCAACATTGATATGCTAGAATATCTTAAGAAGATATCTAAGATTAAATAGAGATTGCTTATGGCCGTGTATAGGGATTTCCAAATCCAAGGTTAGGCGCATAAGATCATTTTAAAAGGGGTATTTCCTTGGTTAAGAGTGAAATTAAGGGATTACTAAATAAAGAAGTTGTCTTAATATTAAAATTAGACATTGTTTACCGTGTGCGAGTTTTACGCCAAAAGGAGTCCCTTTCCTAGTTAAAAACGGCATACACTAAATAAGCAAGGGGCGCATTAGCATATTCTAATTAGGACTTTCCAAAGTGGGAAACAAGAGGGACGCATGGTACCTTCTAAATTGGGACCAATTGGAAGTCTCATAAGGAAAAGACAGCAAGGGCACACGACATTATCAAGAGAAGGATAGGTAGCCAACAAAGGTGTTCTCAGCTAAAGAAGGAGAAGGATTGGAAGAGCAAGAACAACCGAAGGAAAACCGGAGGAGTCGCGGAACCGGTTAGTATTTTATAAGTTTTGTTTAAAAGAAAAGAACCATAGGGTTTGGCCATGGTGTATGGCCGAACCCCATGGAAGAAGAGAATTGGGAGATGATCATGGTATTTTTAATAAGAAGTTGATGAACCATAGGGTTCGGCCATGATCAAGGGTCGAACTCCATGGAGGAACTTTGGTTATTTTGATGGGTTGAAAACCATGGACGGTTAGTGTAACACCTCGGGTTTTCAGTATTTTATTTATTTAATTTTAATTATGAATTTTAGAATTAAATCTTATATGGATAAGGAATTGGGCCATGACCCAATTAAGACCCAACAAATGGTGGAATTGGTTTTATTAAAATTTAAATGGATATGATTAATTTAGTGATGAATTATATCTAATTTTAAACAAAAGATATTATGGCCGAGTAGTGGATTTGAAATATCCAAGTAGATGTTAAAAAAAATAAAATAAAGATTATCTTGGCCGAATTTTGATAATGATTTACATATTATGCACATGAGAGATATGTGGGATTTTTAAATCCACAATGATATGCTAGATATTTAAAAAGGGATGAAATATCTATGAATTAAATTAAAAGATTATTTGGATTATAATTAGGGTTATGTGCATAGTACTTGCTAATAAGAATTAAAGGAAGTCTTAATAAGGCAAGGGAAAGTCGGATATGGCTAATTAAAGAGGGAAAGTCGGCCATGGTTAAATAAGGAAGGTTTGACATATGTCCAGTGTTTTGGTTATAACTTTTCACTCTAATATCTGATTGCTTCGATTCTTTTTGCGTGAGAAAGAAGATTTCAAGAGCTATAACTTTGTAATTTACCAATTTTTCTGATTCGGAATTTAACAAGGTCGAAATTGAGCTACAATATAGTACATGTGTAGTAACGGGGAACATAAGGGGTACACGGCTAAGGGTTGCTTATCTTGAGAAATTTCTAATGTGAGATTAAGGAAAGCTTAATAAAAGGAGAAGCCCAAGGGGTTGCACGATTTTTACAACCCATTAGCAAGTTTTATTCTTCTCTCTCCCTCTCTCCATTCATCACTCTCTTCCACGCCAAAACAAGAGAAGAAAAGGGCAGCAACTAGAAGGTGTTCTTGTTTGGAGAAAAGAAATAAGAAGAAGGGAGAAAGATTAGAAGATCAAGGAAGAGGTTAGTAATTAAGTGTTTAATGTTATAATTTGATTTATGAAATCAAAAGAACCATAGGGTTCGGCCATAGTGCATGGTCGAACCCCATGGAAAGATTGTTTAAATAATTGGTTTTAAAAGATGGAAAACCATGGTGTGCTCTTGATCCATTGATGGGGTTTATATTTTAGATTTTGGATCATGGAAAATCATGCTTATTTCATAATGGTTTGAATAATGAAAACCATGAGGAATTATGGTGTAGATTAATAAATTTGAATGATGAAAATCCATGGAGGAGTTTGATGATTATTAAAGAAAAATTGGATGGACATTGGGTCGTCCTTGGTATGGCCGAACCATGATGTTTTGTGGTTAAACTTTGGGATCCAAAATAATAAAAGGAAGAGGTGAGGTTCGGCCATGGTGTATGGCCGAACCCCACCAAACTTTTTATGGAAGTGATGATCGATTTTGATGGGATCTAAACCAATGGCTAAGATCATGAACCAAAGGGTTCGGCCATGGTGCTTGGCCGAACCCCATGGGGTAATTTGGAATGGAGATTAAATAGGAAACTATCTAATTAAGGGAAGGGGTGGCTAAATTAGAAAGCACTCCAATTTTGGAAAGGAGTTTCTAATCTTAGAAAGTTTCCATTTATGGAAAGTTGGAATCTATATATGGAAACCTTCCATTTATGGAAACCTTCCATTTATGGAAGATGTTGTTAATTATGGAAAAGCCATCTAATTTTGGAAGGTGTTTCCAAATATGGAAAGGAGGTTGCTTATTGGGAAAGTTTCTATTCTTGGAAGTAGATATTAAAATTAGAAAATATCTACTTGAAAACCATGAAGATTATTTATGGAAACCATCCCAAGAATGGAAGGTAAGGCTTGATTGTGGAACCTAATTTAAATGAATGGATTGATTGACATGAGTGAGGTTCGGCGATGATGTATGGCCGAACCCCACTAGGGTTTAGTTTTTGGAAACCTTGTTATTTATGGAATATGATATTCAATTATATAAGGGTTGGTGTTTAATTAAGAAACCTTCTAAATGTTGACCTTAGGTTAAAAATGGAAGGAAGAGTTATTTTTAGAAAACTTTCCATTTATGGAAGGAGATTGATATTATGGTAAATTAATTAGGGAAACCTTCTAATGATAGAAGGGGAGATTAATAAAGGGAAGTTCTATTTATGGAAAGTGAAATATAAACTTGGAGACTTTCCAATTATGGAAAGGTAGAGATTAATTGGAGATTATGCACCATAGGGTTCGGCCATGGTGTATGGCCGAACCCCATGGTCTAAATTAAGGGACTAAAGGTGTAATTAAATTATGGTTTAAGGGCTGATTTATAAATCAGATTATGAACCTAAGTCATGAGTTAAGTTATGTGTAGTTTTAAATAAAATAAAAGGGTACAATGTATGATAAGAAATGATGGAGAAGTGAATGGCAAAAATGTAATTAAGATACCAAAGTAGGAGAACCATGGGTTCGGCCATGATGTATGGCCGAACCCCATGTGTTATGTTTGATGAACTTATTTGATTAGAGAATTTTTAAGGCTTAATTAGGGAAGATTTAAAAGAAGAAGGAAACCGATGGCAATTTGGTAAATATGAGAGAATGTTGGACATAGGGTTCGGTCATGGTGTATGGCTGAACCCCATGAGTTATTTTTATGGTATTTAGCATTTTGGAAGCATGAAAGGATAACTTGGAACCTAAGCAAAGAAAAGGGGCTAGGGTTACCAAGAGTGGCATTTTTGTAAATATGTATAAAAATGGTAAACCATGGGTTCGGCCATGGTGTATGGTCGAACCCCATGGGGTTTTGTTTATAAACTTAGAACCTTATAATTAGGTGAGTTTTGGTGTTGATTTATTATTATATCATAAGGTAACGGGATCTCCCAAGCGGTGCGCGATCGGTGATCGAATCTTGGACGAAAACTCAAGGACTTGTGAACGGTCTTAGGTAGGATTCCACCTCTTTGAAACAATGGATTATGTACTTGTTTTTATCTTATGTTTTGATGAAAATGTGTTTCAAAGGATTTGATTTATTATTGAATTTCAAATGCTATGTTTACCTTGATTTAAATAGCATGGATTGATTATGTTCCAAAGGTGATTTTATATGCTAGGTTTTAAATGTATAAAGAGCATGTATTGGATATGTTTTTCAAATGATGATTTTTCAATGCTATGTTTATGTTACAAAATAGCATGTGTTTCATTGGCATCTCATGCATGGCATGGGGTGAAGGATTTATAACCGGAGGGGTCACACTCCGTCGGAGCGTCCGAAAAACCTATGTGCAATACCTTGATGTGATTTCCATCAAGAAGATTTCCGGAGGGTCCACACTCCGTCGGGGCGACCGAAAGACCTATGTGGTAGGCACATTTATGTACAGGTGATGGGTGGGACTCATTGCATGGCATGGATTTATATGGTTTTGATATCACTATGTTATATGATATGTTTTGTACTAACCATGTGTTAGCCGTAACTGGAATACCAACTGGGCGCGTTGTGCTAACGCCCTACTTCTACCCTGTAGTTGGTGATACAGGTAATTAGGGAAACAATGAACCTAAGGCGGACCAGGCATAGGAGCTTGGAAGACCTAGTTTATATGCTTTGAATAAATTACTCATGAACTTGTACTTGAGTATTCGGATTTTGGGATGTAATAACTTAGATGGTTGAATGTTTTGGTTTGATGATTATGACGTACTTTGCTATCTGAATGGATTAGAACGTGGTTCTAATATAATTCCGCATATTGATGATTATGATTCTGCAGTTGTATGATTTTATTCCGCAAGCCGGTAACGCTATGTGTGAACCATTTTATTGGGCTGAGTCCATACACACATAGGGTTGGCCAGTTAAGGGTCGGACTTTGGAAGTTCGAACTTAGCTCACGTCATGACGTCCCGCGCTCTATCTGTAACGCCCACCCCTTTTCAGCGTTACACTATCACTCTACTCTGTTACGAAAAAAAAAATATACACTAAATTTACGGGAAAAAGCGAGTGAAAAAGGGCGGGGCGTTACAGTTAGTATATATTATGATTGGATTTGAAAAGAGGAAAAATGGAACCATAGAGTTCGGCTATGGCGTATGGCCGAACCCCATGGAAAAGATATTAATATTTTTAATGGATCTAAATAATGGAAGATCAATGATTAATAATTTTTAGAAAGAGGATTATGAACCATAGGGTTCGGCCATGGTGTATGGCCGAACCCCATGGAGGCGGATATTAATTTAGAAAGGATCTAAGAATGGTTATTAATTTATAAAGTGAAGCAATCGGTTATGGATCCATGTATATAATGTCTAAATTTATGGACCTAAGATTATAAGTCATTTAAATGGAATTAAGATATCATAGGGTTCATGTAACACCCCAGATTTTCAATTTATTATTTGTATGAAAATTATCCATTTAAGTTATAAATTTTAGTTATGGATCTTAAATTGGGTAAAGAGTTGGGTCATTGGCCCAATTAGGACCCAACGAAGTGTGTAAATGGTTTAAATAAATTAAATGGGGCGGATTTAAATTTGTAATGCAACATAGATAAGTAAAGGAACTTGGAATAATTGTTGCATGGCCGAATTTAAGATGTGCATATCCAAGAAAGATACTTAGGCCGGTATAGAGATATTCCATATCTATGTTAGGCGCATAAGATCTTTAAAAAAGGGTATCATATTGGCTAAAAATTAAATAAAGAAGATTTTTAATTAAGTAGAAATTGTATGGCCGTGTGGGACATTACCAAAGTGGGAAAGTCGGCAATTCCCAATTAAAAGGCAAGGGGCGCATAATAGTTACTAATTTAAGACAAGGGGCTCACGGCCCTAAAGGGGGTTGGCTATCTTAAGCACTTTCTAAATATGGGACCAAGGGAAGATTATAAAAGGAGAGGAGGACAAGGGCACATGGTTACACCCATCATTGCCGAATTTTATTTCTCTCTCCCTCTCTCAAGTCCTCATTCACGGCAAGAACAAGGAGAAGGAGAAGGCAGCCAGTAAGAGGTGCTCTTGGTTTGGAAAAATTAAGAAGAAAGGAGAAGGATTGGAATAACAAGAAATCGGAAACGGTTAGTATCTTATCTGATAATTTTATTTTGAAATAAAAGAACCAGAGGGTTCGGTCATGGTGTTTGGCCGAACCCCATGGAAGAAGATTGGGAGATGGTTTGATGAATTTTAATGGAAAGAAAGAATCATAGGGTTCGGCCATAGTGCATGGCTGAACCCCATGGAAAGACATGTTTAAATATGGGTTTTGAAGGATGAATCTCATGGAAAGAACATTGATTTATTTTTAAATGGATGTATGGTTGATGGTTTTAGATCCATGGAAGGACAAATTAATGGATGAATGGTAATGTATGATTTCCAAAGAAATTAAAGAACCATAGGGTTCGGCCATGGTGTATGGCCGAGCCCCATGGAGTTGGATTGGTTAATTTTAAGTAATAGTTTGATGTTAATGTTATGTATTTTGGAAAGGGGTTAAATGGAAGATGATTTGCAAAGAGTATGGACCATAGGGTTCGGCCATGGTGTATGGCCGAATCCCATGGAGTTGTTTATTAAATTTAGAAACCTTCTAAAAATAGAAGGAGGAGATTAAAATGGGAAAGTTTCTATTTATGGAAGAAGGTTGCCAAATTAGAAAGCATTTATTTATGGAAGTTGGTTTATTTGGAAAGTTTCTATTTTTGGAAGGTGAAGACTAAATCAGAAATTTTTAATTTAGGAACTTTCTAATTATGGAATTCTAAATTGGAAACCTTCTAAATATGGAAGGTGGAGTTTAATTTACAAAGGATTTAAAAAAAAAATAGAAGGGGTGAGGTTCGGCCATGGTCTATGGCCGAACCCCACCAAATATAATTATGGATCATGTATGGACTTAATAAGGTGAATGGATTATTGAAGAGACATAAACATGAGGTAGTGGCAATTTGGTAATATTGGCAGAAAATGGAAGATCATGGGTTCGGCCATGGTGTATGGCCGAACCCCATGAACTTGGATTATTGGGTTAATTATTAGTCTAAGTACATTGTGAATGAGAAAAATGGGTAATGATAAGCCATGGATGGCAAAGTTGTAAATATATGGAAATATTGGACATAGGGTTCGGCCATGGTGTATGGCCGAACCCCATGAATTATTTATTGGACTATGTGTTGGGATTAAAGAAGTATGTATGGATTATTTTGGAATCTAAGCAAGGAAAATGGGTATGGTTATGTACAACGGCATTATTGTAATTAACTGAATTAATGGACCATGGGTTCGGCCATGGTGTATGGCCGAACCCCATGGGGTTTGTTTATGAACTTAAAATGTGGAAAATCAAGTGGGACTTGGTTATGATAGATTGTTATATTATAAGGTAACGGGACCTCACAAGGTGTTTACGGTCGTGAGCGGTTACCGGACGAAAGACGCAAGAACACGTAGCGGTCTTTGGTAGGATTCCACCTCTTTGAAACCATAGGTTTATGTGCATTGTTTTATCTTATTTTTAATGAATATATATGTTGCAAAGGATATGTTTCAAATTGTGATTTTAAATGCTATGTTTATATGATAAAATAACATGTGATTTAAATGTGACTTTTAAATGCTATGATTTGTATTTCTACATAGCATGTTGGTATTTGTATCTCATGCATGGCATGGGAGGAATGAAAGGTAACCGGAGGGTCCACACTCCGTCGGGGCATCCGAAGAACCTATGTGGGGCACCTTGATGTGATTTCCATCAAGAGGATAATAGGTATGAAATGTAACCGGAGGGTCCACACTCTGTTGGGGCATCCGAAAGACCTATGTGGTGTGTACTTTTATGTACATGTGATGGGTGGGACTCATTGCATTTGTCATCATTGCATGGCATGGTTTTACATGGTTTTGGATATTATGTTATAATATATGTTTTGTACTAACCATGTGTTAGCCGTAACTAGAATACCTACTAGGCGCGTTGTTCTAACGCCCTACTTCTACCCTACTTGATGATACAGGAAACAAAGGGAACGATAAACGCAAGGAGGGCCAGGCATAGGAGCTTGGATGATTTAGTTTATTTTTTGAATAAAGTTACTTATGGACATGTATTTGAGTAACTAGTTTCCGGGAATGTAATAACTTAGATGGCAGGATGTTTATTTGGATGACAATGACGTTTTAATAATGATTAAGGACTTGACGTACTTTGTTATGTGAATGGAATAGAACTTGGTTCTATTATTATTCCGCATGTTATGATTCCGCAGTTATGATTTCCGCATGTTTATATTGCTATGTGTGAACTGTTTTCATGGACTGAGTCCATGCATACATAGGGTTGGCCAGTTAAGGGTCAGACTTTTGAAGTTCGGACTTAGCTCGCGTCGTGACATCCCATTCTCTATCACTCTTTGTTTATAAAAAAAAAAAAAAATAGACTCTGAATTTCGGAAGGGAAAGCAAGTGAAAAAGGACAGGGTGTTACAGTTGGTATCAGGGCGAACCCGAAATATTAAATCTTTCAGAGTAAATTAATCCGGTCTCGTGCATTAATTTACTTCGTTAGACTCAGACGGATGATAGCAAAGGAAGTACAGTCAAAATAATCGGATTATCAAACATAGCAACATAGGATGTATTTCCCCAGAAACAAAACAAAAATCAAGAGTGCTTATTTGGAAATTTCCCCAAAGTAAGAAATACAAATTTTATGATGGAAACTAAGTCATGATATATTTTTTTTTATAGCTTAGGGAAAGATGGCTCCAAGGGGAAGGCCAAGGAGAAATACCTGACAAAACCCAAGTGGGGGTGAAGATGAGGTAGAACATCCTCGAAATGAGGAGGAGCAACCATCTCATCATGAGGAGGAACGACAATCTCACCATGAGGAAGAACAAGCATCCCTCCACGAGGAGGAAGCAAGTAGCATGAACATACCGGTGGTGCCTCCTGAGTTGCAAAACTTGGTTCAAGCGGTGGTTACTTCGGTGCTTCAACATCACTTGAATGAGAATGGAACCACCAAGGAAAACAATGACAGGAGCATGGCCAGGGACTTCCAGCAACAACGCCCTCCTTACTTTAAGGGGAGAGAAGGGACTGTCGGAGCAGAAAACTGGCTGAAGAAGATTTCACAGATTCTGACTTTATTGAATATCACAAGTCATGCTCATAAGATTTTACTGGCCACATCATAGCTGATTGATGATACTGGTAAATGGTGGGAGGTGATAGAGAAGCAGCGAGCACTTCTTTCAGAAGGAGAGAGGACTTCATTGTATTAATAGAGAAGATTACATGAGAGAAATCTGGAAGGGAATATACAATAATGGAAATAAAATAAATACACAATCAACTCCTTCAATTAACAATGCTTAATTGAACGAGTCAATCTAATACTCCCCCTCAAAGTGGAACGTGTATGTGAATAATGCCCATCTTGCAAATCAAGTGATGAAATGAATCTTTGCCCAACGGTTTGGTGAATATATCAGCAATTTGATGAGAAGAGGGGATGTGGTGAGGTATAAGGTGCCTAGATTGTATCTTTTCCCGAACAAAGTGACAACCAAGCTCAATATGTTTGGTCCGTTCATGAAAAACGGGATTGTGTGCAATGTGTAAAGTAGCTTGATTGTAGCAGAATAAAGTGATGGGTGAAGAATGATTGATGCCAAGATCACTAAGTAAGTACTTCAACCATTGAAGCTCACATGTCAGAGTGGCCATAGCACAATATTCGGCCTCAGCAGAGGAATGAGAAACTGTAGTCTGCTTCTTCGTCTTCCAAGAAATAAGGTTGGAGCCAAGAAATGTGCAATAACCAGTGGTGGACCGGCGAGTGGTTGGGCAACCAGCCCAATCCGAATCACAATATCCTTTGAGGTGAAGTGTGCTTGATGAAGATAAAAATATCCCTTTATTAACAGAACCCTTCAAATAGCGAATGACATGGTGTGCAGCATCCAGGTGAGCACTACAAGGAGAGTGCATAAAATGACTGGGAATATGAACTGCATAATTGAGATATGGCCGGGTAATAGTAACATAAATAAGACGACAAACAAGACGACGATAGATGGTGGGATCTGGCAGCAAGGTGCCATCATCAGGAGATAACTTCAGTTGTTGTTCCATTGGAAAATCAGAAATACGTCCACCAATGAAACTAGAGTCTTTGAGAATATCCAAAATATATTTACATTGAGAGAGAAAAAGACCTTTCTTAGAACGGTCAACTTCAATACCCAGAAAATATTTGAGTCTCCCCAAGTCTTTGATATAAAACTTTTTTTAAAGGAAGCGCTTAAGGCGTTTGATGGCCAAGTCATCATTGACAGTCATAATAATAGTATCCACATACACGAGCACAAAGGTGGAAGAGCGTCCTTGATGACAAGTAAACAAAGAATAGTCAGACTTGGACTGTGAGAAACCAGCTTGAAGGAGGGTCGACGAAAATTTGGCAAACCATTGCCGGGAAGCTTGCTTGAGCCCATAAATGGATTTGTTTAAGAGACAAACCCGTTGCTCCCCCTGTCGTGAAAAACCAGTTGGAAGCATCATATAGACTTCCTCATCGAGATCACCTTGTAAGAAGGCAATGTTGACATCAAGTTGATGAAGAGGCCAATTCTTGACTGAAGCAATAGAAAGCAATGCACGAACAGTGACAAGTTTAGCAACAGGAGCAAAAGTATCATGATAGTCCAGGCCTTCAACCCGAGTGAAGCCTTTGGCGACCAGGCGAGCTTTATAGCGTTCAAGAGACCATCAGACCGATACTTGATTTTGTAGACCCACTTGCAACCAATGGGTTTCTTATTGGAGGCCAGAGATGTAAGACTCCAGGTGTCATTTTTCTCCAAAGAGCAATCTCATTTTCCATCTCATCTTTCCAGTGCGGGGATTTAACCGCTTGGGAAAAGGTGCATGGCTCATCTGAAGAACATATAGAAGAAAGAAAAGAGCGATGTGTAGTAGAAAAATGAGAAGTAGAGAGATAATGATATAGAGGATAAGAAATACCTAACAAGTGGGAAGAAGATGGAGAGGGCCGATGCTCATGAGAGGCAGTGGAACACTGATAATCAGCCAAATGAGGAGGTGGGCGGCGAATGTGATGAGGACGGTCGACTGGTGTCAAAGTAGTAGGTGGAGTAACAGTGGACTGTCCCAAATCGAGAGGAGTAGCGGCAGTGTCGGACGGTGAGACTGGAGGGGGGGAAGTAGCAGGAAGGTCAGTGGGAAAGGCGAAGGTGGGATCATCAGGAATGGGTCAGGGGGTAACAGGAGAGGAGGAGGGTACATCACTAGAGGGGAAAATGCCTTCATAAAAGGTGACGTCATATAAATGGTTTTTGAGGCTAAGTCAAAGATGCGGTAACCTTTTTGAGCATAGGGATAGCCAATAAAAAGTCCTGGTTTGGCTCGTTGGTCAAACTTATGTTGTATAGATTGATTATGACCATAACAAACACTGCCAAAGACACGCAAACGGGAATAATCCAGTTTGGAGTTAAACAAAACTTCATGTGGTGATTTGTCGCCTAAAAAGGATGTTGGCATTTTGTTGATCAGATAGGTGGACGCACTCACCCCAAAACTGGAGAGGTAGGTATGATTGAAAACGAAGGGCATGGGCAACTTCAAGAAGATGACGATGTTTTCATTCAACAACGCCATTTTGTTGTCGCATGGTAACACAACTACATTGGTGAATGATCCCATGGGTAGAAAAGAAATGTTGCATGGCAGTGGAGAGAAACTCAGTACCATTATCCGAACAAATTTGTTAAATAACATGAAAAAGTTAGCCACCAGTTCCAGAATGAACAGAACCAATGGTAAAACGAAATTGTGTTTGAATCATGGCAAAAAATGATGTTATATGTTTGGGGGTTTCAGATTTAACATGCATGAGGTAAATCCATGTGCAACGAGAGAAATCATCTACTATAGTTAAAAAATATCAAGAACCATTTAAAGATGGTTGAGAAAAAGGTCCCCAAATATCACAATGAATTAATGCAAATGGTCTATTAGTAGTAATAGAACTAGAAGGAAAAGGTAACCGTTTATGCTTAGCTTGAGGACAAATAACACAATGTTTATTCTGAAAACATGAAATAAAAGGAATATCCTTTGCTAAAAGATGTAAACTACGTTTATTCAAATGTCCAAGCCGGAAATGCTAGAGATCAATAGAAGGTGATGGGACGACTGCGACAGCTGAGGCCGCATGGAAGTAGTAGAGACCGTCATAAGCAATACCCTATCCAATCGTCTTCCTCGTTGATAGGTCCTAAAAAAGGCAACGAGTAGAAGAAAAAGTCACTAAACAAGAAGAGGATTTAGTGAATTGATGAACAGAAAAAAGATTAAATTTGAAGGATGGAACAAATAGCACATGCTCAAGTGTAATGGATGATGAAAGATGAACAGTTCCAACGTGCGAGACAAGCGTGGTAGAACCATCAGGAAGGTGCACAGAAGGGGGTTAGGATAAGGCATGTATGAAGAAAATAAAGCTAAAGAAGAGCATATGTGGTTGCTGGCGCTAGTGTCTATAATCCAAACAGAGTGTGAAGGAACAGAAAGGGCAATACCTGCAAGATGAGCAGAAGATGTGCTACTACCTGGAGAAATTAGAGCCAACAATTAATTATACTGGTCCTGAGTGAGTGCAGGCAGAGTCATGTAGGGGTCAGCTGGACGTGGCAGAGGCTGAGTAATGAAAGCATGATCACGAGACGGAGCCAGAGATGATGGTGCATCAGATTTGCTTGGAGAATAACCCAGAAGTTTGTAGCAACGATCACGACAGTGGCCATCTCATCCACAATGAGTGCAGTGGAAACGAGGTTTACGGTTGGCAAAAGGACCGCACTGAGAAGGGCACCCATGAGTAGTCGGTTTGGCAACAAGAGTTGCAACATCTGGAGTAAGAGAGGATGCTGAATGAATCTCCTGTTGTTTCTCTTCCTGATGAACTAAAGAATAAATCTTTGTGACGCTGGGAAAGGGGTCCATAATGAGAACTTGACTTCAAACAGCAGCAAAGCGGTCATGTAGACCCTGTAAAAATTCCATGGCACAAGTCTGCTGAAGATGGTCGGCGACATCTTGCCCATGACCACAAGTGAAAGGGGGCATGGAAAGAAGAGAACTGAGCTCATTCCACATAGCTTTGAGGCGAGTGTAATATGCAGAGACAGACAAATTATCCTGTTGGAGGTTGGAAATATACCGTGTCAACTGATAAAACTGTGGAGCATTCGACTGAGAAAAACGCTTAGAGAGATCAAGGCAAATATCTCGGGTAGTCGTGGCATACAAAACACTGCTACAAATATTAGTAGTAATGGAATTAAGTAGCCAGGAAAGGACCATATCATTGCAACGTTCCCAATTACCAAGATCAGGCTGTGTGGAAGGTCGCACAAAGGTGCCATTGACGAAACCAAATATGTTTTTAGCACGTAAAGCTATAGTAATAGCGCGCAGCCAAGACCCATAATTATCACCGCTAAGAAGAGGTGAAACAAGAACCAATGTCGGACTATCCGAGTGATGAAGCGTAAAAGGGTCGACGGCGGGACTGGCTGAAGAGGAGCAAGCTGTGGAAGAAGTCTGAACAAAAATAGTGGAAACCATGAAAAAGAGGGCAGGAACAGAGGCACACTGTGGTGGCAACGATGATGTAAGCCTGGAGTGGTGCAGTCGATGCTAGTGGGAAAACCCAAAATAGATTTGGATTGCAAAGCAATCACCAAACTGTTGCAAAAAAAAAAATGGAACAGAACTCGCTAGCGCAGATGGCCTCGCACGACAAAAAAATTGATGTGTTCTGGCCGATTGTGATCAGACACAGTCAGCGAAATCTGGTCTTCAATGAACAGTGAGCAGGTGGAAGTGGTGAGTACCCGCAGATATGGATTATCAGATTCGCCGACAAGGGGTCCGGTGATGAAGAAGACAACCGATTCAGATGAGCGTCTGAGATGGAGGTGCTGAATAGCAACAGCGATGTCGGAACCAGTGATGACCGGCAGCCAAAAAAAAAAGTTCCAAATCGGGGCTGGTAAAAGGGCATGCGGGGCGATCTTGCTGTCGGCAGATCGGAATGTTGCCTGAGAAATGTAGATGGGCAAAAGGCTTCTCCGTAACACGGGAAGAAGGACGGGACACCGAAAAAGGGCTGCAGGCAGATCGCAGTGGAGACAAGCGGAAGTCCCAGGGGAAGGGCAGGCAAGACGCAGAGCAACAGATCGACAAGATGTTGATCGGCGACTCAGGCAGATCGGCAACACAGAGACCGTCGGTAACAGAAATGAACAGAAGCAGAATGACGGCAAGAAGCAGGCAATCACCGGTGACGAAAAACAGAATGGGTTGGGTTCGTTTGCTGTCAAGGAAAAAAAATTGAAAAAAGAATGGAGATTGAAACCTTGCTCGATACCATGTAAAATCAGCATGGGATTTCTTGTCTCTCGTGTGTTATGGGAGAAGAAAAAAAGTATTGTATTAATAGAGAAGATTACATGAGAGAAATCTGGAAGGGGATATAATATGACACTTTCCTTTTTCATTTATCAATTTAAAGAATTTCGTATTGAATTGGAGCAGAAAAAATTGAAGAAGTCAATTTCATCCAATTTCTTTTTTTAATCAATTTAAAGGAATTTCTTCTCAGTTCGAAGTTGCCAGAAAAATCAAAAGTTACCTCTGCTTCCCTTTTTTTTTTCCTGGATCTATTTTAAAAAAAAAAGGTTCTCTGTAACTTGGCTTTCATATTCTTCTTCTTTTTATTTTCACCATTTCAAGTCTCAAACTGTTTATTTTCTTTTATATCTTTTCTTTCACTATGAGATCTAAGTCTCCCCCTTTTGGTAAAACCTTTTATTAGATGGTCTTCTCCTTTTTCGTATCTAAGTTCGTCCCCTTTTTTCAAATCTTAAAATTTAAATTTTTTTGCATTTTTATACCACCTTTACTTTCTATTTTCAAACTTGATTTAAATATTTGATATGATTTTTTTTTTTTTATAATATTGTATACCATTTTAATTTTTATTTTTAAATACTCAAAAATGCCAATAGACTGTTAGACCGGTCAGGTTTCTGAGAATCAGGCTTAAGCATGCCTATTGTAGGTTGTGTCGGGCTCGAGCTCATTAATGAAGGGCAATATGGGATTTAATATCTACCTATGCTTCTACTTTAGAATTAAAAAATTCTTCAAGAACTAGCTAAGTAATTTAGCAAAATTCTGAGAGAACCCAAACTCAAAAAACCCCGTCGTCTCAGGAGATCCTCAGACCAACTTTGACGAATGACGCTCCTTAATAACCCACTCGGATTGATGTTAAATGGGGTTTCAAGAAGATGAGCTAAAGCCTCAAATTCTCACCGGAATAAAGAGATGGGCCCAATGACTTCCTTAAATGAAATTTAATCTATTCATTCAAGTGTGAAGCTCTCCTCGCTTAGTCATCCTAGGACAAGTCCGGGTCTTCCACGGTTTGATGAATGTTGATGTCGGAAGGACTAGGCTCTGCCCAACAACAAAATATGAGAAAAAAGGTTCGTAAGTTTCAAATTCAAGTGGTTGAGTCCTAACTTATACTAGGGAAGGGGGAAATTCCAGCTCTCCCCAAATACTATAGACTCAACCTACACAATTAGTCCTCTCAAAGTTTAAACCCCGAAACTTTGGGAAATTCAAATCTCAAACTATCCAAGTAAGGGAAAGCCTACACTTTCCCCAACTTCTACATGTTCATCTTAGGGAAATCGATCCCATTTAGAGGCTAAACTCCAAATATTGAACAGGTCGGCCCCAAATCATTCTATTAGCATAGATGCCAACCAAACGGTTGACTTTACTCTTTGGTATTTCCTCTCCCTAATCAAGGGATTGTAACTGATTTTTGCCTCCATTAGAGAGGTCTGTAACACCATATATACTAGTGTAAAAGGAAAAATCAGTGTGCAATATTTCAGAATTCTACATGGTATTAGAACTGAGCAGAAGATGGACAGCAAGCAGCCTCGGCTAGAGAGATCGGGAAAAAAAGCTGGAGCACATCGGGTCTAGCAAGGGACTATAAGATAGGCGCGAGCCGAGCTTGAAAAAGAAGAAGATTTATTCAGATCTGCCTACCTTGCGTTCTTGGCCACAGATCTACCCGCCTTTGGATCTTCAGCACGTGTGTATCTCTGCCCACTTTTGGATCTTCGTGCTGTTTCGTACGGCAGCCACCTCTGTGCCTTTTGTACTTTGATCACCAGCACCTTAAAAAAAGAGAGACAATCACAACGACATATTTCATTGCCGCTCCTCTATCCCTGACATCTGTGCCTGCTGCTGATACTATAATCTCCTTCCCCTGCTCGCATGGCTTCCGCTGCAACCTCCTCCACCTCTCCTTTGGGCCCCATTACCACTCCCAACTTCTCCAGTCTTATTTCCATCAAACTCACAGAGACTAACTACCTCCTTTGGCAGGCTCAAATCAAACTCTTCCTCATTGGTCAACAGTTTTGGCGCTTCATTGATGGCACTTACCCATGTCCGCCTCCCTCTATTCCTTCTCATGCCTTTACCAAACTTCCAATCCTGCCTACAGCACTTGGGTCGAGATGGATCAAAACTTCATTGGCATCCTCACTGCTACCTTCTCCGAGCCAGTGCTAGCCCAGGTTGTTGGCCTCTCCACGAAATCTCTTGCCGATGCTCTTGCCGCTATTCATCAGCCCGTCTCCAACAACGATCTTGTTAAATCCGTGCTTCGGGGACTTGGCCCTGACTACTTCATGCTATACACCACCATCCTCAACTCTCCACCCCTTCCGGTGTTCACAGATCTTCGCGATCGCCTTTTTCTCTTTGAGTCACAGATCGCCACTCCAGCTTTAAGTGCTACACCCGACAACTCTGCAGGAGTCCACCCCACTGCACTTGTCTCCTCTTGTGGGCTTGGGAACTCTTATCACGGTGGCCGCGGTCGTCGTGGAGGATGCTTCTATTTTTCTTTCAACCCAAATGGTCGTGGCGGCCTGGGAAATCGCAATCGGGGGAAGTGTTCCTGCTTCCAATGGTATTCTTGGACACCAACCTTCCTCCACTGTACAGTGTCAACTATGTTTCAAGATTGGTCATACGGCAGCATCCTGCTATCAACTTTACCGCCAGGGCCTTCGCCCTAATGAGGATCTTTAGCTTGTTTTTGCCGGGATGTAGCTCGCCCAACTGTCCGACACCAACTGGTACCCTGACACTGGAGCCACCCATCATATGAGTGGTGATGCGCATTCCCTGCGCTCTAAGACAGACTACGGGGGTAATGATTCTGTCCTTCTAGGTAACAATGACTCCCTTCCTATTGCGCACACTGGTACTTTGTCTTTATCCTCTGGTTCTTATATTTTTCGTCTTTCTCATATGCTTCATGTTCCTCCATGCATAAATACTTACTCTCTGTTGCTCAATTTACTCGTGATAACTCTATTAGTTTCCATTTCTTCCCATGGATTTTACTATTCATGACTTACGGGCTGGTGCTACTTTATTTTAGGGCCGATGTGAAGCAGGCTTCTACCCCATCAAGCCAACAGTTTCCTCCAAACAAGCTTTCCTAGCCTCTTGCTCCTCACCATCATTATGGCACCAGCGTCTTGGACATCCTTCTCATTATGTGCTTCAAGTCTTAGCTAATAATAAATGTTTAGGACCTTCATTTAAATTTTCTGGCATTCCTTTTTGTTGTCATTGTGCTACGGGCAAGTCTACACGACTACTATTTTCAGTTAATAATAATTGTACTCCAGCACCATTTTATTTAGTTCATTCTGATGTGTTGATGTCCCCTGTTTTATCTGTTTTTGGACTTCGATATTATGTTTTATTTACTGATGATTTTTCTTGCTACTCTTGGATTTATCCTATGAGACATAAATTGGAGATATTTACTCATATTCAAACTTTTCTCGCTTTTGTCGGAAATCATTTTTCTACTACTCTTAAAAAATTTCAATGTGATGGTGGTCGGGAATATTATAATCATCCTTTTCATACTTTATGTGCGCAAAAGGGAATTACTCAACGTTTCGCTTGTCCTCATACCCGTAGTGAAATGGTCTTACTGAACGTAAACACCGCCATTCGTCGGAAATGGGACGCACCCTACTCCTTACATTCCATCTCCCTTCTAACCTATGGGTCGAAGCCTTTTCTACTGCAGTACACCATGTTAATCGCCTTCCAACCCCTCTCTTACAATGGTCATCACCCTTTCAAAAACTCTTTGTCACTACCCCCAACTACATGTCCCTTTGAACTTTTGGATGTGCATGTTATCCTTATCTTGGCCATTATACTATTAACAAGCTTCAACTTCGATCAGTTGAATGTGTTTTTCTTGGTTAAAGTTCTGGGCACAAGGGATACCAGTGTCTAAATCCTTCTAATGGCAGAGTATACATATCACAACATGTTTTGTTCATTGAAGCTGTTTTTTGCATCGCCTATAGTCCGGTCCTCATCTTCCTCCGACAGGGTCTTCATTTCGGTGCTCTCCACTACTTCCTCATCAGCAGCTGCTCCATCTCCCACGCTAGCTCCTCCAGTTTCTCCTTCCGCCACTACCTTGCCTTCTTCACCACGCGCTGGAGGTGCCATCTGGTCTACCATCATCTCCATCACTAACGTTGGAGTTACCACCTTCGGTTACATCCTCATCTCCATCTCCTGCTCGGTCACCTCTGGCCAATGATCATCCTATGGTCACGTGTGCAAAGGATGGCATCTCCAAGCCTAAAAGGCGTGCTGACTTCGCCAGTCGACATCCTGCTCCACAAGCCTTTGCCTCTCTGGTCTCTTTAGATTCTGAGCCCACCTGCTACACCCAGGCTATCCACTCTGCAGAATGGCGACACACTATGGACTGATGAATTCAATGCCCTCCCCAAGCAACATACTTGGACTCTTGTTCCACCTTCTACTCATGCTAACACTGTAGGCTGCAAATGTGTGTTTAAGATTAAATGCCGCTCTGATGGTAGTATTGAGAGCTACAAAGCACTCCTTGTTGCCAAAGGCTTTCATCAACAACCTGGCATTGACTATGATGAGACAATCAGTCCTGTCGTCAAGCCCATAACTATACGCATTGTTCTCAGCCTTGCCATCATGTATGTTTGGCCTATTGATCAACTTGATGTCAAGAATGCATTTCTTCACAGCAGTCTAACTGAGGAGGTCTATATGACTCAGCCACCTGGTTTCAATGATCTTTATCGACCTACTCATATATGCAAGATCCACAAGGCCATGTTTGACTTAAAACAAGCACGCGAGCTTGGTTCCAACGATTCAACACCTTTCTCATATCCTATGGTTTCCTTCAAAGCAAAGCTAACAGCTCCATGTTTGTTTTTCGACGGGCCTCTCACCTTATGGTACTCCTACTGTATGTTGATGATATTGGTCTCACTTGTATCACTTCGTCTCTCCTTCAGTCCTTCACTTGTCGTCTCTGAATTGAATTCGAGATTAAGGATCTTGGTACTCTCCATTATTTTTGTAACACCCCAATTTTTCAATAAAATGGAAAATTATGAAAATACCCCTGAATTATTAAATTAATTATTTTGTGATGTCAAAATAAGAAATGTTGGGGCCTATTGCTCAAATTAAGGTCGTATGAGCACATTATATGTATATCAAGTTGATTTGGATGGGTTATGTACATCAATTGGGTTGGAAATGGCTAAATGGGTCAAAGGGCTCAATTGGACCCAATGGGTCAAAATGGATGATTTGACCATTGTGTAAGCTTAAATTAAATAGGGTTAAGCCTATTTGATTGGAAATCAAGTAGAGAAGAAATGGGTAGGCATGATCCATATGAGAAAACCACTTACAAATGACCAAAATACCATAATTGGGTCATAGAGTCAACAACGGGTCAAGGAGCTAAAGGGGGGACCCAATGGGTCGGGTTGACCAGTTTGACCACGGATGACCGTGTGTGCCCTCAATTGAACTCAAGTGTGCGTTAATTCAACTTGAGTTGGGTTGATTTGAAATGAGTTGGATTTAAGAAATGAGTTGACTCAAACTTAGTGCATTAAAAGTGATGAGTTGGATGAGTTGGTTTAGAATAAAAATATTCCGAGTTAGGTGAGTCAAGAGGAGATGGAAATGAGTTGTAATCTCACACAACAATTAATCTGAATCAATCTCAGCCGTTGGTATGAAAGGGTGCTTTGGCAAAGCCAAAAGACACCAAGGTTGGGCGGCACCTCTTCATGAAGGGTTGCATTGGTTCATTTCCCATGTGATACAATGTTTGGCACCAAGGGTTGCAACGTTTGGCACCAAGAGGTGTCTTGGTTAACACCCTTTGCCCCATCGTTTTTAACAACATTAATGAGGGAGGATGAATGGGAGTTGGGGGGCTGAAACTATAAAAGAAAACCTAACCATACATGGCCGTTTTTCACACCAAGGAATCCAAGAATTCCCATCTCTCTCTCTCCCTCTCTCCAATTCGTTTTTCTTGGCTGAACAGCAGAGGTTTGGCATCAGTTAATCAAGCCTAAACCAGCAAGGAATTAAGGAAAGAAAGAAGAAATAAAAGGGAGAAATCAAGGGAGAAATCAAGGATCAAAGACAAGAAGAAAACTTGGAAAATTTGGTAAGTATTTTATGTGTTCTTTTGGTTTAATAACATGGAATGAATGGGGGTGTATTGGGCCATGGTTATGGCCGAATACACCAAGGTTTTAACCTTGATTAAGAGAGGCTTTAAAATGGTAAAGATGACCATTGGGTTCGGCCACCATGGAGGGCCGAACCCCATGTAAAAGTTAGGTTGGTTTTCATGTTTTGAAACATGGAAACCATGGAGTTTTTGGTGGACTGTTTTTGAGTTTTATTGAGATTCAAATGCATGTTTTAAAGAGGGTTAAAAATATGGATCTGAATGACATAAGTACTGAAGGTACCATGGGTCTCAATCAATGGTTTAAAATTGATGAATTGGACCATCAGGATCGGCCATCTTGGATGGCCGAATCCCACGAAGTATGATGGTCATTTGGACAAGTTGATGAACTTAGTTGGATGGTCTTGAGAGGTAATAAGGCAGCAATGTTATACTGATATTATGTTTTAAAATGACACCTAAAAACATGTTTGAAAGAACAAAACATAGACATGAGGTTCGGCCACCTTGGATGGCCGAACCCCATGTTAGTATTTGATGATTTTGATGAGTTTAAAACCATATAAAATATGGTGTTTGATGTAATTTGGTGAAGTTTAACTTGTTGTTATTGGTTGGCCAATGTAGGGCTGAACCATGTCAATATTAGGGTTAAGATTACTGATTCAAATCATGGGTAATTGATGGATCAATCAGATCAAGAGAACCATTGGGTTCGGCCATGTGCATGGCCGAACCCCATGGGCTGTTTTTGGAATAAATGGGACTAAGTTCATAGGTTGTGTTTGATATTATTCCCATGATTTTATAAAGGGTTTAAAGTATTGTAATGGAGAACCATTTGATGATGGAAGAGTGGGAATACAAGATTCGGCCAAGTATAAGGCCGAATCCCATAAAATGACAAACTCTAAGTTGATGATGTTCGGCCATGGGCATGGCCGAACCCCACATGATGTGGATGGGTTGTAGATGTGATTGAATAA